>JAKSZT010054030.1:25556726-25656686 GCA_026826555.1 Tolypeutes matacus
TTTAAAAAAAAAAAAAAAAAAAAAAAAGAGACTTTTCTGGAGACAATTAGGGAGCTCTGAATATTAGGAAATTATTTTTAATCTTGTTAGTCATATAATCATATTGTGGTTATGTAATATTATATCTTTATTTTTTTAGAGCTGTACACTAAAGTATATAAAGATGAAATATAATATACTTTATAATACACCAGAGAAAAGGAAACACAGCAAAATATCAACAATTATTAAATTAGATGAAAGACATAATATTCTCTATTTTTCTTACGTTGAACACTTTCATAATAACTCAAGTTAGAAAACTGAGGTAAAGAAGTTAAGTGGCTCACTCTAAATCTCAAGTTATAAGTGGCATGACTAGGATTCTAATCTAGTCGGCCTAGCTCCAAGCCTGGGTGGGCTCTTTGCTTTTGCATTTACTACCTCCCTTGTTCCACCGGTCACAGTTTGTGAGGTGAGAGATAAATAAAAGATAGTAGGCTTAACAAAGAAGATAAACAAATGAATAATTAATATACATAAGGCACTTAAAACAGTGCCTGGCATATAGTAAGAACTATATGTTAACTAACTAAACTAAAAGTTAAATATAAGATGACTTGTTCCATAGAAAATTATTATAGGTGCTATGTGTGGGAAAAAAAGAAGTTCCATGGGTCAAATAAGTTTGAAAAATCCTGAGTCAAAGCAAGTTAAACAGGTTTCTTTACTGAAGACTGTCTCAGGGTCATAAATACATTAACGGATATCTCCAAAAAAGGAATTTAGTAGGCAATAATTCCCAATCTTAACTGAATCTTTTTCTTTTCCAAAGAAAATACCTTGAGGTATTAATATTCTGTGGAACAAAGTTGGGATTCCCTGAAGAAATCATAAAAAGACAACACTGCATTTCAGTGGTTAGAAAAAAAAAGGAAACAAAGAAAAATGATAAATCCTTAAATGAATCCTTTTAAATATTAGTTAGCATGCCTAACAAATAGCCTTCCTGAAGTTTGCTTAACTACTATGGACTCTTTTCCACTTGCTCTCCAACGCTGAGAATCATGAGATCTTGTATCCTATAACTGAGATTCAGTAACTCTCCTCTGCCTTCCCCAAGAGTCATTAGAGTCCTTCTCCACTAATAATAAGGCAACTTCCCTCAAAAGGGTCTCTCTGAAAAGAAATCTATACTTTTGATGTACTAAGGAACTGGGGTAGTAATTCTTACCCTGTAACTATTGAGCAACCCCTCCTTCCTTTCTGCAATTAGATTTCTAATAACAAAATCTTTATTTTTAAATTCTGAATCTGTGGTCTTTTTTCCTTGCAACATAGCCTAGTATATTGCTGACATAATACAAAAGAGATTCGTTTTCAAGTCTTACCCTTGTTTTGTTGGAAGGAAAACATAGTGCAGGAGAACATTTGTCAAATTTCAAAGGAAATCTTAAAGAATACATCTAAGATTGGATTTTTTTTTTTTTTTTTTTTGGCTTCCTATTTTTGTTTATTTTTTTTAAGACCACCTCCTTGCAATTTCCAGAGAGAAAATACAAAACAAGAAACAGACGTGGTTAGCTCTCGCCGCGTCGCGGGTGCCGGAGCCGTCAGCGCCTCCTCGCTTCTCCTCTCCCGGCGGAGGCCCGGGGAACCAGAGCGAGAAGCTGGGACCATGTTCCGACGCAAGCTGACGGCCCTCGACTACCACAACTCTGCCGGCTTCAACTGCAAAGATGAAACAGAATTTAGAAACTTTATTGTTTGGCTTGAAGATCAGAAAATTAGACACTACAAGATTGAAGATAGAGGTAATTTAAGAAACATCCACAGCAGTGACTGGCCCAAGTTCTTTGAAAAGTATCTCAGAGATGTTAACTGTCCTTTCAAGATTCAAGATCCACAAGAAGCAATTGACTGGCTTCTTGGGTTAGCTGTTAGACTTGAATATGGAGATAATGCTGAAAAATACAAAGACTTGGTACCTGATAATACAAAAAATGCTGACAGTGCAACTAAAAATGCAGAGCCATTGATCAATTTGGATGTAAATAATCCTGATTTTAAAGCTGGTGTAATGGCTTTGGCTAACCTCCTTCAGATTCAACGTCATGATGATTACCTGGTGATGCTTAAGGCAATTCGCATTTTGGTTCAGGAGCGCAGGATGCAGTTGCTAAAGCAAATCAAACAAAAGAGGGCTTGCCTGTTGCTTTAGACAAGCATATTCTTGGTTTTGACACAGGAGATGCAGTTCTTAATGAAGCAGCTCAAATTCTCCGATTGCTGCATATAGAAGAGCTCAGAGAGCTACAGACAAAAATTAATGAAGCCATAGTAGCTGTTCAGGCAATTCTTGCTGATCCAAAGACAGACCACAAATTGGGAAAAGTTGGAAGATGAACATTTTAGGATTTCAGCTTCTTACCTGCTTAGTACAGTTGGGAACCATGTACACTTCTGGCATGTGTTTGGAAGCTAAATGTCAGATTTTCAAGGGAGGAATCCCACAAAAATGACTGTTCTAGAGATTTACCATCATTGGTTTTTTTCTTTAATAAAGTTGGGGAAAGTGGAAAAAAAAAAAAAAAAAAAAAGGAATTTTAAGATGAGAGGTCACTTCCAGACAGTGGGTATGGTTATAATGGTATTTTAGGCATCAACAGTGTTTTAAAAATACAAAGCCAGTAAAATCCATGGCAGCCTACATTTCATTTCTGCTCAATTTGTCATGTTTGGGGAACATAATTAAACAGAGAGTAAAAAAATGACCAAATAAGAAAAGATTTTGTACATGTGTGTCTAACAAAAACAAATATCACAAAGACTTCACAAATGGCCTGGAATATAACTAAAATCAAGTTTAATATTAGCTATTAGCAGAAACACATTCATAAGGGCAAACTATACAAGCTTTCCTTTATTTTATCACAAACATTATAATTCACAAAAACATAAGGTATGTCAACAAATCAGAATTTTTGTAGTTCCCTTCTAGCTCTTGTATATATACAGATATAATTTGTGATCATAGCTTAATCATAGGATAAATAAACTTTAAAGCTAAGCATTTAGACACTTAACAACCCAAGACTATTTAATAGTCACTTGCAACTAGATTCTGTTCTGGGTGAATAGACTATTTATATCATGAAAGATATTAAGAACAAATACTTATACACAATCAACCAGCCCCCAGGATGCTAAAAAATAAATCACCAAATCAAAAATAAACAGCAATCACAGAACTGTATAACACAAAAACTGAACCCTAATGTAAACTATAGAGTTAATAATATATTTATAAAAATATTGTTTTATCAATTGTAACAAATGTATATTAATACAAAATGTTAATAATAGAGAAAACTGCAGTGGGGGATAATGTGGGAACACTATACTTTCTGCATAATTTTTCTGTAAATCTACAACTGCCCTAAAACACAAAGTCTATCAAAATAAAAAAGCGGGGGCGGATGTGGCTCAAATGGGTCCGTCTGCCATATGGAGGGACCTGGGTTCGATCCCCGGGACCTCCCGGTAAAATAAAATATATATATATATGTGTAGAAGGCGCATGGGCTGCCAGGCTCTGTGTGCCGGTGAGCCACCAGGCCCCAGGAACCATGCAGCAAGATGATAACGTAACAGGAGAGAGACGCAGGGGAGAGACAAGACGAGATGCTCCAAAAGCTCTGAAAACCAGGAACCGAGGTGGCGCAGGTGGCAGAATGCCTCTCTCCTATATCGGAGGTCTCCAGGATCGAATCCTGGTGAAGACTGGGGGAGGAGGATGAGAAGAGATGGCAGGAAACAGACACAGAGAATTGCCCAGCAAATGGACACAAAACAGCAAATGAGGAAGGGGGGTTTAAAATGGATAAAGTAAATAAATAAATCTTAAAAATAATAATAATAATAATAGCAATATGTTTCAATGACCTTAGTTACTATGAAGAAAGTTAGGTTCCTCAGTTTTTATATCAAGATTATATGGTCAAAAGAAAACTTTGTTAGTTTTGTTTTGTTTTTTAAAGGGAGCAGGAGACAGAGCTGTTTCCCAGGAACTGACACTGTTATCAGCCTCTTTAGCAGTGCCAGAAGATAGGAACAAACTACCACCACAGCTTAAATATACATCCAGTTCTTGGTACAAAGAACAATTATGAGTTGGTAGACTTTAGAATGGGAGCATTCCACTGGTTTTGACAATTAGGAAATAAAAGTAAAAGGTAATATACTATGGTAATTAAAATTCAGTATTCTGGACTGTAGAAAAATCAACTTTATGGTTCAGGACCAACCCCCCAGCCTATGGATCATATCTGTTTCTCTGCTTCCTTCTATTGCACTCATGTGACCATTTTGTCATTTATTCAAAAGCTGAGCTAAGTAGCAACAGAAGTGGTGAAATTTGAACTGAGTGATTTTTTTATCCTTCTAAGCAACTTTAATGAAAAGTGTCCATAAAAAGTAAGCAGATCCCCTATATTTTTGAGGTAACATTTATGTAATCTAAAGCTTATTTAAAAATAAAAAATAATATTAAAAAAAAAAAAAAAAAAAACAGTAAGCAGAAACCATATCAAGATTACGGCTTTCAGGATTACCTCTGACTTAAAAAGAACTCATAGCCCAAATCTTCATATGCTAACTGAGCCCTGAATCTCAGCAGAGTACAATACTTATTCTCCAATTCATTGGACTCGCCCAGGACAACTAACAAAAGGATAATAATGGACAATGCCAATTCCAGAAAAGCAGAGTATCCACAATTGCAAGCAAGACAGTTCCATTCATCTGCACCATAGGATCTAAGCCCCCTCTCAATCAGAAACAGAGTGGGCATCACCATCCCAAAATCCTCAAGATTGAGGAATGAGCAAACCTAAGGGGGAATGCAACTATGGACTAAAGTAGACATTATCATTCTAGCAATGGAAGAACTTGTATCATTGATATAAAGGCAGTGGCCACCAGAGGTTCTAAGGGGAGGGAGAGGGAAGAATAGGTGTAACATAGGACATTTTGGGGACATTGGAATTGTCCTGCACGACATTGCAATGATGGATACAAGCCATTATACATTTTAGCAAAACCTACAAAACTGTGCGGTGCAAAGTATAAACTATAATATAAGCTATAGACCATGGTTAGTAGCAATGCTCTAATATCTGTTCATCAGTTGTAACAAATGTACCACACTAATGAAAGATGTTAATGGGGGGAAAGTGGAGGAGAGGTGGGGTGGGGTATATGGCAATCCCCTATATTTTTTATGTAATATTTATGTAATCTAAAGCTTCTTTAAAAATAAAAAAGAATTTTAATCTCATACCCTAAATTTCCAAAAACAATTAAAAATATATATATAGGACAGGAAAAAGAAAAAAACAAAAAAAATTTTTTTAAATAATAATTTAAAAAATAGTGCAGGAAAATGAGCTTGCTAGAGCACTGGAAAGCTGAAGTAGTCATCTGGACACTGTAATCTGCTTTCAACCCCTAGATAACAAGGAAGGAATACTGACACCAAGTTTGGCAAGTCTGGTATTTTAAACATATCTTAATCTGCATTGGTGATATGAGTCAGAGCATAAAAGGAAAGATGTATAGCAAGAACTGAGTTTTGCTGGCAGAGTACCAATGGGGGCCAAAAGAAGCCAAGGTGAAATATGTCTGCATTTTCTCCTGCTCTATGTGACCACTTTCCCAACAGAAAGAGATTGTGTATCCTTGGCTAACTAAATCAGAAACTTAATCTAACCTTATAATGGCTATTGGTGTGTGGTCTCCTTACCTATATTACTTTTTTGAAACTACAAAGAGCTACATGGTTTGGTAACTATGCTGAAGTAGCTCATCCTTCACACAATTCAAGAGGTTCTCTTTCTAAAGTATAAATCCGATTTTACATCACTTGCCCAATCAAAACTTTTCACCATCTCCTTGCTGCCCAGAGAATAAAGTTCAAATTTATAGTATAGCATTCTTGACAACCAGGTGTCCTTATCCCCTTGTATCTCACATGTTTCACAGTAACCTTACTAGTCCTTGAACTCACCACACAATTCCATACTTCTTTACTTAATACTATTTTACCTTTACCTGGAATCACTTATTCTACTTGTGAAAATCTTATCTTCTAGATCCAACTTAAATGTTAAATCCTATTAGTTGAAATTAATTACTCCTCATGCATATGGCTTTATATTTTGCTTTCAATTCTTATCACTTAAGTACATATTCTTCTTCCCTGCACCCCTCTGGAAACTATAGACTCCTCATGAAATACATCTTTAAATTCCCCTAATACTTAGTACAATACTTTGCACATAGTTTAATGAATATAGGAATGAATGAAAGACTCAGTTTCACCATCGGAAGGAAACATCTAAAAGGAATGCTCCAATTCTGCATAATCTATAATTGTTGACCCACCCCTTGACAGAAGAATATTAATGACTATACCTAACCTGATGAAGTGTTGAAAGGGTTCACAATTTAATTTTTTTAAAATTTTTGAAAGGTACTCTATAAAAAGTGGTGGTTTCTGTTTTCAAGTCCACTAATCAAGACAGCTTTCAAATCTTAATATTCTGAATGCCTGAAAGAACAGCTTATTATCTGCCTCAGCAAAATCTCTTGAGGCTAGATATCGTGAAAGCAATTTGCTGCCTTCCTCATTACCCAAGTCTAATTACAGAACATTACATTAGGATTATATTAAATTACACTGTTATTCAACAAAAAGATCTACAATTTTAGCCACTCTGGAACAAATAAATGCTAACCCAGAAATCATCCAAAGCAAAGACAATGGTGATTCTATGAATTTGATTCTTAACCATTTTCTACCAGACAGATGTTTATCCATCTTATCCATCTCCTACATTGGTAATATACAATTTTTCACCAAAAGCCTATAAAGAATATTTTAAAGTAGTTAAAATTAATAATATCTCTGGAATTACTCCACATTTGTTTATTTTCATCAAATATCAAGGTACAAATTTCAAGGCGGGGGGGGATTAAACCTCACAAACATTTGTAAGATAATAAAATAGCCATAAAGCTATAAAAATAAAATGGAAACAGAAGCTTAAAAACCAGACTAAGAATTTAAGATTCTATCCTTAGGGTTAATTCTTAGAATGCTTACTGCTTTGGCCTAGATTCCGCCAAAATATAATCTCTCTTCATAGTTGAATGTCAAAAAACCATCAAGTTTTCTAATGTCATAATACAAAATATTATAAAACCAAAAGCTGGTCATTTCCTGTATTAAAAAGTTTATTAAGCTAATTATTATCTTCTACATTTCTTCTTGGGAAATGTTACTAGAATAAAATGGTAACAGAAACATATTACTTGGGTCCGAAATACTCTACAGAACACATCCAGAATTGCTGAAACTGATAAAACTGTTTTTGGGAGAAGGTACTTGCTCATTGTAGCATCCAACTCAAGTGCTTAAATTAATATTTATGTAAAAAAAAAAATTACTGTTCAAGAAAGAGAATTGCTTTAGAGATAATCTCATATAATATCTTAGAGCACTATCTGAACCTGAAGTTCACTGGTCTACAATATAGACCAAGAAGTCCTGAGCCTGAGGAAATTTTGAAAACTCAGTATTAAAGAAAAATGAAAATGAGAGAAAAAGAAAAATACTACAGGGAAGCGGCTGTGGCTCAATTGGTTGGGCTCCCGTTTACCATATGGGAGGCCCCGGGTTCGTTTCCCGGGGTCTCCTGGTGAAGGTAAGCCAGCCTGCATGACGCAGTGAGCTGACACAGCAAGAATGACTCAACAAAGGGAGACAAGCGGACACAGAAAAAATGCACAGCAAATGGACACAGAGAGCACAGGCGGCAAGGGGGGGATAAATAAGTAAATAAAAATGGCTCTTGAAAAAAAAAAAAATACTACACTAGCCATACTGGTTAATAAGACAACTAAAGAACTACTAGAGAAGCTTTTAAATTATGATGAGGGATAACAGATATAAAACTTCGAGAGAAAAAATATAAATTTATTCAACTATCTGCTATTCAGCTTCAAAGCACAACATATCCCAGTTAAAAAGGGGTACAAAAGAGACAGAAGTCAGGCACAGGTTCCTGTCTCACAATCCATTTAGAAGAACAAACTGTGGGAGCAGAGGTGGCTCAAGCTATTCAGCGCCTCTCTCCCACATGGGAGGTCCCAGGTTCGGTTCCCAATGCCTCCGAAAGAGAAGATGAGCAGACAAAAAGAGCACACAGTGAATGCACACAGAGAGCAGACAACGAGTGCAAACAATGGCGGGGGGGGGAGGGTAGAATAAATAAATCTTTAAAAGAAAGAAAAAAAAGAACTGTGCTAAACGAAACAAAATATAAAACTAGTAAAATCAACCTGTTTGTGAGTAGATGAAAACTGATTCTCTTCAAAATGGAAGAGACTTAATGAGAAAATAATGGCAAAATTTTAAGGATTAAAAAAAAAGTATCCTCCATCCATAATAGGAAAAAAAAACTGGAAACTTCCCAAATGCCCATCAGTAATAGAACGGGTAAGTATACTGTTGTCTATTCAGACATTGGTGTACTCTAGAGCAAGGGGTGGCAAACTTTTTCTGCAAAGAGTGAGACAGTAAATATTTTGGCTTTGCCAGCCATCCTGTCTCTGTTGCAACTACTCAACTCTGGTTGCAAAGCAACCATACCTAATAGATAAATGTGTGGCTGTGTTCCAATAAACTTAATCATGGACATTGAAACTTGAATTCCATATAATTTTCAGGTTACAAAATATTCTTCTTTTGGTTTTATTCCACCATTAAAAATATAAAAAACCATTTTTAGCTCACAAGCAGTATAAAAACAGGCTTGAGGCCAGATTCAGCCTATGGGCTATAGTTTGCTGACCACTGCTCTACAGTAGTGGGAATGAATGATCTACAACTACATGTGATAATGCTGAATCTCACAAACACACTGTTAAGCAAAAGAAGCCAAACACAAAATCTGTACCATAAGATTACATTTATAGAAAGTTCACAAACAGGCAAAACTAAACTATGGTATTAGAAATTAGGAAAGTGGTTCTGCTGAGGGTAGGAGCTAGTGACTAGAAGAAAGCACAAGGGGTGGACAGTGTCAGGGTACTGCCAGTGTCCTGTTTTGTTTTGGGATTTTTTTTGAGATACCAGAGCCAGGGACTGAAACTGGGACCTTGTATGCGGGAAGCAGGTGTTCAACCACTTGAGCTACATCTACTCCCCTACCCTGTTTCTTGATCTGGGTACTAGTTTCATAAGTATGTTTAGTGTGTGATAATTCATTAAAATGTACGTAAGTGGGGGAAACGGATGTGAATCAAGAGGTTGGGCTCCCGTTTACCATATGGGGAGGCCCTGGGTTTGGTTCCCGGGGCCTCCTTGGGAAGGCAAGGGGCCTGTGCCTGTGGAAAGCTAACAGCCCGTACCAGCGGAGAGGTGGCGCAGCAAGATGACACAACAAAGGGAGACAAGCAGACAAAGAGGAAACACGCAGCAAATGGACACAGAAATCAGACAGCAAGCACAAGCGGCAAGGGGGGTGATAAACAAATAAATAAATAAATAAATTACACCATTGATTTGTGTACATTTCTATGTTTACTATATCCAATAACAAGTTTTTTTAAAATGTAATGTTTTAATTTAATTAAGGATATAAAGACCCACTCATTTCAGGGATAGATCATTAATGAGAATCCAAGGAAAAGTAAATTAGATATATGATATATATGTGGAAGTGGAATTCCTAGTGTGGAATTATCAATAAATATCTCTACTTCAAGGCACTGATTATAAATTACTAAACAAATCTGGATAACAAAAAAATAAACTGGGAAACTGTTCTAAATATCAAATTTATATAAAATATTTTAACATTCATCACCTTCACTGTAAGTGAAATGGTTTTCTCATAGGAAAGCCAAAGATATTGACAATGTAGAATTCATTATCCCAGGTAAATTTTTGTGATTGATTTTTTTCCCCACCTGAGATGGTTCCCTCATCTGTTAGCTCATTGTTTTTGCTCATTGTCTGCTTATTGTCTGTTTGGGTTCTTTTTTCCTTTAGGAGGCACTGTGAACTGAACCCGGGACCTCCCATGTGAGAGGCGGATACTCAACTGCTTGAGCCACATCCACTCTCTGCTCGTTTTGTTTTTATTTGTTGTCTGCTCACTGTTTTCTCATTGTCTTGCTCATTGTTTTTGCTTGTTATCTCCTCTTTGTTTTTGCTCAATGTCTGCAGGTTGTTTCCTCGTTGTTTGTCTTCTTTAGGAGGCACCAGGAATCGAATCCAGGACACCCCTCCCCCATGTGGGAGGTGGGCGCTCAACTGCTTAAGCCACATCTGCTCCCCTTGTCATTGATTTTAAGGGATAAGAAGATTATTAGAGGAGAAAGGAGTAAGTATATAAAAAATGAGTACATTTTCTGCCTTCATTCTTTTATGCACATATTCTTGTTTACTGTCAGGATATCGTCCACCCTGAATATCAGCTCCAGGAAGCAGGAAATTTGTCTCTGATTCACCAATGTTTCCAGTGCCAGGCACAGGGCACGGCACATAGTAGATGCTCAATAAATGTTCACATGAATAAATGTTCGCATTTTGAATAAATGATGTGATTATTCCTTAAGAAAGAAATGTAACCCAGGTATCCATCAACAGATGAATGGATAAACAAACTGTGGTCTATTCACACGATGGAATATTATGCAGCTGTAAGAAGAAATGAAGTCGTAAAGCATATGACAACATGGATGAACCTGGAGGACATTATGTCGAGTGAAGCAAGCCAGACACAAAAGGACAAATATTGTATGAATGCGTTACTATGAACCAAATATATTGTGTAACATATTGTTTGATTCAAAAAAAAATGTATATGTATCCATTACATTTAATTGAGAAATGTATATATTTATTCATCTGTGTTTACTTTTTAGTTTTTAATTGTTTATATTTTCAATTATTAAAGGTACAAAATAAAGTTTAAAAAAAGCACAGGGACTATGAACCAAAGAAGAAAGAAATGTAAACTCTGGATAAATATAATGTAAATCTAGGGATTTCACAAATGGTAGCTTCTTTTTTTAGAAAAAGGTCTGTGGGAAATGGGAAACAGCTATACCTCTATCAGGTATTATGACAGGGAATAATGTCCAGAATAATATCTTTCAAAGATAATCCCATACTGGCATATAAAGACATTAGAAGTTAATATAGATAAAACATACAAGATGCCATACCAAAGTTTCTATAATTTAGTATAATGAAATTTTCATTAAAGATGAACTATAATGGAAGCCCAAATTTATAAAAAAATTATATTCTAAATGTTTTATTAAGACAGAAATCCTAGTTTTTCATATTTCTCTAGTTTAAAATGGGGATCTACTCTACCAGGCCCCATCATTTATACCCTTCTTTCAGGCATTTACCATATATTATAAGATTCTTTAAGACAGGTACAGTGATATTCACCTTTGTACACAGAACAGGGTATATAGCACATTAGGGGCTCAATAAATATTTAATAAGTAAACCAAACATAGAAATTTCATTTAAAATCTCCTTACCCAACCCACAATCCTTCCCTCTTTTCCTTTCCAACTTGGTACAGGCAGTTTGGCTCCCACAAACTAGAATGGTGAAAAAAAGAAGGTCCGTTCGTTCTGCCATCAACAAGGTGGTAACCAGGAAGGACACCATCAGCCCTCACAAGTGCATCCACAGAGTGGGCTTCAAGAAATGTGCTCCTTGGGCACTCAAAGAGATCCAGAAATGTGCCAGGAAGAAGATGGGAATACCAGATGTACGCATTGATATTGACCCATGTACCTGTCACCACTTTCAAAAACCAACAGATAGCCAATGTGGATGAAAAGTAATAGCCAATCAACAAATAAAATTATAAAATAACTGGGGAAAAGAAAAACAAACCCTTAAGAAACTCTTCAATTTAAGTTAACCTTCCAGGCCCAGAATAGTTGATTTGACAAAGTAGGACCAAAAATAGATCCTTAATTAATATGGGTTTTGTTTTGTTTTGTTTTTTAATTTCTCCCCACATCCTTGCTGTTTTGCACTTGTTGTGTCTGTTCGTCTTCCTTGTTTCTTTTGGAGGCACTGGGAACTGAACCCAGGACCTCTGATGTGGGAGGGAGGTCCCTATCACTTGAACCACCTCCGTTGCCTTAATATGGGTTTTGCTTCTTAAACCAAGGGTTCTTAACCTTTTTTGTTCCACTGACCCCTTTGCCAGTCAGATGAAATGAATACTACTGTAATTTATTTATTGCAGACATTCATAGAGAAGGAAATGCTAGATTTCAGTTAGAGGTCAGAGAAAATAGAGTAAAGAAGTTGATTTTTTTCAGTTCAAGTTCACAGACCCCCTGAAATCTTTCCATGGACCCCTGGTTAAGAACCTCTGCCTTTAAACTAAGAAAAAAAGAAAGAAAGTGAAGAACACCTCATTACAGGTCACTTGAGCCTATTATAGTACTCTGCAAACCCCAGTGGGGTAATCTGCAATTGCTACTTTATCATGTGATAACCAGTGAGTGACATAAAACAGTAACATCCTGTCAAACAGTTGCTCGCCAGTCCTTTAGAGAATTAGGAATGCATCTCATCAGACCTCATGCAAATTCTTAAAAAATACTCAATGAAATTAGCAAAATTTTGTGTAACTAGAGAACTATAACAAAAGGAATCTAAATGTTAAAGAGCATTAATTTTTTTTCAGAAAATGGGTATTTCTAAATTCAAAATATCAAGCCCAATAGTTAGACTTCTTTTTTAATGAGAAATTCTATTGTTGTGTAGCCAGCTTTTGAGTGTTTCCTGATCTAGAACATTCAAGAAAAAGAACATTTTAAACATTATGTTGCATCTAGCATATTTTATCAGTGTGTTAGCAAGTCAATATTCTACTGCCACCCAAAGTAGAAAAATATAATTACTGCTTATAGTTAAGACAAAGATGTAGATAGAAAACAAATAAAACCTAAATGTAAGACTAAAATAAATCAAATGTTATCATTCTCTCTAGTCATATCTCCTAATCTAATATCTAACCAGATATTTTTACATCCACTTTTTATACTCGTTAATTTTATTATTTAATATTTGCTGTCCAAAATATATTAGGTTTAGAGTTCATTTCTAAATTGACTCCAGAGTATCAAAAGGATACTATTTATATATTTTTCTTCATTTGTAAAGAGAGCAATAACAGGTAAAAAATATCTTACCCAGTTAAAACTTTCAATATTTCATAATAAATACAAAAATTCTACTGTAAAGAAGGGGGGAAAAAAGTTCAATATTAAAAACTATCCTGGCTTTCTTACAAGAATGAGGAAGGTGATATATTTCACCAGATAAACCTCAATACAGAAGCTGATAATGCCATTCTTTGATTTTTTTTTTTTAAATCACAAAGGGCAGTCAACTCTTGCCATTTTGTAAACTTGGTACCAAATGTACTTTTAAGCCTCTGCTTTTACTGCAAAAACTTTCCACACAATTTACCAGATATTTGGAAATTAGGATCAAATTCCTATTTTCTCACAATTAGAACCTTGTGCTTTTAAAATAATACATACATCAATATAATGTTCTTAAAGGCCTCCGAAAAAAAGCTTTTACCAGTGCTGACTATAAATGGATTAAATTCCTAATATGGAAGAATGGCAAAAAAAAATCAGTCGAGTAAATGAAAAAAAAAAAAAAAAAAAAAGGCCAAGAGCAGGAAGTTATGTAGAGTATGCGCCCCCTTGTGTTTTAAAAAAAAGAGAGAGAAGACACTTGGTTAAACATAGCATATTGTCCATATGAAGAGAACTCTTGAAAATTCAAAACATGATCAAATTAAAAGCCTAGAAGATAAAGTTGAGGAAATCTTTCAAAAAGTAGAAGAAAAAAAGAAAATAGAAGAGAAAATAAAAGAGATTAAGAGGGTACAGCCTAGAAGGTCTAACATCAACAAATCAGTATTAGAAAGAGAAAAGATAAAACAGAGGTAAATATATAGAGTAGTAAGACAACTTTTTCCAGAACTAAAGGCCATGAATCTTCAGATTGCAGACAAAATGAAATGAAAGAAACTACACACCAAGGCACAAGGTGACAGTCCAGAAAACAAAGGAAAAAAAAAAATCCTAAAAGCTTCCAAAGAGGGAAGGCAGGTCAAATGCAAATGACGTCAATATTGTGAGTCGATTATTTCACAACCTAGAAGTATATTCTCAGTCAAACTATCAATTAAACAAACCCTCCCATACACCCTTTCTTGGGGCTCTACCGAGGAATGTACTCTAGTATCTGGAAAGAAGCACACTGTAAGCTGAGCCCCAGTGAGAAGATGGAGCCTACTGCACTGCACATTTTGGCCGGGTCAGGTGTTGCTTTGAGACCCAATCTGGCCCCAAAGTCAAGAAACTTAAAATAAGGTCCCTGCACAGTCAAATCCTCATCCAAGAAAGACATTGCCATGACCCTGGTCAGCCATATTCATGGGAAATATCTATCTTAGGACCTGAAAACTAATAGCTGTTCTAGGTAGACAACTAGAAATAATGTTGTCTATTCTGTGCTATTTCTATCTTTTCCTTTTAGCCCATTACACCTAATAAGTAGCCCTTTTATTTTTCCCTTTTTTCTCTTTCTTTATTCATATTGTAGAATGGACTAGGAACTACTCTAAACCACCTACAAATTACTTAAGATGTCACAGAGCACTCTATATCTACCTTTTCAAAATGCCTATAATCATTGGCTTAATGTCTATATTCCCCAGGAAACGGCATGATCACGAAGACAAGGACTAAATCTGCGATGTTTACTGCTATATCTCAAGTACATTGCTTGGCATACAATTAAGATGCTCAACTTATTTTTTTTTTTTTTTTTTCCCCCACTGGGAGGTCCCGGGGATTGAACCCAGGTCCCTCCATATGGCAGACGGACGCCCAACCATTTGAGCCACATTATTTTTATGGCATGAATAAATGCACAAAAATATTAATACTGGTTATGTCAGCAGAATGGTATTACATGTGTTTTTACTCTTCTCAAATTTCCAACTTTTCTTTAATATAAATAATTTTCATAATAAAAATTAATAAGAGAAAGCATAAAAAAAAATAAAAATAAAATAAAATAAAATAAAATTCAGCATCCTTCAGATGATATTATCCAAATTAAAAGATATACAAAAACTGTAGTACCACAGGATTTTCCTTTCTAGTCAGTCCCAATTCTCAAACAAAATACAAATTCTTATTATTTCAAGAGGAAAGTCAGCACAAGGTTGTTTAAAACATAAATATTTCTTATAATTATTTACAATTATAATTCTTAATATCTTGTTACTGATAAGTTATTTTCTGTAATGTTTAAACCAGCTTTCATGTGTTAATAGTTTTTACTTGATTGATTCGTGGGCTTACAACATTAAATTTTATATTACTTTATATTTGTGTGATACATACAGCATTTCCTAACTGACAGGAGTGACCTCACCCTTGCCTTCTTTCTCCTCAGACATCCCTAGCTGCAACACCCTGGAAGCACACCCCAGGCCTTGGCTGCTATAATCTTGAGGGCAGTCTGTCCTTCACTTCATCATATTTTGAGAAAAGAGCACATACCCAAATGTTTTCCCAGTATGTGCACACGAGCCCCTGGCACTTAGCCACCTTTGTTCCTCAACCATATGTAATCTGAAGAGTGGTTGCTAAAGGCACCGGCATACTCGATTAAAGTTCTTGCCCTCTCACTGTCCATCCACTGTCCGTCCAGAGTAGCTTAAGCTCTCTGTACATAAGTTCCCCTAATAAATGCTTTTTGGGCTGATCACCCTGGCATTCAGTGTCTCTCTCTTTTGGCCCCGTTAGAGGGCAGTTTGGGGGCAGTCCCAGCTGCATCTTCCTCTATTTCTTCTTTGAGGGTGAGACCTCCTGCTGGTTCAGGAAGACACAATATTATATTAACAAACATATAAATTTTACATCCTCTGAATATGAAAAAAAAGTCCAAATTCAAATTCTCTTACTAAGAACATACACTTAGTATTAGAGGAACATTAACACTCATTTATTATTTACCACAGATCTCATGCACATAAAGAACAAGTTAGGGGGACGGATATGGCTCAAATGCTTGGGCGTCCATCTCCCATATGGAGGGACCTGGGTTCAATCCCTGGGACCTCCCGGTAAAAAAAAAAAAAAAAAAAGAACAAGTTAGTGAAATTCCTCAAAAGAACACAAAGAACAAATGACCTCTATTTCCAATTTTTAGATTTTTATCAAATAATCAACTTCTAAAAATAATTTACATGTTATATTGTTTCCTAATATTAAACATCATGAGTTTAAGAACAGCTGTTTAGAGCAGAGTAAGCAAACTTTTTTCTGTAAAGAATCAGATGGTAAACATTTTAGGTTTTGAAGACCATATGGTCTCTGTCCCAACTACTCAACACTGCTATTGTAGTGGTGAAGCTGCTATAGACAAGATATAACAAATAAGTATGGCCGTGTTCCAATAAAACTTTATTTATAAAATCAGGCAGCAAGCTGGATTTGTCCCATGGGTATTTTATTTCTCAACCCCTGGTATATAGTATTACACTTTCCAGGTCTCGTCATATAGAAATGGTATAGGTTTTCTCTCAATGCTTATCTTTTTAATGGCAATCTCCACATTTAAGCGATACCCATTCACTCACTTTCTGTACAAATTTTTATTAAGTGTCCACCACATGCCAGAAACAGTACTAGGTGTTAGGGATAAAGAAAAAAAAAATTATAATAAAGTCCCTGACCTCTTATTGCTTATATTCTAATAGAGAAACTGACAAATAAACAAGTATATAATATAATTTCAGGTAAAAACAGTGGTGGAGGGAGAAGAGATTCTTAAGATATGTCAGGAAAGACTTCTCACAGGAAATGACTTTTAAGTAGAGGCTGAATGAAGTAAATGAACAATCCATACAAATATCTGGGGGAGGAACATTGCAAGCATCTGGAAGAGCAACTGCAAAGGCCCTGAAGAGGATCAGAAAGAAGTTAACATGTTTAAATAAAGACAAGAGGATCAGTATAGCTGGAAATGGGAAAATGATATCAATGAAGTATGACGTATGTTTTAAAAGGATCATGGGTAGCTGTATGAAGAATAGACTATCTGGGGTAAAAATGGAAAAGGAAGACAAATCCAAAAGCTGTTGCATGTATTTGTAGACTTCTAAAATAAGATCTAAACCTATTTTTTAATTCTAATTATAGAGGAAAAGAAGAATGGCCAAATTGACTTCTGAATGAAAGAACTGAGTACAGGAGTATATCAATTAATAAAAGAATTTTCACAAAAAGTTTTGTTTAATATGAAATTCCAGGAGAAAATACAAAATCATCACTAACAGAGGGCAGTAATGAACAAGGTAATTAAGTGTACAAAAACATGATCTAGCTTCATACTTAAGATCTTGTAGTTCTATCTAGATGTATACTAGGCTTTTCTAAAATTCTAGTAAAATAGAATTAAGGAGCATACCCATAGGGTTAACAGCAATAGGAAGAAAGCGTACAAACTCATACAAGAAGTTGAAATTATAAATGGGAGTCAAAAATTAGGGGAAAAAAATGGCAAGTAGAGTATTTATATAGGATGTCACTTCACTAACTAAACACACCATTCATTAATTTCACTGGTCCTCAGGGACTATTGTGCCAGCTAGTAGCTAGGAGCCAACCAAAAATAAAAACTTGAGCAAGTAGATGGCCAGCTCCACATGTCTACAAGCAGATCAAAGGTTTGCCCTTTTGTGATCTACAGGCAAAGCTAGAGAAGTTCAGTGTCCTAGGTAAGTAAGGTAGGAGGACTCCATTCCAAGTGGAAACCGGGGCCAGTACAAATGCCCAATCACCTGGACACACAGGTGAAGATTAAAGGGAAAGGCTGCAGCTCAGAGAACACATAAACCTGACGCAAAGCCTATGAATGGATGCAGGCAGCTGGCAGTAAGGAAGCTGTTAACATGAGTGTTACTGCCTATTCCCTGCTGAGAGTTACACGTTCCTTCATTCCTTTCCTCCTATTCCTATTGTCCCTCTTCATTTTCACTTTCCTCAAATCCCTTGATTTTTTTATAGATGAATGAGAACTATGGCCACCAAATGGAAAGTTCTGAGAATTTAGGTACTATTTCATTTTTATCCTCAGTTCATTTTCCTTTGCTTAGACTCTTATATTTCCTTAGTATTTTCCTCATTGCTTTTCTTCTGGCCTGCATTCAACATTGCCAAGACTCCACAAAGACAAAAAGAAGAAAAAATTGACCCCTACTATTACCTGTAAGTAAAAATATACACCTGCTTAAGAGCATGAATAAAGTTTTTTTCACATTTTCTTGCCTCCTCCACCAATATTTTCTCTTGGGTACACCCTTGCTATCAAGTAAGACTATCCATCTTTCCTGAACCCAATCTACATTTTCCTGCCCCACCCTTTCTATTACTTAACCTAGAATGCCCTATATGGCTGCCCATGATTTTAGCCAAAAAGTCTTCTACACTTTCTTCAAGAGCAGCACAATGACATCTCTAAGAAGTCTGCCAAAAAGAACTAATACTAGAAATGAGGTTCCTCTTTTCTGTCCACAACTACCTATTCAGATCTCTACTTCTGAGTACCATAGGATCTTTGCATCATGCTTATTTGTTCATGGTCTGTTACTGTAGATGGACCACATATCTCTGAGAAGGGGCACAAAGACCCTTTCCTTGCTTATGCATAATTGTCAGCATTAAGTCTGTGCATCTTAAATCCTTCCTAAGAGAAGGCAAGGTAATAACAAACAGTCATCTAGGGGTCTCAGGCAGAACCTAGGAAGGACTGTCCCACAGGTTTCCCATAACAGGCCGGATGATGTCAAATAGTCTAGCAAATTCATGGAACTGCAAGTCATTGAGTTATCTGGACCATAGAGCGTGAGGACAAATGTGGGAGATGAACCTGGCAAGGTGATCAGGAAACAAATAATGGGCATATTGTGGCACATTCTGGCACCTACAATTCTGTACACATTGTAGTTGCTTAGTAAATATAGAATTAACTAAATTGGGCATCAAAAAGCTATGGTATCAAAGGCCTCCAATTATCTAAAACAGGAGTTTTCATTGGGTAGTCAATGGCCCACTGACTGGTCATAAGCTTACTTGCTTCCTGTAGATGATCAATGAGTAAAATGTATCCTATCCCACAAAAGAGTATACATATTGTTAGAGCAAAGTCTATAAGACAGAACATTTGGTTCAGTGGGTTTTGAGACTTAGTATGGGGCACCATATAACTTTCTGCAGGCCAAAGGAAGATTGCCTATTTACTGAAACATGCAATAACTTTGTCTCTTGGGTATACTGGAGAGATGTAGTTAGGACAGTATAGAGTTTTATCCAATTAATAACCAAAGACTACAGACTGATCGCATAAATAAATGTTGGAAAATGGTTTTATAAAGAAGCTGAGATTTTAAGACTTTATTAATAACTGCTTATAAGTATTAACTGCTAGTGTTGTTTTGAGTCTTCTATCCCCTTCAAATGAGTTGCTAAAAATTCAAGTATCTGAAGGCATGCCAAAAGTAAACCCATTTGAGAAACACTGATTTAAAAAGTAAAATACAAATTTTTAACATGTCACACAAGGCTTTCCTTAAATCAGCTCCTGCCTAACCTTCTAAACCTATTTCCCACAGCTGTGCCCATCAGTTCTCTATTCCCCCTATCTTCCACACTATTTGACATCTTCTTGCCTGTTATGGAAGACCAGTCTTAGATTCCCTGATGCTCGAATGTTAAGACTTTGCTTTTTCATGAGAAACCAGTTGGAATAATACACTATATCTACTATGCTTAATAGAGGTAAACAAAATTCTGTAAGCCCTGCCACACAAAGGCTGCAAATCTGCAAAAAGGAGATCACATAACTTCTATAATCAATCCCCTGCACAAAGTCCTTTTCTTTAGAAACTGTGTTTCCATAAGAATTAGAAATATTTACTCCTCTGTGTTTCTTAGACGGTAAATGAATATTGGAACTGGATATCATCCTGAGCTCCTGATTCCTGCCTTAACGCAAAGACTTTGGTATCTCAGACCAATCAGATGTGCAGAGGCAGAGCTGCTAGGCTCAGCAAATCTTCTGTTAACCATCCCCAAAACCAAGGGTGCCATGCCAGCTCTGTGGCCCAAAACCACTCTGAAAACTGAAATATCCCAACCTCAAGCAAAGGACTGAAAGCAGTGAGAGCAACACCACTGCTTGCCAATATATTTAAAAGAAAATAAGGAAGAGAGAGTGAGTTTTCAGGAACTCTCTTCCCTGATATCCCACAATTTTTTATCTCATAACAAAACAAAAGAATCAAAATACAGTCTGCCTAGGGAAGGCCCCCAATGCTGGAAGATCCTAAGATACTGTCTAATACTGCTCTTTCTTCTTGGCCTGCAATCCCTTATCTGCATCTCCCATATGCCCAGCAAATACCTCAAAAAAACAGACAGGATATCAAATCCTCTAGGAAGCCTTCCTTGATAACTTGAAGAAGATTTGATAGAAACAGGAGGCATGTGCTAGTGGTTTAAGACCTCAACTAAAATTCTAAAATTACTTAGAATGACTAGGATCACACCTTACAATTCCATGAGACAATCCATTTACTTTCTGTGAGATTTTTTTTTTTCCTGGATTCAAATCCTATAGGCAAAAACTACTGCAGTTTAAAAAAAAAAAAAAAAAAGACTGCCTATTTTTTTATTTTTATCTGAAAATCAATTTTATAGTTCCTAATGTAAAATAACTTTAATATGGAATCATACTTTAGAAACAAAACTAACTTTGGGGAGTACATGTAATCAGAGGTTGCCCAAAGGAAAAGCCCTCCTTAGAAGGCCCACTTTCCACAGCCAATATACTAGAGATGCACTAATTCCAGTTTCTCTCCAAGTCCCTCTTTTGGCATTCCAACTGATAAATTAATTTAAATTAAATAATGTATACAAGACAAATTTGTACTTTATATATCCCATAAACAGTAGGTATTGACTTCAGAAATATCTCTAATACGAAAGCTTACTTAATATATTTCTCTTAGTAGCTAGAACAAGTTTGACTTTTCTCTATGAATATCTATGTATCCCATTATTAGGTAAGAGCTATGTAACTTTTGTTCCAGTTTTATACTGTCTTCCAGGAAATTCTGAGTTAGGTTTTCTGCTCAATTGTGGTAGCTATCCTTAGCTTGAATTTCCAAAACAACTAACCCTTCACTGTTGTAACTTATCCCTTGTTCTTTTGTCCTTTGTGCTAATGGATTTATCACGTCAGTCTTTTATTATGAACCCACATCAAATACTATAATGTAAGAAAGATAAATATATATTATACATAATGATAAATGAAAATAATAAATTAGTTTGAGCCACATGAAAAACAGCCCACTTATGACCTATGAAAATGTCAGTTTCATAAGGTTTAACCTAGTAGTTAATGAACAAATGAAGACATTACCTATAATTATGTCAATCCATTTTTTTTTTTTTTTAGTAAATATCCATCATTTATTAAGAAAAGAGAGGAGTGGTTGTAGCTCAAGTAGGGTTGAGTGCCTGCCTCCCATGTACAAGGTCCCAGGTTCCATCCCCAGTACCTCCTAAAAACAAAACAAAAAAACAAAAAAAGCAAAACAAAAAAAAGAGGGGCTCTGAACACATGCGCATGGCTTTTTGTTCTGCTTCATTAGTCAAATTCTAACTAGAATGTCCATTTTCAATATTTATTATTCATACTGTAACCCTCCTATAAGCCCACACAGCTATCTTTAATAACAACATCCCACACCCAGTGTGATTTTTGGCTGTTTAGACTCCTTGAGCCTGTTTCCTAATCTTTAATTGCGTGTCCACTATATAAGGCTGTTGGAAGAAACAAATGAAATAACATGTAAAACGTCTACTACAGCTCCTAACACGTGAGAGGCCCACAGAAATAGGTAATTATTTCTACAGCCTATCTCTAGAATACAGGTTGGCACTAGAGTCAGTGATTTCTCATCTTCCTATGACTAGTTCTCAGTTTAAATCTGAATTGCCATTGGCTATATATGGCTACTGAGAATTTCAAATGTAGCTAGTCCAAATTGAGAAGTGTTTTAAGTGTAAAGTACACACTGGAATTCAAAGGCTTAGTGAAAAATAAATAGAATATAAAATATCCCATTAATATTTTTTATACTGATTATATGTGAAGTCATAATATTTTGGATATACTGGATTAAAGTATATCATTAAAACTAATTTTACCGGTTCCTTTTTACTTTATTAATGTAATTACTACAATGCTTGAAATTACATGCTTGGGCTCTCACTTTATTTTTATTGGACAGACTGATCTATACTGTGACTTCACATTAGTAAATATGCTCTTAATCACAATGTGAACCGCTTAACAAGTGTTCACTCCGGCTAACCCACCCTTTATCCCGGCAGACACTGGCTCACTCTAACGCTCCCCACTTCCACCACCCCGGAAAGCTGGAGATTTATCGCGCTCAACTTTTAAAATCTCGGAGCCCACAGATCCACCAAGGCAACTGGAAATCGCTACCTACACAACGCCAAGCAGAGAAAAGATGTCTTGGGCAAAAGCCTGTGAGTGTTGGTCACCCCGATCACCCCTAGGAAAATGATAAGTAGCGACGGAGTGAGCTCCCAGATCTGAAGGAGCGCAACGTGGAGACCCCGGAGACCCCGGAATAGAAGTCTAGGAGGAAAGCCTTCTCAGCTTCGGAAGAACGAGTCTGCAGGCAGCAGCGAAGGGGATGGGTTCTGCAAGAGAGCCTGAAGGGAAGAGCAGTACCTTAAGAATCCCACTCATCTTTGCCAGGAAGGGGCGGAATTCCTCTTGCGGCACCTCGGGGTAAAGCTGGCTCCGCAGCAGCTCCTCCGTGATGCCGGGGTGCCCATGGAAGACGTCCTGGGCCAGGCCACTCAGCAGTCCGCCCAGGGGCTTGCAGTCCTCAAGCTCGCCCGCCATGGTCTGCGGAGCCCCGCCCCTTACACAGCTGAGCGAGGCCCAGTCACGGAGGCCGGGATGGCTCTAAATAGCCTGGGCAAAGGGGCCGGAGAGCCTGGGCGTGAAGGGCCCGTGGAGGTTGGCTACACCTATCCTTGTGCTGCAAACCGGTTCCCTCTTAAGTTGCCACCTTTTCAGTTTAGGAAGGATCTCTTTGCTTCCGCTGATTTTCTTCATCGCCCCACGCCTTCTCAAAGAGATTTTGGTGGAGATCACAAGAGATGGGGTAGCATCTATAATGGTGTCCAGTTTATCCTTTAGATGGCTGTATATGAGTCTAGGCTTTGCTACTCCATTAACCGAATAGAATCGATCACTCAGGTCTAATCTTTGCCTAATCCTTACCAGTCCAACTCTTTCCACCAAGATTTAACTATCCCTTGGTAACTTATGTGTTTGGGTTAATTGACTTTTTACATACATGTGCCCTGTCTTTTCAGATAAGTGGCTATTTCTAGAATATATATATATATTTTTTTATTATGGGTAAAAATCAAAATTCTCACAATACATACAAACATTTGCAAAATGATATATAAATATATATGCATATATGTGTATTTGCTTACAAAAATGTTATTTATATATATATATATATACATATATTTTAAGAGGTGCTTAGATTACCTAAAATATTACACAGAACCTTAACACCTTCTTTACTATCCTGAAATGAATTGGATAGATACGATAACCTCCTACCCATGTTTTAGTTTCCTAGGCTGCTGAAATACAATATATCAGAAATGGGCTGTCTTTTACAATGGGGATTTATTTGCTTAAAAGCTTACAGTTTTGAAACCATGAAAATGTTCAAATCAAGGCATCATTAGACAGTGCTGAAGACCACTGCTGGCGATCCTGGATTCCTCTTCATGTCCTATGGCAAGGCACATGACAGCGTCTGCTGGGCTTTCCCTTCTCGTGGCTTTCATGCTTCAGCTTCTGGTTTCCTCTGGCTTTCTCTACACTCCTGTATCTTTCTCCTGTCTCTCTCTCTCTGTATTCATCCCATTTATAAAGGACTCCAGTAAGAGGATTAAGACCCACCCTGGGCCAAATCCCCCTACATTATGTTCACACCCACAGGAATGGATTCGTACTGAAGACATGATTTTTCTGGGGTCCATAAAAGCCTCAAACTACCACATAATACAATTTCAAAGACATTATTCAGCCATGAAAAGGAATGAAGCACTGATTCTTGCTACAATGTGAATGGACCTTGAAAGCATTATGCTAACTGAAAGAAGCCAGACACAAAAGGTCACATAGTGTATGATCCCATTTATATGAAATGTCCAGAACAGACATCCATAGAGACAGAAAGCATATTAATGGTTGCCAGGGACTGGGGAAGGGGGAAACTGGGAGTGATTTCTAAAGGCTAAGGATTTCTTGGGTGATGAAATGTTCTAAAATTAGATAGTGGTGGTGGTTGCACAATTCTATGAATATACTATAAACCACTGAATTGTACATGTCAAAAGGGTGAGTTTCACATTATATGAATTATATCTCAATTTTTTTAAACTTAGTATATGAGGGAAGGATAGAGGGATTGAGAGGCGACTGCTAAGGGGTGTGGAGTTTTTCTTCTTGGAAAAATAAAATTGTTCTGAAATTTTTTGGGGTGATGAATGCATGACATTGTGATTATACTAAAAGCCATTGGTTATACACTTTGGATAGATTGTATGGTATGTGAATATTTCTCAATAAAACAGCTTTAAAATAAATAAATAAATAAATAAGCAAGAATAGCAGAAATAGCCACTATGTACAGCAAGGGAAGCACTGAGTGGTTGAGCGGTGATGAATTTTTGGTCTGTTTTTTTGCTTATTA
The DNA here is from genome assembly GCA_026826555.1 of Tolypeutes matacus. Classification (NCBI taxonomy): domain Eukaryota; kingdom Metazoa; phylum Chordata; class Mammalia; order Cingulata; family Chlamyphoridae; genus Tolypeutes; species Tolypeutes matacus. The sequence goes on from JAKSZT010054030.1 coordinate 25,581,752, forward strand.
TTGAAATAATGAAAATGCTCTAATAATGATTGGAATGATGAATGCACAACTATGTGATCATGCCAAATATCATTGCCTGTACACTTTGGATGGATTGTATGCTCTATTAATATGTATCAATAAAATTGATTTGTTTTTAAAAAAATAAAGTTTAAAAAATGAGGATGAGTTCAAGGCCTTCACAGACAAAAAAAAAGAAATAGTTTTAAAAAGGGTAAAAAAATTAGTATAATGACATAATTGTAATTTAGAATAAAATAAAAGGAAATTAAATATACCCTACAGACCCTAGTTAGTGGTAATAGTCTGATGGTGTTCTTTAATAACCTGTAACAAGTGTTCCACAATAATATAAGGTGTTGATGGAGGGGTGATGTACGGGAATTCTGAACATTATGCATGACTGTTTTGTAAGCTCACAACTTCTCTAATAAAAAATATATATTAAATAAATAAAAGGAAAGTAATTTATAATATGTATTTCAATGTGTGCAAGTGTTTAAGCACTACTACACTAGGTGACAAGATGACATGAAGAAGCCAGTTGCCTGCATCCTTTTATAAAACCACCTGCAGGGAGCAGGTGTAGTTCAAGCAGTTGAGTGCCTGCTTCCCACATGGGAGGACCCCGGTGCCTCGAAAAAAAAAAAAAAAACAAGCAAACAAACCAAAAAACCAACTCAGGGGAGCCAATGTGGCTTAGTGGTTGAATGCCGGCTTCCCACATGCAAGGTCCCAGCTTCAACCCCCTGCCCCGCTACCTCAAAACAAACAAACAAACAAACAAACAAAAAACAAAACCACCTGTGACTTCTGAAAATGTAAACCAATACAAGTGAGCTGTACTAGTGACTCCAGAGAGAACAGTTGCTATTGGTAATGTTTTGAAATGTGAACAAAAGTTGGTAAAGTTCAGAGGCAAAAAAGACATTCTTTCTTCACTTTACTCAGTAGTGGCAAATCTGGAATTTCTATGTATATTAAGACCATGCTAAAAATACATTGTGCTTTTATGTAAAATGGAGTTGGGTTTGAGGCTCAAACAACAACAAACAAGTAGGTTTTTCACTTATATAAATGTCATCTACATGGCAAGATGTCTTGTATCCCTGGCCCCTATCTAGCCTGTGTCATTCCTTCCCCTCCATTATTGTGACAACTGAAATGCCCCTTTTAAGGCAGCACCACCTTGTCAAGAATCACTGATCTTGACTGCTTTTAATTAATATTCAGCCAGTGTTTGCTTGTAGGAGGTACTCCTTATAATAGAAAAAAGTATTTCTTTCCCTAAAGCAATTACTTTTCTAAAAAGCAAATTCAGTGATGCTTCTGAAAAGCAATCATAGAGTGAAGCTGTACATTGTGTAAAGTGTGCTGGGGAAGTTGCAGATAATGTTTAACTTAAGAGAAAAAGAAATAAAAGTGGAAAGCAACAACACTACTAAGCAAATGTACCACTCAGGATTACCCAGTTATTTCCCTGAATCCTCATTAACACTGATTGGTATTGTTCTTTTTAATATTTTCCATCTGATAGGTGAAAATATTATATTATTGCTTTAATTTGCATTTCTTGAATTTTGAAGGTGAATACTTTTTATGTATTTATTGATTGCTTCTTGTATTTTTTTCCACTTCCCTGCAAGTTTTCTATAGGTGTTTCTGTCACTTTCTCATTGATTTATAAGAGTTCTTTATATATTAGGACTATTAACTACTTGTCACATATTTTGCAATAGTTTCCTCAAATTCATGTAGTTAAATCTATATTAACCTGCATTTTTAAAAGTCTGGAAGTTTATCCATCAGCATAGTTATTTCTCTGAGCAATTGAGAATGATTTTAGTTTCTTTCTGCTTAGCTCATTTTTCTAAAATGTCTATAGTATACATGTATTACTGTTGTGATAAAATTTATTTAACAAAATAACATTTAAATAAGTAGTGTGGTGGGAGGTGGGCAACATGGGAATCCCAGTGGGTTCCGTGTAATATTTTGGGTAATCTAAGCACCTCTTAAAATATATGTATATATATATATATATATATATATAACATTTTTGTAAGCAAATACACATATATGCATATATATTTATATATCTTTTTGCAAATGTTTGTATGTATTGTGAGAATTTTGATTTTTACCCATAATAAAAAATAAAAATAAAAAAAAAGTAGTGTGTTCTAAAGTCAATATTCTTATAATGAGTAGCTTGAACGAACATATGTTCTTCATAACTGAGAAAAACTGTGAACCTTACATAAATGGTTCTTGAACTTTTTAATGTCATTACATGCTTTAAGAAGCTGATAAAAGTCTCAGGTGCTTTTCCCAAAAAATGCAAACACACACCAAATGTAGTCTACATTACCTATAGGTGAATTTACCCCTCTGAAATCTTCCTGTAAGGGCCCTAGTTTTAAATGGTCCCTAAGAACTCCCTCTCTGAACTCCCCAGTTCTTTCAACTAATCCTCACAAGGAAAAGATCACTCTTTTAGAAGCAGAGGAAAAGATATTACTATCATTATTTAACTCTTATTCAAATGTATGCAATACCTGGATAAATCACTACCTGCTTGAGAGCACTGCAAGTTCCAGAACACCAGGGTAACCAATAAAAGAAATTCACGCCTGTGCCACCAGGGGCTGCTATTGCTAATGCAACTGCCAAAGGTTAGTAGCAGCCGCTTTTTTAGAATGCCTTTCAAACTAAAGGTTCAAAGCACAAAGCTTTATTCTATTAAATCTCAAAACACCCACCCATTTCTGCCCGGTGGCGGCAGTACCCCCAGCCCGGACTTCACGGCCGCCGTGCTTTGTGGCTTTCAGAGGGCAGGCAGCGCGGCCAGCAGGACGCCCTCGTGTGGTGGTTCGTTCTAGTGGGAAAACGGGCACAGGACCCTGGGCGGAAAGACCTTGAAATCAGACGACGAGGGGTGTTTCACAGCGAGTGACCAGGCCCCAGGGAACCTTGACCCCTGATTGCAGTGTAATCCACAGTTCTCTGATAATTTTCCGTCAGGGGTCTCTGGCACGGCAGCCTCAAGGCCTTGAGGGAGTTGGGCCTGCGTCGAAGTACCCAGGATACCCAGTTTGCCGAGAAATGGTCTTGAGAGTCTCCATTTCCTCCCTCCTAAAATTATGTTGTTACAAAGCTCACCTCATTTTCAGTCAAAACCAGATTTCCTTTTCATTGTGGCCAAGCAGGTTTCCCTTCTAAGTTCCATTAAGCAACTGTTCTCTTCCCCTATTAAACTATTTCTTTTATGGCTCCACAGACTTCTCTGGTCCCAGGCCATCAACTATTAAGAGGTTTTCAATCTCCGAAAGAGTTAAAATTTTAAAATGTGAACCAAAATGGTATGCAAATATACAGGCCTCAAAGTTTTGCAAAAAAACTCAAACTCTCTCTGCTCTATCTTTTCCAATTCTTTCACTCACCACACCATCAGCCACCTGGGTATTAGTTGAGCCTGTCATTCTGCCAAGCTCTAGGAAGTCAGAAATCAATAAGGTGATCATGTGGGTCTGACATAGGCAGTAACACTGAGGATGGACAACACAAGATGGTTTCTTGAGATAATTAAGTAAAATTAACAGACTTTGGGTGGGGAAGCTAGGGGAAGAGTGAAAGGAGTGATTCTTGGGTTTCAGGTTTAGGTGACTGAGTAGATAGGTGATGGTTCAGAGGATAAGGGAACTCAGTTTATTTGTGGCTACCCTCAATCTTGTGTGCTTTTATCCTTCCATGAACCATGTTAACCAAAATGGCTATCTTAGCAAGCATTTGGAATGAAACTGCCACAGAACATAATAATCATTCTGCATTTTTTTAAAAATTGTACTTCAAATTCACTGTAAGATTTAGAAAATGAGATTGATTTTGGAAAGATGGAAAATATTTGGAGAAATCTAGTCTTATTCTCTTGTTTAGTATCCCAGAATTTTTTTTAAAAACTTCTGTGACTGTTTGAATTTGGTGAATCCCAAAAAGAAAAAGATTGTGTTTTTTAACTAATCCATTCCTATGAGTGTGGGGCCCTTTTGATTAGACTACAGTTAGTGAGGCATGACTCAGATTGAGTTTCCACCCTCTTGCTGGGTCTTATATAAATGAAGACACAGAGAGAGATGGAGAAAGGAAGCCACCATCTTGATACTGCCATGTGAGAGAGAGGCTGAAAGAGGTCCTAGAGTCTGGAATCAGCAGAGCACAGAGGCACGGAAAGAAACCCTCAAGAGGCTGGGCCCACAGAGCAGCGCAAGGTTGAAAAGACAAGCTATGTGCCTGATAGCCCACAGCTGAACTTGGGAAGAAAGCAGAGTAGCCTAGACTGAGAGAGGAGGCCCGGAAAGCGACAAGGCCTATGCCTGATTGCCCTCAGCTGGGCTCTGGGAGATGGTGAGCCCAGAAGAGAAGGCAAGGATCTTGGCAGAGATTGGCTGCCATCTTGCTTCCCCACATGGCAGGACCCCAGGATCACCAGTAGCTGACTTTGGTGAGAAAGCATCTGATGGAGCCTTGATTTGGACATTTCACGGCTTCAGAACTGTAAGCTTTTACCCCTAATAAATTTCCCATTATAAAAGCAAACCCATTTCTGGTACTTTGCATTGGCAGCCCTGTGGCAAACTAAGGCATTTATTAGAAAAAATTCAAGCAAATGCAAAATAAAAGTAATACTACAAGGGAAGCGGATGTAACTCAAATGGTTGGGCACCTGCTTCCCATGTACGAGGTCCTGGGTTCAATCTCTGGTACCTCCAAAAGAAAAAAAAAAGACCTACTACAAGTTCCCATGTCCCCATCATTCAACAATTATCAACACATTGCCTATCTTGATACCATCTACCTCCCTTCTTCCCCCCTCCCTTTTTATTTTTTTTATTTGATACTTAGGGACAAAATATTTTGTGTGCTAAAATACATGTATAATACAAAATTTGCCTCTATTTTTTTTAGAAGGTACTAGGGATTGAACCCAGGAACTCATATATGGGAAGCAGGCACTCAACAAGTGAGCTGTACACGTTCCCCTAAAATTTGCCATTTTAACCATATTTAAGTCTATAATCTAGTAGCATTAATTAATTCACCATGTTATGCAACTAACACCATTTCCAAAATTTTTCATCACCCCAATAGAAACACTTTATTTATTAAGCAATAACTCCCCATCCCCTTGTGACCACTAATCTTTTTATCTCTGTCAACTTGCATATTCTAGATATTTCATATAAGTGAAATCACACAAATTTGTTCTCTAATGTGTGACTTATTTCACTTAGAATAATGTTTTCAAGATTCTTCCATCCTGTAGCACTTACCAGAACTTCATTTCTTTTTATGGCAGAATAATATTCCAAGGTATGTATATACCATATTTTGTTTATCCATTTATCTGTTGATGGACACTTCGGTTATTTGAGTTATTTCCACCTTTTGGCTATTGTGAATAATTATACCAAGAATGCTGGCCTAAAATCTGTTTGAGTCTCTGTTTTAAATTCTTTTGATTACACACCTGGAAGTGGAATTGCCAGGTCATACAGTAGTTCTATTTTTTTGAGGAACCACCAAACTGTTTTCCACAGTGGCGGCACCATTTTCCATTCCCATGAGCAATGTACCAGGGTTCTAATTTCTCCACATCCTTGTCAACACTTGTTACTTTCCTTTTTTTTTTTTTTAATTATCACTATCCTAGATGTAAAATGTTATTTCATATTTTGATTTGCATTTCCTAATGACTAATGTAATTATAACATTGGCCATTTGTCACTGGAAAAATGTCTTTTCAAGTCCTTGGGCCATCTTTTAATTGGGTTTTTCTGTATTTTTATCATTGAGTTGTAGGAGTTCCTCATATATTCTGAATATTAAACTCCTACTTGATGCATGATTTGCAAATACTTTCTCTTACTCTGTGAGTTGCCTTTTCACTCTTTTGATAATGTTCTTTGATGCACAAAAGTTTCTGATTTTGATGAGGTTCCATTTATCTATTTTTTCTTTTGTTGCCTGTGCTTTCAGTATCATATTTAAGAAACCAGTGCCAAATCCAAGGTCATGAAGATTTGCCTTCCATCTTCTTCTAAGTGTTTTATAATTTTAGCTCTTAAATTTACATCTCTGATCCATTTTGAATTATTTTTTTATATGGTATAAGCTAAGGATCAAACCCCAGATTTTGGACTCCCAAAGTAATGCTATTTCCATCAGCACACACTTGATTCCATTATACTTCACCAGTTGTCTAGACAAAATAACCATATAGTGTTATGTGCTGCATGGAAGTAATCTGATCCTTTAAAGAATAGATTGCTCCCGAAGGCTTATGGATCACGGAGTGTTTTAATTTCCTTGGCTATTCAAGCAAATACTATTCTATGGCTCGGCTTAAACAATGGGAATTTATTGCTCACAATTTTGAAGCTAGGAGAATTCCAAATTAAGGCATCATCAAGGTGATGCTTTCTTTCCAAAACTGGAGTTCTGGAGCTGGCTTCTGGTGATCCTGGGTTTCTGTCACATGGCAATGCACATGGCGACCACTCTTGGCCTCTCACTTGTTTACACTGACTTTCAGCTTTTGCTGCTCCCTCTGTGGCTCTCTCTCTCATTCTGTTTATAAAGGACTCTTGTAATAGAATACACATCCTCACTGAGCTGGGCCACAACTTAACTGAAGTAATCTCTTTTAAAGGTCCTACTTACAATGTGTTCACACCTACAGGAATGGATTAAGAAAATGTTTTTCTAGGGTACATAGCTCCAAACCAGCACACAGAGCATCTAGGAAGCCTCGTTTTTCAGTGCTAATATCCTGATTGTGTGTAAAAGCACTTCATGATCACAAGATTATGTACTTACTACAGCTGCCTTTCAACCAATGGCAGGAATTCAGGACTTTATGGGCCCTCAATAATTGTGTGAATGATCACTGAACGAACTTCACCTGTAAAAATTTCCATATTCACTGGACTAGAAACAATATAGCAATAGAGGAGCCCAACAGTTTATGGCATTGCCTTTGGAGTCATTGCTCTGGATTGGAATACTGTTTCCATCTTCTTACTGGTTTACCTTGGGCTTCAGTTCCCTCTTTATACGTCAGTTGCCGCATCTGCTAAATAAAGATAATGACACCCAATTCACAGGATTGTTGTGAGGATTAAACAAGATAAAACATGCAAACGGCTTAGCACTGTGCCTAACATATAATTGCACTGAATAAGCGTTCGCTATTACAATGCTTAGGCTCCCTAAGAACAAGTGGCTATGTTACGTAGGAGACTAACGGAAAACAAGGGGGTTCTTCTAACTAGGCAATCAGTGTAGATTTCGAAGACTATCACAGTTGCGTAACTTCAAGAGTCTCTCGTATTTAACCACGTTGTATTTAAACCTGTAACTACCCCCCAGTATAAATCAAAATTTGACAACCAAACCCCACGCGCAAGCAAAGCAACCACCTAGCCCAAATATCTCTCTTCCGACTCCCTTTTAAAATGAATAAAACTGAAAGAAGAAAAAAAAAAAAAAAAAAAAAAAACTCGAATTCCGCCACACCCGCTAGGGAGTAGTTAACGGAGGGGACCTCACGGCCAAAGTGGGTGGAGGGAGAAGACAGGAATGTCCCCAATATCCGCCTTTAAAATCTTGAGTTATTTCTGTTTCGCACTACGCCGCCCACCGTACCTCCCGCCCCCAGCGCCGCAGGCCAACAACCTCCACCAAGTTCCAAGCTCCCGGTGCACAGTCACCTCATCCGGCGCGCGGCGGGCAGCCTTCTACGTCATGCCGGCGCCGCGCCTCCAGGTAGGCCCCCTTCTCCTCCTTTCCCGGCGCCGGCGCCGATTTCTGGAAGGTTCGTGAAGGCGGTGGGTGCACACCGTTACTCCGCTGGCTGCCGGAATCCACGGCCATCCGTCCTTTCCGAGCTCGCACAGACCCAAGCAAGCTTGCCATGCCGGAGAACGTCGCTCCCCGGAGCGGGGCACCTGCTGGGGCTGCCGGCGGCCGCGGGAAAGGCGCGTATCAGGACCGCGACAAGCCGGCCCAGATACGCTTCAGCAACATATCCGCGGCCAAAGGTATCGCTCCCCGGTGCCAGACTCGCTCTGCCGGTTCACCCTGGCCTCGGGCGAATCTTGCCCATTTTCAGTTCCTTCCAGTCATCTCCGCTTGTCCTCCCAGTAGATGAAGTTTTTTCGGAGAGATCTTTATTTCCGTTTTCCCCAGATAGTACTCCAGGCCTTTTGGACTTGCTCCATTTTGTGTTTTCGTCCCCCATGCTTTTTCATCCTGGGGTATGCGTCATTCATCACTTTTGGGCAGAAAACGGTTCGGTCTAAAGTACCGAGGCCTGCGGGCAGTGGCTTCTTGAGATCTGACTCTTAAGAGATGCCGTTTATCTGCTTATTGGACCCACTGGTAGAATGTCAGCACATTTTTTTCTGAGTTCTTTTGCTTATTATAGAAAACGCCGTTTAAATAAGCTTTCCAAGGCACAACTGTTGAGAGGAATTTGGGTGAACTCCGCGTCTTCATTGGGATGGGACCCATTGTACTCCTGGGGTGGGGATGGGGGAGAGGAAAGAACACCGAGATTTGCCCGTAGTGTTTAGGAATAATCATGGAAAGCTACATTGTGCATATATAGCGTCTCGGCATGTGCAGTCAAACTCAAATCAAGTAATGTGGATAATTTACTGGTTTACCTAAAACAGTTTGGCGCATGGTGGAAATCAAGAATACTTGAGTTTTATTCTCTGCTCCCCGTTACTTTATAGCTTTGTGACTTTTAACTAATCTCCGAAGGTTTTCTTGTCTATAAAATTGAGAAGGAAAATGGTTGCATTTTAGAGCTGTGATGATTGAGAAGTCGTGCTGAGATAGGGGACTCAAGAAAGAAAAGTGAGAACAAAGGCTTAGCGGTCCTGCCTGGGTTGTGTGTTAAGAATAGCAAATATTTATTTGGGTTGGAGACTGGAGGTGCATGAAGATGTGAGAGACGAGCTAGGTGAGGTAGCTTGGGGTCACATCTTGAAGGCCCTAGTGTCTACTTAAGCTCTAGCTTCAGTTCGTTCTTCGGTAGAATGAGGTGGTGCTAATTGGAAGGGTTGCTGTGAGGATTAAAAACGAGATAATTTTTTTTTTTTTAAGTGTATATAAATACTACTTTACAATATTTGAGGCATCAACCCAGGCGACATGGAGGTGGTGGTGGTAAAAGAAATAGATAACAGTAGGAAGGATGGTGGAAGAACAGATAATTGATTCTGATTTGGGCCTAGAGAATTGGAGATGTCAAAATGGCCAGATGGATAGATTTAGAAGTCATTTGGAATTTCAGGACAGAATATACCTGGAATTAAATAAACATTGGGTAGATATTTTCTGGGAAGCATGGTTGAAGGCATAAGATAAGATTTATTAAACTAGAGAGGAAATGCTGAAAGCTGAATTCTCTGGCCATCTGGAAGGCCAAGAGAGCTTAACACATTGGTAAATTTTCAATAAGGAAGATACTGAATGGGAACTTTAGAAGGATTGAAACAGAACAAGGAAGGTTTGAGTGTAGGAAGGAAAGACCATCTAAATTATCTTTGAACCTGATCCTTGTCATCATAAGTGAGGAGAGCTCTGAGAACAAAGGGTCAGGGATAGTTTTTCCAAGTCAGACAGAATCCTACAAGCTAATCAGAAAATTTGCTGCCAAATACTCTTCAGTTTAATTCAAGGAGGCAGTTTTTTATTTCAATGTTACCAAAAGAGAGATAAGGTCATTTGATTATGTTAAACACACACACACAGAAGTAGCAGTGGTTTTATTAGTATTCACATGAGTCATCTAACAGATACTACTACATACACATTATGTTAAACTTCGTACACCTTCTGAAATGTAAGCAATCTAAAATCTTACTTTTATGTTTTAGCTGACATATATCTTTCTAGAGTGTTCACGTTGATAAAGAGGACATTCTTAAAGTGAATTGGCCCGTTCATAAAATTTTGGCCCTGTGGGTCTGCTAAAATTCCCTGAAAGTGTAAGATTGACTGAGTAATTAGGAATAGCATCCCAAAGTTACAAAGCAATTGTGTAAAATACAAATTTTAATTTATACCAAATATTTCTCTTAAAAATTCTTGGGTACTGTTCATCAATTCCAGTTTCTCTTGGGAAGTAATTAGAAGTGTATTAGTAAAATAGCATTTTCACAGGCAAGTAATAAGAATATGACTTGAAGGTTTTGGATTTGGATTGGGGGCCAGGATCTCAAAGAATGTTTTGCTCTACAGCATTTTCAAAAGTTGTACCACTATCATTTGCTGTTGAAAGTCTTAATGTTAATTTTTTACTGCAGGCAATCTGTATTCCAGGTGCTGAAACCACATTAGTGAACAAAACAAAAATATTTACCCTCTAGTTGAGGCAGACAGAGAGTAAACAAAATAAATTATTTCGTATGTTAGGAGGTCTAGCTTGTCCTATTGCTGCTTGGCCTCCCCCCCTCCCTTTTTTTTTTTAAAGGAATGGAAGAAATGTTTCATGCAGTCCTCATTAATAAGAGCCTGTAACTAGATTGTACTGTTTTGATATATGAAAGATGAAGTGAATTTTCAAATTTTGTTCTGCCATGGGGAGAGCAGAAATATTATGAATAGTGACTTTAACAACAAAAAGGTGAAGCATTATACATTTAAAAGGAATAAAGGCTGTGGCTCAATCAGTAGGGCTCCCGTTTACCATATGGGAGGCCCCGGGTTCGGTTCCCGGGGCCTCCTGGTGAGGGCAGGCCTGCCCGCACGGCGTGGTTAGCTGACCCAGCGAGCACAAACAGCAAGGGGGGTGTGTGAATGAATGAATGAATGAATGAATGAATGAATAAATAAATAAATAAATAAATAAATGGAATAAATTAATTGTTTCCAGTAGCTTATTAGACAATGAATTTTTCTTTGGTGGATACAGTGAACTGTTGTACACTACATTCTAATAAGGACAAAATGATTATTTGAGGGGAGAAATACTTTTAAAGACTCTTGATGTCTTTTTTTTTTTTTTTTTTTTCTTTCTGTTTACAGCTGTTGCTGATGCTATTAGAACAAGCCTTGGACCAAAAGGAATGGATAAAATGGTAAAAAGCTGAATCATTTATTATTGAACACTACTGTCTGCACTGCAAGATTTGATGGAGGGATAAGATGTGCTATTTAAAAAGTGAAAAATGTTAGATGCCTTGAGTGTTCAGAGGAGGGAGATAATACTTGGGGGAGGGTAAGATTTAGGTATAATTTATATTTTGTTTGTTTAATGCTTTTTTAAGCAATGAGTATATACACCAAAGTAGTTACATGTTGTGTACTTAGATGGAAAGTACAGTAAGGCTAGGTGTCAGGACTTGAGTTCAGTCTTCCTTATTAATGCAACTCTGTGACCTAACAGGTCTTTGTGATTTCAACTCTACTTCTTTTGGGGGGCGGTACCTGCATTTGAATCTGAGTTCTACTTCTATCTTGGTTAGCTGGCAGCATAAAACAGGTGCATTCCAGTAACTTTTGAGTAATGTACTCTCAAATTCTGTGCTAGTTAACACCCAACATGAAAAATCAATATAAAGGATTGTATGGCAGAAATACAGATGGTTATTCCCTCTGCATATTCTAAAATCTATCCCTGCTACTGTTATTGTTCAGGATCCCATCAAATAAGTTACTGTGTTGACTGTTAAATATTGTGTTCACCACAATACATAGGTTTCCAGGGGGGGAATTGTGTTTCTGATTATTAATATGAAACCAGGAATGATGGCGATTCTCTATAGTATCTTCTTTCTTTCTTTGTTTGTCTAGATTCCTTCACTTTTTTTATTTGAGAAGTTGTGAGTTAACAAAATAGTCATACATACCATACAGGATCCCTATACATCATCCCACCACCAACACCTTACATTGTTGTGACACATTTGTTACAAACAATGAAGGAACATCATCATAATATTACTAGTATCTGTGGTCCATAGCTTATATTTAGTGTTTTTCCCACAAGCCATCCTGTTAATAATATGTTAATACATACACCATGTATTAGTATTGTGTATTTGTTATAGTTCGTGAGAGAATGTTCTCTTATTTGTACTAACCAGTCTGTCATCCACCATGGGGTTCACTATATTACACTGTCCCCTGCCTTGTACAGTCCATCCAAAGCGTATATTCATTGGCTCTCAGTTTCATCATAGAGTTGTGCTGTCATCAGCTCAGTCCATTTCAGAACGTTTTCATTATTCCAAAAGGAAAAATCTCATACCCCTTTAAACTCTCCCCATTGACCCTTAGCATTGATATAGTACCTTCTTTGCCATTGCTGTAAAAATATTACAATATTATTGTTAACTATAATTTATATCTTATAATGCTTGTATTTTCCCTATGTATCTCCATATACGTAGGGAAAACACCTTTTAATAGAGGAGCATTCTTCTATTTATATTATTAACCAAAATCATCATCTGTCACCAAAATCACTGTGTTATATGGTCCCTATATTTAGATTCCTTCACTTTTAAGAACCCTGGTACAAAGCCCACTTTGTAAGATTGGACTGTTAGTACATATTCTTAAGTGATTATACAAACATAAGGGGAGAGAATTTAAAATTAAGCACTGTTCAACTATAAGTTGTTCATTTCTCTAACTTTTAAATTTTAATGGAGGTTTTAGGATGTTACATTGATGCTTGGTAAAGAAAACAAAACTTTGAAATATAACTTTAAAAAATAAAAACTTTCCAGATTCAAGATGGAAAAGGTGATGTGACCATTACAAATGATGGTGCCACAATTCTGAAACAAATGCAAGTGTTACATCCAGCAGCCAGAATGGTAAGTGTAATTTTAGGTGAGGAGTGTGTGTGTTTCAAGGTGTGTTAATGTTTAGTAAGCAATTAAATATGTTGTATTTGATCACATAATATCATTTAAACATGGTGAAAATTTTTTTCTTTATGCCAAACAGGTATGTATTTAGGACACATTGTGTGTCTGGCAATGTGCTCTTCATTGTGATATAATAAAAAAATAAGAATCACCTTGTCCACAGGAATGTGCTATATCGTTGAAGAAGGAAATATAAATATGAATTGGTACTTTTTAAATACAGATTATAAGTTCAATGAGTATTAGATGGAAGAGATCAAAATAATTTGAATTGTGTGCAGAATAAATCATGTGACTAAACTTGAATTGTTTAAAAAAAAATTACTAGTTAACTCACAGATCATGATGATTATGGTGACTTATCAGCAAAGCATATGCCATAGAAAGAAATTCCTATTAAAGTCCTATTGAATTACGTAAAGATTACTTTTATTTATTTTTTTTATTATTTTTTTTTTATTTTTTAAATATTTTTATTTATTTATTCATTTATCCCCCCCTTGCTGCTTGTGCTCGCTGGGTCAGCTAACCACGCCGTGTGGGCGGGCTTGCCTTCACCAGGAGGCCCCGGGAACCGAACCCGGAGCCTCCCATATGGTAAACGGGAGCCCTACTGATTGAGCCACAGCCGCTTCCCTAAAGATTACTTTTAAAATGAGTCAGAATAAGTTCACACAGGTTCCATGCATATGAATTTGGCAAAAAATTCCAAAGTAATGCTTTATCCTTGTGTGGGATGCCTCATTTCATAAACTTAGAGTAACTTTTCTTCTGTGTAGCTGAAAAAATTTATAACCCACAGTCTGAGCTGCAAATCATAATATAGTCTCTATATGAGAAGGTAGTTCAGTAGAATTTTATGTACCACAAATATATTGGCCCTTATTTTAAACGAAACCTGGGATGGACAACAAAGCAGAAAGAAATTGAGAATTAAATATTCTAGTGTTGCTAAGAATCAAATTCAGTTGGTGACACTGGTGGAGGGCATTGGTGTGGTATTTGAATTAGATCTTATTGAGTACACGAATTTCTCACTGGGCATCTTGGCATGTTCTTTTCATTTAGCTGGTAGAGCTGTCTAAGGCTCAAGATATAGAAGCAGGAGATGGCACCACATCAGTGGTCATCATTGCTGGCTCTCTCTTGGATTCTTGTACCAAGCTTCTTCAAAAAGGTTGGTAGGACATAGACCATGCTTTTTCACTGAATAAAAAAGGATCTTTAAAACGTTTCAGGGAAAGCCAAGTTATTAATTAAGTAGAATGAGATAATAAGATTTAATTTGAAATAACTAATCTTTACCAGGATTTTTTAGGTTAAATTTTATTATATTGATAATATGAATTTAATTTCACATGAGTGTGTAATTTATCTATTTCAACGTAAATGGAAGTTAATTGAGTCCATTATGAACAGGTAAGGAGTTGAAGCCATTATATTTATTTATTTATTTATTTATTTTATTATTATTATTTTTTTAAACCGGGAGGTCCCGGGGATCGAACCCGGGTCGTTCCATATGGGAGACGGACGCCCAACCAGTTGAGCCACATCCGACCCCCATGAAGCCATTATATTTAAAATTGAAGCATAAATTAATTTGTAGTTAAATATAGCAGATAAAAATATTGTGTCTTGTTAAATACATATGTAGTTTATCTTCTATAATTAAATAATTTGGCTTTCACAAATGACAGGGATTCATCCAACCATCATTTCGGAGTCATTCCAGAAGGCTTTGGAAAAGGGTATTGAAATCTTGACTGACATGTCTCGACCTGTGGAACTCAGTGACAGAGAAACTTTGTTAAATAGTGCAACCACTTCATTGAACTCAAAGGTAATGCAAACACTAAGGTATTATTGTCAAATTATAGTTTAAGTTGTGTTTGAACTGTAATTTTTGTGGTGTGATTCTTGATAGTATATAGTATATAAATATTAAGTCTCAAAAGTGACTAAAGTAATTTGTATAGCTGGATTCATTTAAGGTTATAAAATGAACTGAGCTACAAAGTTAACAAAGGGGTTAGAATATTTATGCATATTAATGTTAGAAACCTATCTATTTCCCAAATCGGTAAGACTACCATATACTTTCTGGCAATATAGCTAGGTTGGTTTTGTTTTTGTTTTTGTTTTTCAATCTTTTACTTTTTATTCTAGTAACTTATACAACCTAAAATTTCCCCTTTGAACCACATTCACATCAGTGCTGTTAATTATACTCACCACCATACATTTCCAAAACTTTACAGTCAACCTAAATAGAAATTCTACACAAATTAAGCATTAACTCCTGATTCCCTACTCCTATCCCAGTCCCTGTTATCTTGTAGATTGTAACTCTGTGTCTGGCTGTATAGCTAGTTTTTATTGAATAGTTAATGTGCCGAGCATTCTAAGTCCTTTACATTTATTATCTCTTTCAAGGCTTTCAGGTTGGTAGTAGTGGTATCTTTGTTTTAAAGATGGGCAAATAGGTTTAGAGAAGTTAACTAAAACTCATCAGGAAGAGATGGAGCTGGGATTTGAACCCAGGACAGGGCTACCCATCCACATCTCTCTTAACCACCAATAACTATGCTGCTTTTCTTAGTTGTCAAACTTAAAACAGTGATGTGCTTTTTTAAAAAAATTTCTTAAGAACTTGCATGTCACCTATTTTGTCGTGTCCAGCATCACCCCCAAATCTCTTTCCTTTTCCTTTTATTGACCTTAAATCCTTTTTTTTTTTTTTTTTAAAGATTTTATTTATTTATTCATTTATTCCTCCCCATGCTGCTTGTGCTCGCTGGGTCAGCTAACCACACCGTGCGGGCGGGCTTGCCTTCACCAGGAGGCCCCGGGAACCGAACCCAGGGCCTCCCATATGGTAAACGGGAGCCCTACTGATTGAGCCACAGCCGCTTCCCATGACCTTAAATCCTTACATTCATTTTCTTTGAATGTTAAGTGGAGAGCTAGATAGTATTAGTGAAGTTAAGGGATACTGTCTTTGATATCCCCAGAAGTAATACAGACAGTATAGCAAAGTGATATACAAGTACATCGTAGAGTCTAGACTGTTTGAGTTTAGTGCTGACTTCACCATTTAATTAGCTGTGTGACTTCGGGCAAATTGTTAAGCTCTCTGCTTAAATTTCTTCATCTGAAGATGAATTAATTAGTTTACAGAAAGTGCCAAGACCACTGTCTGACATACAAATGTTCAATAAATGCATTAGCTCTTTTTACCAACTCCTCAGTATTGGGTGCACATATAATATTGATATCCAGTCACATGTTAATTTTAGATTGGAACCATCACATAAATTAGATAAGAACCTTTTAGATTGGTGCTTTATTGGGTTTCCTGTGTAACTTTTAGTCATCCAGACAGTCCCAACTGCCATATATTAATAAAAGAAAAAAAGCAAGTATACAGTTTTATTTTGTGTCCGTCATAGCTGACAACCCTGATTGGAAGAGGCATTTTGACGTTTTCTCATGTGTCCCCACCTCGTCCCCTCCCCAAAAAGTGATCATGACTTCTTCTTGAACATATTTGTCATTGAAAAACTAGGATTTTTCCTACTATGAAGCTAACTTTATTTTTTTATTAAATATTTCTAGGTTGTGTCTCAGTATTCAAGCCTGCTTTCTCCAATGAGTGTAAATGCAGTGATGAAAGTGATTGACCCAGCCACAGCTACTAGTGTGGATCTTAGAGATATTAAAATAGTTAAGAAACTTGGGTAAGCATCTCTAAATACAATTTTCATGAATAAAAATTTTGAAAATAAATAATCAATTGCCAAAAAGAAGTAGGTGAAATAAAAAACACTACATGAAAAAAAGCTTTCTTTTTAGTTTTTTTCATGAGAATCTGTGTTAATGTGGGACTCTAAAGAATTTGTTTATATTCTCTTATGAAGGGAGGCCAGTAGTGTCATCAGAATCTCAGGATTGGGGCACTAATAAATGTGAGTGAGGTAGAAGCACACTTTACTCTGTTAGTGTATTAAACTCACAGATTTCCATCCCCTCATAACTCCCCCCTATTTGATTTCTTTTTTCTTAGTGGGACAATTGATGACTGTGAATTGGTGGAAGGTCTGGTTCTCACCCAGAAGGTGGCAAATTCTGGCATAACCAGAGTTGAAAAGGCTAAGATTGGGCTTATTCAGTTTTGCTTATCTGCTCCAAAAACAGATGTAAGTAGAATCCAACTGAAATTGGTTCCCTGTTTATGTCTTTAACTTTCTAAAAAAAACAGACTATTGTTTATATAATAAAAATTGAAAATGCTGGTACTAGTTCTGGGTGCACTAGAAGTTGCTAGGTGCTAAAATTTACAAACTTCTCATCTTAATATTGTATATTCATTGAAAATGAACTTCACTAGCTTCCTTCAGAGATAATACAAATAACAATTAGGACTATATATGAGGTAAATAAAATTAGATTATGTATAGAAGGTATAGTGTAACTGGCATTTTCAGATCCTTTTTAACTCTCACTCCTTCCAGTAACATGCAGATCTTTTGTTCTACATTTGTACAAATAGAACATTAAGCCAACTTATTTAATATCCATACTCTGAAGAAATTCCTTCTTAAAATAGTCCCATATCTATTAGTCACAGTTCCTTTCTCTAAAAGGGGTGAATTGAATATCCACATCACCTTATTTAGATTTGCTCTCATTTTACTTGGCAGTAGCATTACAGACTTCTCAGTAGTTTGTTTCCAAAAGTGTACTTTAGCCCATACAGAAACTAATACTGTTTTGTAGATCTTTGGTATAAACAGACTTGTTCTTGGCATCTCCTCTCAGCATACCTGCAACTTAAATTATTCAGTAATAAACATATTTGTATGAAGAGGATTGACAAGAAATAAGATAATTTTTAAAAATTTTTTAACACTTGTAATTAAGAAAAACTTAAATGAACAGCTGTGTATATAGTTGGAAGTAAAAAAAACGAGTTAAGTTTGGGGTATATATATCTTTCTAAATCTTTTCCTGTGTATGTCTACATAATTTCTTGTTTGAATTGGGTTTGCTTGAATTTATACATAGATACTGTTTTCATTTTTTTAAAGTTTCATTTTTTTTTTTTCCACTTAACTCTTACAATCTTAAAAAAAAAAGTTTTTAGATGCCCCCCCCCCCCCCCGCCATTATTTGCACTCGCTGTCTGCTCTTTGTGTGTTCTTCTGTGTCTGCTTGTCTTCTCTTTAGGCAGCATTGGGAACTGATCCTGGGACCTTCTGGAGTGGGAGAGAGGCACTCAATCTCTTGCGCCACCTCAGCTCCCTGGTCTGCTATGTCTCTTACTGTCTCTCCTCTGTGTCTTTTTTTGTTAAATCGTCTTGCTGCGCCAGCTCTCCGCGCGGGCCAGCACTCGGAGTGTGCCAGCTCTCTGTTCAGGCCAGCTCGCCGCTCATGCCAGGTTGCCTTTGACCAGGAGGCCCCGGGAATCAAACCCTGGACCTATCTGTTATATGGTAGACGGGAGTCCAATCGCTTGAGCCACATCCATTTCCCTGCGAGTTTTTTTTTTTTTTTTTTTTTTTTTTTAAGATTTTATTTATTTATTCCTTTATCGCCCCCTTGCTGCTTGTGCTCGCTGGGTCAGCCAACCACGCTGTGCGGGCGGGCTTGCCTTCACCAAGAGGCCCCGGGAACCGAACCCGGGGCCTCCCATATGGTAAACGGGAGCCCTACTGATTGAGCCACAGCTGCTTCCCTCCCTGCAAGTTTTTAATATGCTGTTTTTTTTCTTAACAGATGGATAACCAAATAGTAGTTTCTGACTATGCCCAAATGGACCGAGTACTGCGAGAGGAGAGATCGTATATTTTAAATTTAGTGAAGCAAATTAAGAAAACAGGCTGTAATGTCCTTCTCATACAGAAATCTATTTTAAGGTGTGAGGCTTATATATTTTGTTCATCCCTTAGAGATAATTGATTTTGGATGCTCACTAGCAATTTTTTAAGAAACATTTGAGGTGGGTTAACCACAAGAAATCTAGAATGAATCTACATTTGGGGGCATCATTGTATTTGGATAAGTCCTCAAAAGGGAGTTCTGTTTTCCCATTGTAAAAATTTAAATATGGAATATATGATCTTTCTAGACCAAGGTCCTAAGTATCAAATAATGGAATTGCTGCTGTTGTTGTTTTCCTTCAGCCAAACAAATTTTTTTTTTTTTCTTTTTTTTTTTTTCTTTTTTCTTTTTCTTTTTAGGAGGTACCGGGGATCGAACCCGCGACCTCGTACATGGGAAGGCAGTTGCTCATCCACTTGAGCTACATCTGCTCCCTGCCTGTTGTTTTTTTAACAGCTAAGTAAGCTTTATCTTAATTAGTTAGCTTTAATAGAGACATTTATTTAAAGGTAAATACAAGTGATTGCCTTGGAATTTAGAAGGTTTTTTTTTTTTAAATACCTTAGATAGCCTGTGGATTTGAAGAATTCTCCAAAATTTAATAGGTCCCTAAGTTTAATGTTTTCTTATAATAGATGACGTCACGTTTACTCAATTGATAGGTTATGCCAGAAAGTGTTGTGAATTTTCATTTTACACAGAGTCCTTGATAAAGAGTTGGAAAACTCTGTTCTAGTCCCAAGTCCTTTAATAGCTAGTAACCTTGAGTAAATCTCTCTCAAAACTCATTTTAACTTACTATAAAACAGACATCATAACATCTTCCCTTCTCTTTTGAAAGGGTTGTTCAGCAGATCATTCCAAATGATTTGTGGGAAAGTGTAAGTTTGTAGAATTAATCATACTTCATTGTAAATTTATGAAGTATCAATAAAGTTTCAGTTATTGAGATGAGCTCATTTAGTGTTAAGTAAAATGGTGGTGTACTTACGTCTTACTGTATGTTCTTCAAATTGGGCAGTGTTTGGGCCATTTTCATAATACCGATTGTAAATTTTATTTAAAAATTTTTAAAGCTCATTTTCCTTCAAGTAATTTGAGGGAGTGGCCATTTAAACAAGTAAAATCGCAAAAGCAGTTGTGCAGCAAAAAAATTTTTTAATGTAACATTGACATAATCACTGATTTTATATTTTAGAGATGCACTTAGTGATCTTGCATTACATTTTCTGAATAAAATGAAGATTATGGTGGTTAAAGATATTGAAAGAGAAGACATTGAATTCATTTGCAAGGTAAAGTAGTCTTATTATCTGTATGTGTGGAAATGTCCAATAATCAAATGTCTTAAAATTTTGTAACTTTGCTTTTTTCCAGACAATTGGAACCAAGCCAGTTGCTCATGTTGATCAATTCACTACTGACATGCTGGGTTCTGCTGAGCTAGCAGAGGAAGTAAATTTAAATGGTTCTGGCAAACTATTCAAGGTAACACTATTAAAATTAAACATTTTTATGCCTGGTCTTTTCTTAAACCTTTACTTTAAATACTTAGCTTTGGATTTGTTAAAGATTACAGGTTGTGCAAGTCCTGGAAAGACAGTTACAATTGTTGTTCGTGGTTCTAACAAATTGGTGATTGAAGAAGCTGAACGCTCCATTCATGATGCCCTATGTGTTATTCGCTGTTTAGTGAAGAAGAGGTAATATAAATTACTGAGTAATATTTTGTCATTAAAACTTTAGTGTTTTAGTTGTTTTTAATATATAAACAAGAAATTATTAAAAATAGCCTTTTTGGATAAATAAGCTAAAAATATGTTTGTGAATTTCAGAGCTCTTATTGCAGGAGGTGGTGCTCCAGAAATAGAGTTGGCTCTGCGGTTAACTGAGTATTCACGAACTTTGAGTGGTATGGAATCCTACTGCGTTCGTGCTTTTGCAGATGCTATGGAGGTCATTCCATCAACACTAGCTGAAAATGCAGGCCTTAATCCCATTTCTACAGTAACAGAACTAAGAAACCGGCATGCTCAAGGAGAAAAAACTACAGGCATTAATGTCCGAAAGGTAATTTGATCTTTTTTTCTAAGATTATTTACTTTTATCCATTTTTACCCTTCCTCCCCCGACCCCCGTTTTTGCTGGTTTTGTGTCCGTTCGGCGGGCAATTCTCTGTGTCTGTTTCCTTCCCTCTTTTCTCATCCTTCTTCTACTGTCTTCACTGGGATTTGATACTGGGAACCTCCGATGTGGGAGAGAGGCGCCCTCCCACCTGCGCCAATTTAGTTCCTGTTTTTTTTTTGGCACATCTCATCTCCGCTCTCCCTTGTGTCACTCTACTGTTACGTCATCATCTTGTTGCATGGCTCAGCAGGGCCTGATGGCGCACCGGCTCTCATGGCCTGGTGGGGCTCCCCCACTTGAGGGGCCTGACGGCTCACGGGTCTTGGCGACCTGCGCACCTTCTATATTTTTATTTTTATTGGGAGGTCCCAGGGATCGAACCCAGATGCCTTCATATGGGAAACGGACGCCCAACCATTTGAGCCACATCCGCCCCCCGGTAATTTAGTCTTTATTGCAGAAAATGTTGTAAATATATAACATTTACAGAACATTTTATATAAAACTATATAAAAATGTTAAAAGTAGAGTAATCTTGAATTTAAATACGAGACTTGCAGTTTAATTAATGTATACCCTTGAGAATAAAAATGATGCCTTAAGTGGGAAGTATTTATTAACTCTGCCACTTTAACAAGTTATTTAGTCTGTGCTGTGCTTCAGTTTGCTCATTTGTAAAAACACTAATAGGTCATAATTCCCTGATAGAGCTGTTGTGAGGATTAAATGTTTTACTAATTGGAAAACTCTTATAATAATGCCTAACATGTAGTAAACAATATTATTAATCATTGCTATTGCTGTGAGCACCAACTAGTGTACTTGTGTGGCATAAACATAGAGAACAGTAATGTTTCCTTTTTTTAATTAATACTTAATTGAGGGAATAAATAATACATGATGGAAAAATCTGACAAGATGATATATTCTGAATGGTACAGAACATGAGAGGAGAGGGTACTGTCTGGTAAGGGAAAAGCTTTATGAAGATGCAAGTTTGATAGGGGATGTTGATGTAGTAGACTTTAAGGTTAGAAAGTTTATATAAAGGAAAGAATGAGGAGACCCTTGAGTTTTGAGGCAAGCATGAGTTTTTGTTTTTGTTTTTGTTTTCCAGTAGTGGGGAGCCAATTATGTTTTCTGAGCAAGAGGCCAAGGTGATGAAAAGTATAAGTTAAGGAGGGTATCTGGAGGCAAGGATACCTTGCCATCAGTTCATCAGTAGTAATCCAGTAGGGACTAAGATAGTAGCAATAAGAACTGAAAGGTGGTAAATTTAAGAGAAATAAAGGAAGAGTACACCAGACTGTTAGGATTGTCTATATACATTTGCCAGGATATTTTAAAATAAAAGATACTTAGAACTTGTTTTGGAATTAGGATTGGGGGCATCCAGCATTAATTCAGTTCTTCCAAATTTTAGTTGAAATATAACTTATAAATGTAGGGAAGAGTTTAGAGTATCTTATTCTAAAGTGACTGGACTAAGGGAAAACTAGGTTTGAAAAGGTCTTGAGAAGGAATCTGGTGGCCTGTAGTTGTTGATCTATATACTCATTTGCAGGGTGGAATTTCCAACATTTTGGAGGAGCTGGTTGTCCAGCCTCTGTTGGTTTCAGTCAGTGCTCTGACCTTGGCAACTGAAACTGTCCGGAGCATTCTGAAGATTGATGATGTGGTGAGTGTGTATATGTTGTAAATGTCAAGTTTCCCTGCAAGATCAAAAAGACATATTTATTTGAAGTTTTTTTTTTGTTTTTTTTTTTAGTGTTAGTTTGCTCATCATCAAGGTGATAATTCATCCTTAAAAGTTTTTTCTCACCTGTAAAATAGGGATAATTACCTTAAGCATCTTCTAACTTTAAAATTCTGTCAATACATGTTTTGAAACATGTTTTTCTCTTATCAGGTAAACACTCGATAATCTGGATAAACTGGCTGACTTGCACCATTATGGCCACTAATAGTACAGCTGGAATGGAAGAAGAATGCCTTGGTGTTTCTTGTTTGAAAGATGTTTCTTCTATGAATTCCTGGGCTTGAGCTTCCAGCTGGCATTTGTTTTTGAAATTGTATTGACACATTAATGAAAATATTAAATACTTGGTTTCAAAAGGCAGATAAATTTATTTTGCTCCCTGCAGTATTCTTACTTTCTAATATTCTTAAAAACCTATATATAAAGAAAAAAAAACATTGCTTCACCTTCACATTTGACAAACTTGGGGCTTAAACCTGTGTACATTCTTCACCTTTGTACATACTTTATAAAGGCATTTATCCATTCCACTAATTCAATTTTTTTTTTTTTTTTTTTAACAATATTCAGAAGGAAAAAATGACCTATTGGGCTCATCAACCTTGATAAATAGTCATTGGCATAAAAATATCAAACTAATATATATGTTGTTTGGAAAAGTTAACAGTACAGAAAGGTATAAAGTGTAAAAAATAAAAGCCTCCACCACACTATTTTCCTGACCTGTTTCCCCAAGAATAATTACTTGTGTGAATTTGGAATTCTTTTTACAAATAAAAGTATACATATACCTAGCAAAATTTAATTTATACAAAAGGGATTAGCTAACATTACTTGTTTTAAATATCTTTATTGCCACTGCCCTGTTCCAAGCACCATCATCTCTCACCATGAATTGTGTAAAATGTCCTAAATGGTGTTTGCCCTTGCCTTAGCCACCTTCTAATACATTCTGCACAAGGTTGTTAGTGATTTTTTTTAAAAAAAACTTGTCAGGCACTCCATTTTGTAAAAACTTTCATGGCTTCTGATTATCTTGGATAAAGGCAAGAACTTTAAGGTAGACCACACATTTGGCCTACATACTCATGTCTTCTACCATCCCCTTTCTTGAATATTTCAGGAGTGTAAAGAAAGCTGCTGGGGCCCTCTTACATCAGTGGAGAAAAGATTTCTGCCAGCCAATCAGAAGCTCCTTTTGTGTCTATGCCAGAACCAATGTTACTGAAGTTTGATAAAAAGTCTAATATTTCTGGATTGTTTGGGATTTAGTAGTTCAATTATTTTTCATCTTAATGGATTATTACGAGTTTGCCGTAAGATAAGCTCTTGAATTTTTCTAACTGTCATAAAACAATTGAATTAGATATATCGTAGAAATTGAAAATACTTCTCTAACCAAAATTATTTATATTTGAGCTTTTATCCAGTATTTAGCACAGGGTTCTATGTATAGTTAATACAACAAAATTCTTGAAGAGAACAACTCCAAGACAAAGATGTTTTCTAATCATTGGTTCTATTAAATTTGCTTTGATAAAAATTAAACCATTAACTATTTTTGTGTGTGGTTTGATGGGTTTTTTAGCAGCTTACAAATTAGTCTAAGCCAGCTTTGTTTTAGGGGATGGAAGAGCAAATGAAAAAGCTCTCAAATAGAAGTTGATAAAGTTTAGTTAATAATTCTAAAGCAATGAAAGGGAAATGTATCCTGCTAAACATTTAAAAGGTATACTTTTAGTTAATGAGTGAAAAGGGATATGATACATATGATGAGGCTGAGGTTTCACGTGCTTGTTTTTTCTTCTTGAGTGCTATTTATTCCCTACCCTCAACTTAGAAAAATTTTCAAGTGTGTAGGAAATTGTAAAGAATTGTATGAATACCGTATATGCTCCACCTAGATTCAACAATTACATTTTGTTATATCAGTTCTGTAACATGACATTTTTACCTAGAAATCACACTGCAAAATTGTGCAACAGAAACCACAGGGCTTATGGGGAAAACATGGTTATGGGCACAACACTCAAAAGCTTCATCAGCAACCAAAAAGATAGGAACCTAATAAAATGATTTTACATATATTAAATGGTAAGGAAATACTATGTTAAATAGGGCATTTTACCTTGAAAAACACCTGAAGTTTGTGTAAATGAGTGATTGGTAAGTTTGCAGCTAATGAGTTATTATAAAGTAATAACTACCGAATTATCTGCAATCTGACAAAAAGTTGTAATACCAGGTATGGATGGTTGTGGCTCATGACAGTGAATTGAGGTAGATGGGTGTTTTGTGTATTACACAGCTCGATTCAGCTGGGTGCGTTTATCTGTGTTCACCTAGTGTTCTTGTGGAGGAAATCACAAGCAAATGTGAAATTGGTGTTCAAATTGCTCACTGATACATCAATTGCTTTGGAATAAATTCATTTTCAAAACAAGCATTATAGTAAAACTATATAGTGTTCACTTTGAATCATTTGAAAGTAAGTTGCAGGGCATGAAACTTCATAATTACTCAAACATGCATGTCACAATGTAAGTTTCAAACCTAAGAAAATTCTGTGATGTCTTTCTTAGCTTTGCTTTCAACAAAGGTCAATTTGTGCCATATGTCTTTTCAGTCTTTATAAAAATCACCCTTTTTTTTTCCAAAAAGTTTTAAATATTCATTTACAAATAACGATACTTTACAAAACAAACTTACTGAGAAGAGTGACACTGTCATCTTTTTGCAAATTTCTTTAATGTCTGGTTCTACCACACTTAAAGTGGCAGTCATTTAGAAGACACTCAGGTGGAATCCTGATGAATGGAAGGATATGCAAATGGTCAACTTTATATGAGATGACATAATTGCTCTCTAAAAAGATTGTACACAGTCTTCCCACCAGCAAGCAACATATAGGTGGTTCCTATCTCCCCAAATCCTTGCCAAATCCCTATTATTTTCAGTCTTTTATTTAGTAGCATAGAGTATGAAGTATCTCACTGAGGTTTTCATTTGCATTTCTCTAGAGTGCTTATCTTTGTATATTTATTAGTTCTTTTGAGTCTACACCCCAAGAAATCATCTACGTATCCTATACTTGTTTGACTATCTTCCTCTAATCACCCCTTTATTTTTAATAACACCTTTTGAACAGTTTAGGCCTATTGTCAATCTCACATTCTGGATTTCTGCATTTTGTTTAATTTGTTCCTCTGTCCCCTCCATATCCTGTAAAGTCAAAGTTAACTGTAAAGAGGCTTGATGAGATTCAGGTTAAAGCTTTTTGGCAAGAGTACTTAATAGGGTATACTGTGCATACTTCATATTCAGCATTCAGAAAGCATAATGTCATGTTGTAAAGATACTAAATTTGATCACTTGGTTAGTGTGGTGATTACCAGTTCTTTATAAATGTGCATTTTCTCTCTCTGCAATTAAGTAATCTGTGAGTAATACTTGGGCAACAAGCAAATATCCTGTTTTCTAAATTTAACTGGTGTATGTGATTTGATAATTTTAATGAGAAAGGACTAATTAGGTTGAAAAATTTTAAATGCTTTCAAAATACGATTTTTAGCTATGAAGACTTTAAAAAGGAAAAGTATGCAAAAACCAGAAAATAATGTCATTTATTTTTAAGCAGGAGGAGAAAAATTTCTGAGCAAAAACGGGGTTGGGGGCTTGAACTACCGTGACAAGGTGTTAATTCTACATAAAGAACTCGAAACTGAGGGAGGGAAATGGATGTGGCTCAAGCGATTGGGCTTCCATCTACCATATAGGAGATCCAGGGTTCAATTCCTGGGGCCTCCTGGTGAAAGGCAAGCTGGCCCATGCGGCAAGCTGGCCTGAGCGGAGAGCTAGCCTGCGCAGAGAGCTGGCGCAGCAAGATGCAACAAAAAGAGACACAGAGGAGAGACAAGAAGAGACATAGTAGACCAGGGAGCTGAGGTGGTGCAAGAGATTGAGCGCCTCTATCCCACTCCAGAAGGTCCCAGAATCGGTTCCTGGGTGCCACCTAAAGAGAAGCAGACACAGAACAGACAGCAAGTGCAAAACAGGGTGGGGGGGTGGGGGAGATAAATATAAAAAAAAAAAAAAAACAGCAAGGGAAAGATAACCACACTCAAATAGAAAACCAGCCAAAGGACATGAGTGGGTCAATTTACAGCAGAAATATAAATGGACAATCAACATGAAAAAGATATTTGTTATCACTGCTAATCATGTGCAAATAAGATTTGCAGAGATAAAATTTACAAAACCCTATGTTAGGGAAATCTGGTTGGCATGTAAACTAGTATAACCTTTCTGAAAGGCAGTGTGGCAATATCAACAGTCTTAAAACCATGCATGCCTTTGACTCATAATTGTCCTTAAGAGATAATACCATATGCGAATATTCTCACTGTCCTGATTCTGTGATAATCAGGGTGGGCTAAACATTCGCTATATTAGAAACCATGCATGTGTCCCCAGACCTCGTTTTCCTCCCTAGGTCTGGTTTTTAGAATGCTGGTGATAAACTAAGCCTGATTTATTATATGTCCATCCTGTATGGGAAAAGACTGTAACTCTAGGTAGCTCTGGTCAACCTTAAGAGATATAGCAGGGGGCTATATCTGGTTGGCGTCCATCTCCCATATGGAGGGACCTGGGTTCGATCCCCGGGACCTCCTGGTAAAAATTTAAAAAATATATAGAAGGTGCGTGGGCCGCCAGGCCCTGTGCGCGGGCGCACCACCAGTTCCCGCGAGCCACACAGCAAGATGATGACATAATAGGAGAGTGACACAGGGAGAGGCAAGATGAGACGTACCAAAAAAACAGCAACTAAGGTTGCGCGGGCAGGATGCCTCTCTCCTACATCAGAGATTCCAAGGATTGAATCCCAGTGAAGACAGGAGGAGAAGGATGAGAAGAGAGGGCAGAAAATGGACACAGAAACAGCAAAAACGGGGGGGGAGGGGGAAGGGGTGTAAAAATGGATAAAAGTAAATAAATAAATAAATCCTTAAAAAAGGAAAAAAAGAATGTATATTCTGCTACTTTAGGGGTTTAATGCTCTATAAATGTCTGCTAGGTTTAGTTCATTTATCATATTCAGACTCTCTGTTTCCTTATTTATCCTCTGTCTAGATGTTCTATCCAATGCTGAGAGTGGTATATTGCAGGCTCCAATTATTATTGTAGAGATGCCTGTTTCTCCCTTCAGTTTTGCCAGTGTGTGTCTCATGTAATATTTATGATTGTTATTTTTTCTTGGTGAATTGTACCTTTTGTTAATATATAATGACCTTCATCCTGCAAAAAAAAAAAAAAAAAGAGATAATACCATATACTGTGACAACACAAAGTTGTATACACAGTACATATTATGTGCACTTAATGGTAAGTGCACAATAAACATAATACTCAGTGGGCAAAGATAAGGAGAGATGTTCACTGAAGTGTTGACAGGAACAGTGGTTATATATTGTTAGAGTTTTTACATTAAGTTTTTTTGTTTTTTACTTTTTTGGGATATAAATAAAAGCAACCCTGAAAATTATATGACAGATAGCTGAGGTACAATAGCTGTAACCAGTGGAAGAATAAGCAAATGAAATATGAAGCTAGTTACTCCATATTTCAAAAGTAATTTCCTTAGTACAGCATATAATAATTTAACCATACAGTAAAAGGATATGCAGTATCTATAAAAAATATATTGGTGGGGAAGTGGCTGTGGCTCAATTGGTTGGGCTCCCGATTACCATATGGGAGGCCTGGGTTCGATTCCCGGGACCTCCAGGTAAAGGCAAGCTGGCCTGCGCTGTGTGGCTAGCTGGTGCAGCAAGATGACCCAACAAAGGGAGACAAGCAGACACAGAAAATGCAAAGCAATATGGACACAGCAAGTACAAGCAGCAAGGGGCGGGGGGGGGGGGGATAAATAAATAAATCTTAAAAAATATATATATATATAGGTGAATATTTTCCATTAAAAGAAACCTTAAACTTATGATAGCATCTCAGCACAATATCTTCACAGAGCAATTGTAAAGACATGGATCATTCTCTGATGCCAATCAAAATGCAGGCATCTCCAGACAGTTTTTTTCACATGCCCCATGATACACTGCTTCTGTGACAGTTTGAATTCCACAAGATCGTGTTCTTAGAATTAATCCATTCCTGTGGTTGTGGGAGCCTTTGATTGGAATGCCTCAGTGAGGCATGACCCAGGTTGGGTCTCCATCTTGTGAAGTTTGCTGAAGGCTGCCAGTGCAATATACCAGAAATGGGTTGACTTTTATAATGGGAATTTATTAGGTTAAAAGCTTACAGTTGTGAGGCTGTGAAAATATTCCAATCAAAGCATCATCAGAGATGCTTTCTCACCAAAAGTCGCCTGCTGGCAATCCTGGACTCCTGCCACATGACAAGGCACAGAGGCATTCTGCCAGTCTCTGCCTTCTCCAGGGTTACTTTCTCCCCGAGCTCGGGAGATCAGGCACTTGGTGGCATCCACTTGTCTCTCCCCTCTCCTCCGGGCCTCATTGCTAGTTCTGCTTCAGGCTGCTCTATCTGTGGTTTTTCTCTCTCCCAGTTTCATTGATTTCAACTTCTAGAGGCTTCTCTATATCACCGTGGCCTTCTTTCTGTGTGGCTTTTTAGTCCTCTGATTATAAAGGACTTCAGTAAGAGGATTAAGACCCACTCTGGTCATGTCCTACTGAAGTGATCTAATCCAAAGAACAGTCCCTTAACTGAATCTAATCAAAAGGCCCTGTCTACAATGGGTTTTCAGACACAGGAATGGATTCACTTTAAGAACAGGATTTTCTGGGGTCCACAAAATACAAACCAGCAAATCTGGCCTCCACCCTAGTTTTCTCAAGTGGGTGGAGCCTATTCCCTGGGAACTGGAGAGTCTGGCCATCACCCCAGTGTCCTCAGAAGGTGAATCCAAGAGTTTGGCTGCCAACGAGATGCTTGATGAAGGTGGAGCCAAGAGCATAGCCCTCACCACAATGCATGGAGAGACTGGAGTCTTCACCCCAGTGTTTGGGGAGAGCAGAGCTGTTACACAAGCCATTGGAAGGGTGGAGCTGCTGCTCCATCAAGCCCAGAGGACAAAGCATCATTCTGTAGATAACTCTCTTTTTTTTTTTTTTTTTTTTTTTTACCAGGAGGTACCGGGGATCGAACCCTGGTCTCTCCATATGGTAGACGGATGCCGAACCTCTTGAGCCACATCCGTTTCCCTGTAGATAACTCTCAAACCTTGAATCTAATGAAGCAGGCCCTGCAGGGTTGTTTTTCTTCCAATTTCTCCCTATGGCAATGGGAACATTTATTCTATGACTGTCCCTCCTTTGTATATTGGAAGCAGATAACTAGTTCTAAGTTTCACAGATCCACAGCCGAAGGGGAATTGTACACCAGGGCAGACCACACTTATAACTGATTTTGATTACAGTTTGTACTTAATATTGTTACTGAAAAGATTTAAGACCTTATAGAATATTGTGATGAAATGAATATATTTGTATATAGAAAGAACATGTCTTCTTGGGGTCCCAAAAGTGGAGTGTGATAGTTTGAAACTGTATGTACCCCAGAAAATCATGTTCTTAAAGCTGGTCCATTCCTGTGGGTGTGAAGTTATTGTGAGTGAAACCTTTTGATTAGGTTACTTCAGTCAAGGGCCTTTTAATTATGTTTCTTCAATTAAGGTGTATCCCAGAGTGGGTCTTAATCCTCTTACTGGAGTCCTTCTATTCCTAGTTTTCTGATGTTTTCATCACGAAAGGGTGCTTTAAAAGAGAATGAAATTTAGATGAAGAGAAAGAAAGGCCTGAAGCAGGAATCTGAAGGTGAGGAAGCCCAGGAAGGAGGCGACTCCAGCAGACACCTCCATGTGACTTGTCATGTGACAGAGGAGTCCAAGATCACCAGCAGCCAGTCTTTAGGGGAGAAAGCATTGCCTGATGATGCCTTGATCTGAATAATTTTCTCAGCCTCAGAACTGTAAGCTTCTGAGCCAATAAATCCCCATTGTTTTAAAAGCCAACCCATTTCTGGTATATCGCACTTTGGCAGTCTAGCAGAAGGAAATTTGAGAAATTCACAAAAATGTGGAAATTAACCAACATACTACTAAATAACCAGTGAGATAAATAAAAATCACAGGGTAAATTATAAAATACTTTCACATGAATGAAATGAAAACATGATATATTAAAACTTATTGGATGTAGCTAATGGAGTGCTTAGAGGGAAATTTATATCTGTGAACACCAATATTAAAAGAGGGGAAATATCACAAATCAATAACCTAACCATTCCCCTTAAGAAACTAGAAAAAGAAAAAACAAACTAAAACTAGAGCAAACAGAAGGAGTAGAAATAAAATAGAGGATAGAAAAACAATAGACAATATCACTTATTTTTTTTTTTTAAGGTTTTATTTATTTATTCATTTATTCCCCCCCTTGCTGCTTGTGCTCACTGGGTCAGCTAACCACGCCGTGCGGGCAGGCTTGCCTTCACCAGGAGGCCCCGGGAACCGAACCCGGGGCCTCCCATATGGTAAACGGGAGCCCTACTGATTGAGCCACAGCCGCTTCCCATAGACAATATCACTGAAACCAAGAGTTGGTTCTCTGAAAATAGTAAGAAAATTGAGGAAGTGGATGTGGCTCAAGCAGTTGTTTGCCCACCTCCCACATGGGAGGTCCTGGGTTCCGTTCCTGGTGCCTCCTAAAGAAGATGAGCAAGACAGTGAGCTGACACGAAGGGTTGGCACGGTGAGCTGACACAACAAGGAGACAATGAGAGACAACAAGCAGGGAGTGGATGTGGCCCAAGCGATTGGGCACCTCCCTCACACATGGGAGGTCCCAGGTTTGGTTCCCAGTGACTCCTAACAGAAGACGAGCAGACAGCAAGTGCAAACAATGAGGGGGAGGAGAGAAATAAATCTTTAAAAAAATTTTTTTAATTATACAAAACATTAAAAAAAGAAAAAAAATTTGACCAATCATAACTAGACTGACCAAGAAAAAAGTGAGGAGACTGAAATGACTGAAATCACAAATAGAAGAAGAGATATTACTATCAATTTTATAGAAATAAAAAGGATTATAAGGGAAGACTGAACAAACGTATGCCAACAAATGAAATAACAAAAGGATAAATTCTGAGAAATACATAAACTACTGAACTGACTCAAGTAGAGACAAAAATCCAAGTAGATCTATAGCAAATGTGAATTCGCAAATCTGAATTTCATAAGGCAGTCTGCAAATTGGGAACTCTGACAAAGGTTTTGATAAATTCCTTAGCAGTAAAGGTAGAAATTCTTCTACTGCTGAAATCATCAGTTCTATCTTTAAGGACTTCAACTGTTTGGATGAGACTTCTCATTGTTGAAGGTAATCTCTTTTGTTGATTGTAGATGTAATCTACCATAGATGCAATCAACTTATTAGTGATTTAAATCTATGAAATATCCTCACTGTAATAATCAGGGCAGTGCTTGTATGACTGAACAACTGTACACCATAACCTCAAGTTGGTACATGAAATTAACCTCACAGCAGGTAAAGTGATTGAATTAGTAATCAAAAAACTTCCCACAAAGAAAAGTCCAGGCCCAGATGGCTTCCCTGGTGAATTCTACCAAACATTCAAAGAAGAATTAACACCAATCCTTCTCAAATTCTTCTAACTAATAAAGAGGAGGAATCATTCCTAATTCATTCTATTAGGCTAATATTACCCAGATACCAAAAACAGACAAAGACATCACAAGAAAAGAAAATGACCAATCTCTCTCATGAATATAGATACAAAAATCATAAACAAAATACTAACTGAATCCTGAGATGTATTAATATATGACCAAGTGGGATTTATCCCAGGAGTACAAGTATGATTTAACTAAAAATTGATTGATATAATTCACCATATCAATAGAATTTTTAAAAATCATCTCAGTAGATGTAGGAAAAGCATTTTGTCAAAATCCAGCACCTTTTCTTGACGAAAACAGCAGAAAACTACAAACAGAAGGAAATTTCCTCAGCATGATAAATGGCATTAATGAAAAAACCATAGCTAACATCATACTCAATAGTGACAGATGGGAAGCATTCCCCCTAAGACCACAACAAGACAAGAAGGCCCACTATCTCCACTGCTAGTCAACATTTTACTGAAAGTTTTAGCCAGGGAAATAAGGTAAGAAAAAGGAATAAAGGACACCTGAATTGGAAAGGAAGAAGTATCCCTGTGCACATATGGCATGATCCTGTATACAGAAAATCACAAAAAATCTAAAAAACAAAAAAACTACTGGAGTTAGTAAATTAGTTTAGTGAGGTTACAGCATATAAGACTGACATACACAAATCTATTGTGATTCTATACATCAGCAATGAACAACCCAAAGGAAAATTAAGAAAACCATTCTATTTCCAATAGCACATGTTTTAATTTGCCAAGGGGCTGCTGATGCAAAGGACCAGAAATGGGTTGGCTTTTATAAAGGGGATTTATTTGGGGTAAAAGCTTACAGTTCCAAGGCTGTGAAAAGCCCAAATCGAGGCACCATAAGAGATGCTTTCTCACCAAAGTCAGCTGCCAACAATATTTGTTGAAACAAGATGGCCCCTGATCTCTGCCAAGATTTGAGCTCACCTGAGGACAATCAGGCATATAGCAGAGCTCAGCTCCTCTTGAGCTGCTCTGTGGGCCCAGTCTCTTTGAGCCTCTCTGGGACTTCTGTTTTCCTGCAGTTATCTCTCTCACATTGCAGAATCAAATATGCTGGCTTCCTGAGTCTGTCTCTATCTGTGTCTCTGGGTTTCTATCAGACCCAGCAGGGAGGTGGAGACTCAACCTGATTCAATGCTCACTAACATAGTCCAGTCAAAAGCCCTAAAGTGATTTTATCAAGCAATCTAATCAAAGGACCCACAGCCAAATTTAATGTAATCAAAGGGTATCATGCCCACAGGAATAAACTTTCTCTTTTTGGAATTCATAAAATAATTTCAAATTGCCACAGCACACAACAGAATAAAATACCTAGGAATAAATTTAAAGTACCTAAGAATACATGGGAATAAATATGTATGAAAGAATTGTACAGTGGAGACTACAAAACATTGCCAAAATAAATTAAGACCTAATTATATGGAAATCTCATGTTCATGGATGGGAAGACAATATTGTTAAGATGGCAATACTACTCAAAGCAATCTACAGATTCAATGCAAACCCAACAAAAATTCCCATGGTCTTTTTTTGCCAAAATGGAAAAGCCAATCCTCAAATTCATATGGAATTGCAAGGGGTCCTGAACTGCCAAAACAATCTTGAAAAAGAACAATGTTGAGGACTCATACTTCCTAATTTCAAAACTTACTCCAAAGCTACAGTAATCAAAACAATGTAGTCTTGGCATAAGGATAGATACATAGACCAATGGAGTAGAATTGAGATTTCAGAAATAAACCCATACATCCCCGGATAATTGAATTTCAAGAAGGGTGCCAAGACCATTCAATAGGTTAAGAATAGTCTTTTCTACAAATAGTTCTGGGAAACTGGATATCCACATGCAAAAGAATGAAGTTGGGCAACGACCTCACACTGTATACAAAAATTAACTCAAATGATCAATTACTTAATAAAATAATTAAGACTCTTAGAGTAAAATATTGGGATAAATCTTCATGACCTTACATTTGGCAGTGGAGTCTTAGATATGAACCAAAGAATCCACAAAAAGGAAAAAATAAACTGGACTTTATCAAAATGGAAACTTTTGTGCATCAAAGGACATTATCAAAAAAGTGAGGGAAAAAACCCCACAGAGTGAGAGAAAATATTTGCAAATCAATCTGATAAGGGTCTAGTATCCAGAATATATAAACAACTACAACTCAATAGCAAAAAGACAAACAACTGATAAACTGGCAAAGGACTTGAGTAAACATTTCTCCACAGAACATATACAAAATGACCAACAAACACATGAAAAGATGCTCAATATCATTAGTTATTAGGGAAATGTCAATCAAAACTATGAGACACCATACCCAAAGTATGGTTACAACAGTAACAAGTGTTGACAAGTATGTGGAGAAATTGGAACCCTCATACATGTGGTAGGAATGTAAAATAGCCCCTCTGCTGTGGAAAACACTTCGGTGATTCCTCTAAGTTTAAACACAGAATTCTCATATGACCCAACAACTCCACTTCTACCTATATGTCCAAAACAATGAAAAATAGGTGCTCAAACAAATGCATATACATGTATGTTCTTAGTAGCAGAATTCACAATAGCCACAAAATCAAAGCAACCCAAATGTACATCAACAGAATAATGGAAAAAGCAAATTGTGGTATATAAATATAGAATGGATTATCATTCAGTCATAAAAAGGGATAAAATACTGGGGACATGCTACAACATGGGAGAAACTAGGAAATTTTATGCTAAGTGAAAGAAGCCAGACAGAATGTCACATATTTTATATGAAAATATATTGTTTTCTGAAGTGGTTATACCTATTCTCACAACCACTAGTAGTGTAGGTTTGTAATTTTTTAAAAGAAGTTGTAGTATTTCAGAAATAGTTTGCAGAAAATACAGAGTTCCCATATACACCCACACAGTTTTCCCTGTTATTAACACTGCGTTAGTGTAGTACATCTGTTATAATTGATGTAACAATATTATTATAATTATACTATTAACTATAGTCCATTGTTTACATTAGGGTTCACTGTGTTGTACAATCCTATGGGGTTTTTTTTAACATTTTTATTCTAGTAACATATATACAACCTGAAATTTCCTTTTTGACCACATTCAAATACATAATTCAGTGGTGTTAATTACATTCATGATATTATGCTACCATCACCACTATCCATCACCCCAAACAGAAATTCTGTACCAATTAAACACTAACTTCCCATTCCCTACTGCCCATAATTCTAGTTTCTGACTCTATGAATTTGTTTATTCAAATTATTTAATATCAGTGAGATCATATAATATTTGTCCATTTATCTGGCTTGTTTCAGACAATATAAGTTTTACAGGGTTCATCCATGTTTTCACATGTATGAGAATTTCATTCCTTTTTACGGTTGAATAATATTCCGTTGTATGTATATACCACAGTTTGTATATCCATTCCTTAGTTGATGGACACTTTGATTGCTTCCAGCTTTTGGTAATTGTGAATAATGCTGCTATGAACAACAGTGTGCAAATATCTGTTTGAGTCCCTGCTTTGAATTATTTTGAGTATATACCTAGAAGTGAGATTGCCACATCATATGGTAATTCCATACTTAACTTTCTGAGGAACACCAAATTGTTTTCTACAGCGACTGCATCATTTTACATCCCCACCAACAAAGAATGGGTGTTTCTATTTCGCTACATCCCCTTCAACACTTGCTATTTTTGTTTTTTTGTTTTAATAGTAGCCATTCTAGTGGGTGTGAAATGGTATTTCATCGTGGTTTTGATTTGCATCTGCCTAATGGCTAATGATGTTGAACATTTTTTTCATGTGTATGTTGGCCATTTGTTTATTTTCTTTGGAGAAATGTCTACTCAAGTCTTTTGCCCATTTTTTAAAGATTTATTTTATTTATTTATCCCCCTCCCCCCCCCCCGCTCCCCATTGCTTGCGGTTACTGTCTGCTCTTGTGTCTGCTCGTCTTCTCTTCAGGTGGCACCGGGAACCAAACCCAGGACCTCCCATGTGGAAGAGAGGTGCTCAATCACCTGAGCCACCTCAGCTCCCTAGTTTGTTGTGTCTCTTATTGTCTTTCCTCTTTGTGTGTCTTTCGTTGCATCATTTTCTTGCATCAGCTCACCACGCCTGCCCACCGCACCAGCTTGCCTTCTCCAGGAGGCACCAAGAACCAAATCCAGGACCTCCCGTGTGGTAGGCAGAAGCCCAATCACTTGAGCTACATCTGCTTCCCTTTTGCCCATTTTTAAACTGCTTTGTTTGTCTTTTTGTTGTTGGTAGGATTTCTTTATATATTCTGTATATCAAACCCTTATCAGATATGTGGCTTCCAAATATTTTCTCCCATTCTGTAGATATCTTTTTTAGTTTCATGATAAAATTCTTTGATACAGAAATTTTTAAAAAAATTTTGATGAAGTCCCATGTATTAGCCAAAGGGGTGCTAATGCAAAATACCAGAAATCGTTTGGTCTTTATAAAGGGTATTTATTTGGGGTAGAAGTCCACGGTTACCAGGCCATAAAGCATAAGTTTCTTCCCTTACTTCAAAGTCCATTGCCATGTGTTGGAGCAAGACAGCTGCCGACATTTGCCAAGGTTCAGGCTTCTTGGGTTCCTCTCTTCCCGGGGTTGTGTTTCTCTCAGGACTTAGCTCCTCTGTTTCCGCCACAAGATCAGCTGTAGACTATGAGGCTCTCTAGGCTTTGCTTCTCTCCACAAGGCCAGCTGTGAACTCTCAGGTGAATGGCTTGTCTCTATCCCAGGGCCTTCTCTCCTTCCTCACAACCAAGCTCTTACTTCCTGGGGCTCCAGCTCAAGACTCCAACATCAAAACTGCTCCAACTCCATTCCCTGCCATGCCTTTTATATTTGCTTCCTGCTTCACCAAGGGGTGGGGCTCAACGTCCTACTGACGCGGCCCAGTCAATGCCCTAATCATAACCCAATCATGCCCAGATTAGCAGACCAATTTACAAGCATTATCCAATATCTATTTTTTGGAGTTCATAATTATATCAAACTGCCCAACTGCTACATCCCACTTACCTATTTTTCCATTGTTGCTTGTGCTTTTGATATAAAGTCTTAGAAACCATTACCTAACACAAGATCCTGAAACTGCTTTCCTATGTTTTCTTCTAGGAGTTTTATAGGTTTGGTTCTTATATTTAGGTCTTTAATCCATTTGGAGTTAATTTTTGTTTATGGTTTAAGGTAGGGGGTCCACTTTTATTCTTTTGCATATTGATATCCAGTTTTCCCAGCACCATTTGTTGGAGAGACTATTCTTTCCCCATTGAGTGAACTTGACACCCTTTTCAAAAATCAATTGGTCACAGATCTGAGGGTATATTTCTGAATTCCCAATTCAGTTCCACTGATCTATATGTCTGTATGGTATATTCACAGAGTTGTGCAGCCATTCCACTATCCCAAAAAGTTTTATAGCCCCCCAAATAAGAATCCTGTACCCATTAGCAGTCAATCTACTTTCCCCTCTCTCTCTACCCCCTGGCAACAACTAATCTACTTTCTATCTTTATCTTTCTATTTGCCTATTCTGGATTTTTCATATAATTGGAATCATATATATGGTGTTTTGTGTCTGGCTTCTTTCACTTAGCTTAATGTTTCCAAGGCTCATCTGTGGTGTATTATGTATCAGCATTTCATTGCTTTTTTTTTTTTTTTTTTCATGGCCAAATAATATTCCAGTGTGAGGACAGTCCATATTTTGTTAATTTGTTCATCACTTTTTGGCTATTATGTATAATGTTCCTATGAATATCGATGTACATGTTTTTGCATGCATATATTTTTTCAATTCTCTTGCATATATGCCTAGGAGTGAGTCAAATAGTAATTCTATGTTTAACTTTTTTTTTTAAGATTCATTTTATTTATTTCTCCCTCACCCTTGTTTTCCACTTGCTGTTTGTCTTTCTTGTTTCTTTAGGATGCTCCAGGAGGCGAACGCAGGACCTCTGATGTGGGCGGGAGGTGCCTAATTGCTTTATCCACCTCCGCTCCCTGCTTTATTGTGTCTCTCATTGTGCTTTTCCCTCCCCTAGTCTCTTGTTGCATCAGCTTGCCATGCCTGCCCATCACATCAGCTTGCTGCCTTCTTTTAGGAAACACCCGGAACCTCTGCTCCCTGCTTTGTTGTGTCTCTCATTATGTTTTTTCTTCTTGTGTCTCTTGTTGTGTCAGCTTGCCTCACCTGCCCATCGCACCAGCTTGCTGTCTTCATTAGGAGGCACTGGGATCCGAACCAGTGACCTCTCGTGTGGTAGGTGGGAGCCCAGTCACTTGAGCCACATCCACTTCCCAATGAGTTTAACTTTTGAGAAACTACTTTCCAACTATTTTCTAAAGTGACTGTACTATTTTACATGCTTCTAAGTGGTATTTTTATTATTCAATTCTAAGTATTTTCTAACCTCCACTATGAATTCTTTCGGAACCCATGAATTGTTTTTAAAAGTGGTTTTAAGTCTCCAAACAGAAACGGCATTTCTAGTCATCTTCTTTTAATAATGTCTAACTTAATTGCATTAAGTTATCAGAGCATGTTGCTTGTATGACATTAATCCTTTGAAACATGTTGAGGTTAGCTTTATGACTTAATACCATAGGCACTTTCATAAATGCCCCATGCGTGCTTAAAGGAATGAATATTCTCAAATTGTTATACATATATGTATATGTATGTATGTTGACTATGTATCATTTAATAAATATATTATCTCATTGTTAATTGTGCTGTTCAAATCCTCTATACTCCTTGATTTTCTTCTTTTCACTGGATGATTAATTTTTTTTTTTTTTTTTTTTGGCTTGCCATATAAAGTTCTGAAAGAGGTATGTTAAAATCTACCTCTGTGTGTAAAATGAGATCCACTTTGGAAATCAGTGCGGTAGTTTCATCAAATTAAATATACACTAGCATATGACACAGAAATTCCACTTCTAGCTATTTTACCCAAGAGAAATAAGACCACAGTACACAAACGTATTAAGAAGACTTACAGAGGAGTGGATGTACCTCAAGTGGTTGAGCACCTGCTTCCCATGTATGAGGTCCTGGGTTCAATCCCTGGTACCTCCTAAAAAAAAAAAAAAAAGACTTACAAATGGATATGGATAGCTGCTTTATTCACAATAGCAAATGTGGTAGACATAGAAGAGTGTAAATTGACACAGTGCACAGTCTGCTCACAGCATGTTAGTAATGGTTTGTGAGTTAATTTTAAAATTTCAGGAACTTTGCGAACAGGTTCTTAAACACAGCCATTATTAAATATTGTGTTTTGCAAACTTACATTTAAATAAGTTAAAAGCAAAGATAATTTCTCAAAATTCTTCACTTACTAATCATTTTACAACATTTTATGGTCTTTGATGTTATTTGCAGCTACTGTCCCTCTTTGGTGGAAATACTTTATAATGATGTGCTCTTCAACATCTTTTCCCAACATTATATTCAGTGATGTCACATTGGTATGTTGAAATAAGCCATGATGAGAATATTGACACCACAATAATCAGTAAAAGCTACAAATCAGACATTTAAACTAGAAAGCGATAGGGAAAATGGTAATAATTCAGAGTAAACTTAAAAACAAGCTGCATCTATAGCTGTTACATTGTGAATAGCACAAAAAAATTGAGGAAAATTCTTCTGGTATTAGAAAAGTATTATCTATTCCCAAAGAAGCCACTCACAACCTTGGTGAAATTTTGGCATACATCTTGACTGTTTCACTTTCATTCTAATCATTAACATTAAAATATCAACCAATACTCATGTCAGAATTATAGCTGTTAATTGCAACCATGGGTTGGCTACAGCTACAAGAGTTCAGCAAAAAAAAAAAAAAAAATGAAAGTATTCTGTGAGAATAAATTTTCTATGTGGAATTTACAGTAAATAGTATGTTTTATTATTATTTGTAAGTTGTGTGCTACCATCCTTATTTATCTAAATTTCCAATAGGCTTAACTACACACACACACACACACACACACTTGTCCCCAGAGGTCTGGTGGTTAATCATGTGCCTGCACACCAGTGGCTGACAGCCTCTCCAGCTGCACCACATTTGGGACT
Organism: Tolypeutes matacus; assembly: GCA_026826555.1. Classification (NCBI taxonomy): domain Eukaryota; kingdom Metazoa; phylum Chordata; class Mammalia; order Cingulata; family Chlamyphoridae; genus Tolypeutes; species Tolypeutes matacus. Next base: position 25,622,354 of record JAKSZT010054030.1, read on the forward strand.
CTCCATAGTGTCCCATTGGAGAACATGTTCTTTCTGGGCATTTCTAGCCAAGGTGGCAGGGCTACAGAGACTGGGTATTTCCACCCATTGTAGAACCCCTCTATGGGCAATTTGGTGCTGGAGCTCTCTTTTGAGCTGGCTGAGGCAGTTTGAGTTTCCCCCTATCCTATCATTTTCCCTTCTCCCTCTGCTTTCTAAGGTGTCATAACATATCGTAGCCTGAAAGCTTTCCTACTCTTCTTCCTTTATCTTTATCAGGCATTTCCCCCAATAAATCTCTTGCACTTCTCACTCTTTTCTGGAGGACTCAAACAAACAATAATATTAATTAAAAACAACAACAACAACAAAAAACAGAGACAACCAAAATATCCATCAACAGATAAATGGGGAAGTGGATGTGGCTCAAACAGTTGGGCTCCTATCTACCATATGGGAGGCCCCGGGTTCGATTCCCAGGGCTTCGTGGTGAAGGCAAGCTGGCCTGCACCGCGGACAGCTGGCAGCCGGTGCCGCAGAGAGCTGGAGCAGCAAGATGTCGTGACAAAGGGAGATGCAGGAAGAAAGACAATGAGAGACACAGCAGTCCAGAGAGTTGAGGTGGCTCAAGCAATTGAGTGCCTCTCTCCCACACCAGAGGTCACAGGATCAGTTTCTGATGCCTCCTAAAAGAGAAAGATAAGAAGAAAAAAGACAAGCAGACATGGAAAGAACACATAGCGAATGGACAGAGAGAGCAGGCAGTGAGCACAAACAACAAGGAGGGAGGGGAGAGAATAAAACAGATAAATGGATAAAGAAATGAATAAATTTAAGTGATAACAATATTATAGTGCAGATCAAATTTAAGTGTATAACTTGTCTGTGGCCACCACATTATGAATAGTACAAAATCTTTTTTATGAACTCTCTTAGTTTCTGTTTGTTTGTGAATATTTTAAACTCATCTTCATATTTGAAGGACAATTTTGCCAGATAAAGAATTCTCAGCTGGCAATTTTTCTCTTTTAGTGTCCTAATTATAGCATAGAAGTCTTCTCACCTCCATGGTTTCTGATGAGAAATATGCACTAAGTCTTACTGGGCATCCCTTGTATGTGATGGTTTGCTTTTCCCTTGATGCTCTCAGAATTTCCTCTTTATCTTTGGTGTTTGACATTCTGAGTAGTATGTGTCTTGGAGTAGGTCTCTTTGCATTTATTCTGATTAGGGTTCAAAACGCTTCTTGGACATGTAAATTCATTTCTTTCATGAGAGTTGGGAAATTTTCAACCATTATTTCCTCAAATATGCTTTCTACCCCTTTTCGCTATCTTTTCCTTCTGGAACTCCCAAGACACGCATGTTGTTGTACTTCATGTTATCATTCAATTCAGTGAGCGCCTGCTCAATTTTTCCCATTCTTTTTCTCTCTGTTCTTCTCTCCTTCAGTTTCAGCTGTTCAGTCTCTTGTATCACTTATTCTTTCTTCTGTCATATCAAGACTGCTATTGTATGCCTCTAATTTTTTTAAGGAGGTACCAGGACCTTGTACATGGGAAGCAGGTGCTCAACCACTGAGCTACACGTGCTCCCCTCTAATGTGTTTTTTTTTTTTTCCAATTTATTTATTTATTTATTTATTTTACCAGGAGGTCCCGGGGATCGAACCCAGGTCCCTCCATATGGGAGACGGACGCCCAACCATTTGAGCCACATCCGCCCCCCTCTAATGTGTTTTTTTGTTTTTTGTTTTTTTTTTAGATTTTATTTATTTATTCATCCATCCCCCCCTTGCTGCCCGTGCTCGCCGGGTCAGCCAACCACGCCATGCGGGCGGGCCCGCCCCCACCAGGAGGCCCCGGGAACCGAACCCGGGGCCTCCTACATGGCAAACGGGAGCCCCACTGATTGAGCCACAGCCGCCTCCCTCTAATGTGTTTTTGATCTCACCTATTTTGTCTTTCATTCCCATGAGCTCTGTTATTTTTCTATTCAGGTTTTCAAATTCTTCTTTGTGTTCTCTCAGTGTCTTCTTTTTTTTTTTTTTTACATTTAATAATTAAAAATATAAACAATTAAAAACTAAAAAGTAAACATAGATGAATAAATATATACATTTCTCAATTAAATGTATGGATACATATAAAATTTTTTTTAATCAAACAATATGTTACACAATATATTTGGTTCATAGTAATGCATTCATACAGTATTTGTCCTTTTGTGTCTGGCTTGCTTTGTTCAACATAATGTCGTCCAGGTTCATCCATGTTGTCATATGCTTTACGACTTCATTTCTTCTTACAGCTGCATAATATTCCATCGTGTGAATAGACCACAGTTTGTTTATCCATTCGTCTGTTGATGGACACCTGGGTTGTTTCCAACTTTTGGCAATGGTGAATAATGTGGCTATGAACGTGGGTGGGCAAATGTCTGTTCATGTCACTGCTCTCAGGTCTTCTGGGTATATAGCCAAGTAGTGGTATAGCAGGGTCATGTGGCAAGTCTATATTCACCTTCTTTAGGAACTGCCAAACAGTCCTCCATAGTGGTTGTACCATTCTGCATTCCCACCAACAATGAAGAAGTGTTCCTATCTCTCCACATCCTCTCCAACACTTGTAGTTCTCTGTCTTTTTTTCTTTTTTCTTTTTTTTACCGGGAGGTACTGGGGATCGAACCCTGGTCTCTCCATATGGTAGACGGACGCTGAACCTCTTGAGCCACATCCATTTCCCTCTCTGTCTTTTTAATACTGGCCATTCTGATATGTCAGAATGTGAAATGATGTGAAATGATATGTCATTGTAGTTTTGATTTGCATTTCCTTAATCATGAGTGATGTTGAGCATTTCTGCATGTGTTTTTTTGCCATTTGTATTTCTTTTTTGGAGAAATGTCTATTCAGATCTTTTGCCCATTTTTTAATTGGGTCATTTGTCTTTTTATTGTTGAGTTGTAACATCTCTTTACATATCCTGGATATTAAGCCCTTATCAGATATGTGATTTCCAAATATTTTTTCTCATTGAGTTGGCTGCCTTTTCACCCTTCTGACAAAGTCCTGTGAGGTGCAAAGGTGTTGAATTTTGAGGAGGTCCCACTTATCTATTTTTTCTTTTGTTGCATGTGCTTTGCGTGTAAGGTCCAAGAAACCATCACCTACTACAAGGTCTTGAAGATGTTTCCCTACATTTTCTTCTAGTAGTTTTATGGTCCTAGCTTTTATATTTAGATATTTGATCCATTTTGAGTTGATTCTTGAATAGGGGGTGAGATAGGGGTCCTCTTTCATTCTTTAGTTATACATATCCAGTTCTCCTATAACCCATTTGTTGAAGAGACTGTGTTTTCCTGTTAGTGTGGGCTTGGTAGGTTTGTCAAAACCAGTTGACTGTATAGGTGAGGGTTTATTTCTGGGTTCTTAATTCTTTTCCACTGATCAATGTGTCTATCTTTATGCCAGTACCATGCTGTTTTGACCACTGTAGCTTTGTAATATGTTTGAAGGTCTGGCAGTGAAATTCCTCCCATGTCGCTCTTCTTTCTTAGAATGCTTTTGGCTATTTGGGTGCACTTACCCTTCCAGATGAATTTGGTAACTGCCTTCTCTAATTCTATAAAGTAAACTGTTAGGATTTTGATTGGTATTGCATTGAATCTATAAATCAGTTTGGGTAAGATTGACATCTTCATGATATTTATTCTTCCAATCCATGAACACAGATGTCTTTCCATTTGTTTAGGTCTTTTTAAATTTCTTTTAGCATTGTTTTGTAGTTTTCTGCATATAGGTCCTGTACTTCTTCGGTTAAATTAACTCCTAGGTATTTGAGTCTTTTTGTTGCTATTGAAAACGGAATACCCCCCTGATTTCCTCCTCAGGTTGTTCAGTACTAGTGCACAGAAACATTACTGATTTTTGCGTGTTGATCTTGTATCCTGCCACTTTGCTGAACTCATTTATTAGTCCAAGTAGCTTTGTTGTGGATACCTCAGGATTTTCTAATTACAGGATCATGTCATCCGCAAACAGTGAGAGTTTTACTTCCTCTTTTCCTATTTGGACACCTTTAATTTTTTTTTTTTTTCTTGTCTAATTGCCCTGGCTAGAACTTCTAGTACAATATTGAATAACAATGCTGACAATGGGCATCCTTGTCTTGTTCCTGATCTTAGAGGGAAAGTTTTCAACCTTTCCCCATTGAGTATGATGTTGGCTGTGGGTTTTTCATATATGCCTTTTATCATATTGAGGAATTTTCCTTTTATTCCTATCTTTGGAAGTGTTTTTATCAAAAAAGGATGCTGGATTTTGTCGAATGACTTTTCTGCATCAATTGAGATGATCATGTGGGTTTTTTCCTTCAATTTGTTAATGTGGTGTATTACATTGATTGATTTTCTTAGTTGAACCAGCCTTGCATACCAGGAATAAATCCCACTTGGTCGTGATGTATAAGGCTTTTGATATGCTGTGGGATTCAATTTGGAAGCATTTTGTTGAGATTTTTGCATCTATGTTCATTAGAGAGATTGGTCTGTAATTTTCTTTTCTTGTAGAATGTTTATCTGCCTTTGGTATGAAGGTGATGTTGGCTTCATAAAATGTGTTGGGTAATTTTCCCTCCTCTTCAAATTTTTGGAACAGTTTAAACAGGATTGGTGTTCATTCTTTTCTAAATGCTTGGTAGAATTCACCTGTGAAGCCATCTGGTCCTAGACTTTTCTTTGCTGGAGATTTTTGATGACAATTCAATCTCCTTAAATGTGATTGGTGTGTTAAGTTCTTGTATTTCTTGTAGCGTCAGTGTAGGTTGGTTGTGCATTTCTAGAAATTTGTCCTTTTCATCTAGGTTGTCTAGTTTGTTGGCATATAGTTTCTTATAATATCCTCTTATGATTCTTTTTATTTCTGTGGGGTCATTTGTAACTTCACCCCCTTTCATTTCTGATTGTAGTTATTTGCATCTTCTCTCTTTTTTTCTTTTTATTCTAGCTAGGGGTTTGTCAATTTTATTGATCTTCTTAAAGAACCAGGTTTTGGTTTTGTTGATTTTCTCTATTGTTTTTCTGTTCTCATTTTCATTTATTTCTGCTCTAATCTTTATTATTTCTTTCCTTCTGCTTGCTTTGGGATTGGTTTGCTGTTCTTTTTCTTGTTTCTCTATTTGTTCAGTTAAATCTTTGAATTTAGCTCTTTCTTGTTTTTTAATATAGGCATTTAGGGCTATAAATTTCCCTCTCAAGACTGTCTTTGCTGTATCCCATAAGTTTTGATACCTTGTGTTCTTGTTTTCATTTTCCTCAATATTTTTATTGATTTCACTTGCAACTTCTTTTTTGACCCACTGATTATTTAGGAGTGTGTTGTTCAGTCTCCATACATTTGCAAATTTAATTTTTTCCTGTCTATTATTGATTTCTAGTTTCATTCCATTATGATCTTTGAAGGTGCTTTGTATAATTTCAATCTTTTTATATTTATTGAGAGCTGAATTGTGACCTAACATGTGGTCTATCCTGGAGAAAGATCCATGGGCACTTGAGAAGAATCTATAACCCACTGAGTTTGGATGCAGTGTTCTGTCTATGTCTGTTAGGTCTAACTTGTTTATCATATTGTTCAAGTTCTCTGTTTCCTTGTTGATCTTCTGTCTAGTTGTTCTATCTAATGATGTGAGTGGGATGTTGAAGTCTCCAACGATTATTGTAGAAATGTCTATTTCTCCCTTCAGTTTTGCCAGAGTTTGTTTCATATATTTTGTGGCACCCTGGTTAGGTGCATAGATATTTATGATTGTTACATCTTCCTGGTGGATCGTCCCTTTTATTAATATATAATGGCCTTCTGTATCTCATAACTTTTTTGCATTTAATGTCTGTTTTGTCTGATATTAGTATAGCTACCCCTGCTCTTTTCTGGTTACTATTCACATGGAGTATCTTTTTCCAACCTTTCACTTTTAGCCGGTTTGTATCCCTGGGTCTGAGGTGAGTTTCTTGTAAGCAGCATATGGATGGCTCATGGTTTTTTTTAATCCAATCTATCAGCCTGTATATTTTGATTGGGGAGTTTAATCCATTCACATTCAATGATATTACTGTAAATGCACTATTTACTTCCTCCATTTTATTCTTTGGTTTTCATATGTCATCTTGTTTTTGTCTGTCTTTTTACTCTTTTGGTTATCCTTTCTGCTATTCTTTCTTCTATCCTCTCCTCCCAGCCTCTCTCTCCTGTCTTTTTCTTTCAGGTTCTAAGGCTTCCTTTAATATTTCCTGCAAAGGTGGATTCTTTTTTGAAAACTCTGTTAGTTTCTGTTTCTTGTGAATATTTTATACTCACCTTCATATTTGAAGGTCAGTTTTGCCGAATAAAGAATTCTCAAGCTGACAGTTTTTCTCTTTCAGTTTCCTAATTGTATCATACCACTGTCTTCTTGCCTCCATGGTTTCTGAAGAGAAATCTGTACTAAGTCTTACTGGATGTCCCTTGTACGTGATGATTTGCTTCTCTCTTGCTGCTCTGAGAATTTTCTCTTTTTCTTTGACTTTTGACATCATGAGTAGTATGTGTCTTGGTCTATTTGGATTTATTCTGATTGGGGTACAGTGTGCTTCTTGGACATGTAAGTTCATTTCTTTCATGAGAGTTGGGGAAATTTTCAGCTATTTTTTCCTCAAATACTCTTTCTGCCCCTTTTCCCTTCTCTTCCCCTTCTGGAACTCCCATGACACGTATGTTGTTGCATTTTGTGTTGTCATTCAACTCTCTGAGCCCCTGCTCATTTTTTTCCATAGTTTTCTCCCTCTGTTCTTCTCTCTCTTCAATTGTAGCTGCTCTGTCTTTGGTATCACTTATTCTTTCTTTCATTTTGAGTCTGCTGTTGTATGCCTTAAATGTGTTTTTGACCTCAACTATTGTGTCTTTCATTCCCATGAGCTCTGTTACTTTTCTGTTCAGGATTTCAAATTCTTCTTTGCGTCTGCTCAATGTCTTCTTTTTTTAGAAATTTTTTTTATTTTTTATTTTTAGTGGGAGGTCCCAGGCATCAAACCCGGGTACCTCCATATGGGAGATGGACACCCAACCATTTTAGCCACATCTGCCCCCTCAATGTCTTCTTGATGTAATTTATCTCTTTAACTATATTGTCTTTCAACTCGTTAATTTGATTTTGGAAATTTGTGCTCATCTCAGTGATTAGTTCTCTCAAGTTCTGCATCTCTTCTGGGACTTTGATGTATTCTTTTCCTTGGGCCATGTCTTCTATTTTCTTAGTATGGCTCGTAATTTTTTGCTGGTGTTTGGGCATGTGGTTAGGATGTAGTTTATTCAGATGCTCAATCTCTTTCTCTTTTATAGGGATTTAGTGGGAGGAGGTTGTGAGTTACCACAGCTCTTTGGTTTTTGGCTCCACCTGGATTCTTAGGATTGTCCTGCTGATTGCTCAAAACTGGGCACTGGATCCAGTAATTGGTTGTAGAGTCACTTCCTAGGGCCTTGGGCAGGGAGGCTATAGAGGCCATGAAAAGCCTCTCCTACTTATTTTTAATTTTCTAATGTGCAATTCCTTGATCTGCCAGGAGATGGCGCTCTTTGGAAGCTCTCAATTCAATGCCTGGTCAGAGTGTATTTGTTGTGACACAGACCAGATCAATGTGATAGAGCTTCCTGTCTGGAGGCTAAGAGCCTTGTAATTCAAACTTTCTGAGACAGTTTTCCAGTTTTCTCTGGCAGCCCCCTCTCTTTTCCCAGCTAGGAAATATTTCCACTCCCCTCTGAGTCCTCAACAATCAGTTCCAGTTAGTAGAGGAGGAGATTGGGAGGTTTGTATATCTTTAGCCCCTAGCAGGCTCCAAGGCAAACAATGGCACACCCCACCAAGCCTGGAAGGGCTCTGGGGACACAGCAGACCAAACCTGCTAGTCAAAAGCCCCAGGCTGTCTCTCCCCTCTCCTGTGCAGTCCTCAACTATTAGTCCAGGCTAGAAGAGAGGGAGATTGCGAGGGTCGGATTTCATTTGTGGGTCAGAACCTGAGTCAGCCTTTGGCTGTGCCCCTCTCTCTCCCCTTTCCTGGAGTGGTAGATCCCTGGATTCCCCTTTGTCTGTAGTCGCAGGCCTAGAGGACCGAGAATTCTAAAGAGTCTTTAATGTGGGGAAGGGTGCCGGCAGCAGCTGCTGCTGGTTCCAACTCACGGTTCTGTCATCGTGATTTCCCTCTTTTGTCTCTCTATCCTCTGGGTGGTGTGCAGCCTTCACCTGTTGTCCTAAACCCCAGAAGATCTTTTTCTGGGCTGTTTCAGCCTGTCCTCTAGCTATTTTTCTGGAGAAGAGATTCCTGTGTCTTACTAGTCTGCCATCTTCCCAGAAGTTCAGTGTCTTCTTGATGTCCTTTATCTCTTTAGCCATATTGTCTTTCAACTCATTAATTTGACTTTAGAAATTTCTATCAATCTCGTTGATTAGTTGTCTCAAATCCTGTGTCTCATCTGGAGCTTTGATATATTCCTTTGCTTGGGCCATTTTTTCCATTTTCTTTGTATGGCTTGTAATATTTTGCTGATGTCTAGGCATCTGATTTTGATGGTGAGTTTACTCTGATGCTCAATTTCTCTCTCATAGGGATTTAGTGGTGAGACCCGTGTGTTACTGCCATTCTTTGATTCTTGGTTCAACCTGTTCTAGGTCTTTAAGGTTGTCCCCATTAGTTGTTTAAATCCCGGTCATGGACACAGTAATGGGTTGAAGACCCACTTCCAAGGACTTTGCTGAGGGAGGCTGTGAAGGCTAGAAAAAAGCCTCAGCCGAGAAAATTCTGTAACTTTATGGCGGTTGAGGTCTGGCAGTAGAGCAGACAGTGGGAGAAGGATAAAGGGTAGTGAGGAAGAGCGGAAGGTTGCTGCTGCCTAGGCTTCAGGAAGTAGAGGTTTAGGTAGCCGGTGGCTGAGACTGCGCCGCAGAGGCTTTTTTGAGGCTTAGACTCTCTTCCAGCCACGTGGCACTGCGGAAGGCGCCACTTGAAGCGTCCGAACCCTGAGTGGGAGGACCTGATAGGGGTGAGGTGGCGATGGGGGTGCGTCTCAGGTCACCGTTGGAACTCGCGCCCTCCAACCCCACCATTATAAAGCTGAGTGAACCCAAGCAGCAAACGCCACGTTCACGCTACCTGGTAGGTGAGCCAGGCTTCCCCCCAACTCCGGGCATTTATCCGTCAGGTCAAAGAAAACGCGAGTGGGACAACTAGCGGCCTTCTTCTGATTGGTCGATTCCTTTTTGCGCTCCAGTCAATCACAGCGAAACGGACCACACTGCTTCCTATTTTCTGGCTCCCGAGAGAGCTATGTTAGAAAGAGGGATGTAAACCTTGCCATTGCTAAACAATATTCCCTCCTTTCCTCCTCCGCCGTCTCCTTCTAGCATATTATCTCAATGAATAAAAAGACGTTTATTTTCTCCACAAAACGAGTGAGTTAGTACAATGAGAGATATCCGCGTTTAGACAGTGAGATGCGAAGAAGGGGAAGAGGTTCCCTTTTCTCCCTGTCAACTTTCCAAACCAGCAACCGGGCTCATTACTGACTTCCACTATTCAGAAGACTCCTGACCTGCGTTTCTGGCAAAGTGCGAGGAGTTTGCATGACTTTTTGTCCCTCACGGCCCCCGTAGCGTCCCTGGTTACTAAGCCCCTAGTAACCGCCCGCCCCAGGCCGCAGCAGCTTCCCCGCCCCAGGCCAGCGCTGGCGCTCAGGCCTTGGGGGCTCGGTGATGGAAACCTTGCACCGAGCGGCGAAGCTAGCGGTCTTCATGCTCCAATCCCCGGTTAATCCCAACACCGGAGCGCAAGTCACCCAATACGAACGCGACGACTCCTTAGAGGCTCTGGCGACGGCGGCCTTGCAGGAGGTGGAGGAAAAAGAGGCGGACAAGGCGGTGTTGCCGGCGCCGGCGTCGGTAATTAGCGGCGGGACTTGGACTGGGGCTGGGTGCCGGCCGGTTGTAAACTGAGCGGGTCGGAGTCGGAACCCTACTGAGGAATCGGGTGGGAAACTCGGTGTCCTGTCCAGATTTCCTCCTCCCCTTCCCCCACGGAAAACACCCAAAACAGAGGCATTGGAAAGTCTTTTAATATTCACCAAAGAGATTATTGTAAAAATTTCTTGAAGAGTATTTATATTACTCTGTTTCTACAAAGTGCAAAGTCCAGAACTTTTTACGCTTAGAATCTCTTGGGATCGGATATCCTTGGCGGGGGGGGCCGCCCCTTTTTTAAACTTGAATAAAACTGATCTACTCCAATAGTTGATAACCCATAAAAACCCAAGTGAACCAGCTTTGCTTTCAGATATGTCTCGTTATTGTCTTAAGGTCTTGGTTATTAGTGGATCTGACACAATACGTTAGATGCAAGGATTTAAAACCATCAAGAGTTCAGTGAATAGGCCAGACATATATATATATAGATATCTATATATATAGATATATATAGATAGATAGATATCTATCTATATATATCTGCAGAGAAGTACATTACCGAGGTTTTTCCCGATCGGCTCTTCAGGCTGGAATGAGACAGTCCTTTCACATCAAAGTTTTCATTGTCAAATGTGTGTCGACACCTGTCTACCAGGTGGAGGGCAGAGTCTGCCATCTGTTCTATTCATTTAAAAGATGGGAACCTTGAATTTAAACTAGCAATCTGCACAAATAATGCTCCTTACTCCCAGTTAAATTTCATAATACTATATGTCAAAAACTTCTCAGATACAAAACATTTTGGAATGGGGTTAATAGAATCACTGGGTATTTTGGGATTCTTATTAATCTACACTACAGCTGTTCGGGAGAAAATCTGTAACAGCACCTTTTATGGTCATTATTTCATCAACAAACAGAAACTACTCATGGTTATCCATAGTAAGGCAGATTGAGACCTAGAACATGAATCAGGGTAAGATTCCTAGGACCACTTTTATTCCTGATAAAATGCTCTCAATACAAGTTGCAGAAGTCAACATAGAAGGCAAAGGGATGGAGAGAAGAAAAGATTTGAATGGAAGAAAAGAACTTGGAGTCCTGGGTTGGGATCCAGGTTCTGCCACTTGCTAGATGACATTAGCACTTAACTTCTTTAAGTATATTTTCTTTTCTGTAAAGAGTAATAATTATCACTCTCTTTTTCTGTCTTGCCTGTGTTGTTTTGAGAACCAAATGAGAGAATGTGTGTTATATGTAAAGAAGAGTTTATATACATTGATAATAATAATATTAACTGCCAGCAGGACTGTTGTTTGAGCAACTCACCCAAAGACTAAATTCTGCTGTGGCTTGCTGTGGTAGAGGAGTCAGTCATTTCTATACTTGTAGTCATACTTCCCAAGTGTCCTCTTAAATTGCATTTTGTATTTGAAATGGTTCTTACTTTAGAAGAAATTAATTTACCCAATAAGCTAATGTTGAAAAAGCAGGATCCTTAAAAAAAAAGAGAGAGAGAGAAGAAAGAGAAAGAAGAGAAGGAAGAAAGGAAAAGAAGGAAGAGAAGGAAGGAAGAGAAGGAAAGAAGAGAAGGAAGGGAAGGAAGTAAGGAAGGGAAGAAAGGGAGGGAGGGAGGGAAGGGAAGGAAAAGAAGGGAAGGAAGGAAGGGAAGGAAAGGAAGGAAGTCTTGTGAATTTGGACTGGCTGTGAAGAGTCCAGAAGCAAACCTGGATAAGCAGCCACAGAAGACACTGGGGCGGGGAGAAGAAACACTAAAAAGGCAGGAAATGAGAGAGTAGGATCCAGGCTTTGTCTTCTTCTCAGTTTGGCTCATGTCTCTAACTTGATTTTCAAAAATTAATTTATCTCAATTTTATCATCTATAAAATGTAGTCAGTTCAAACACAGAATCCACCACACATGATTGATTCAAGAACCAATTGCAACAATAGGCCTCTTTCAGTCTGTTGGTTTTACCAAAGTCAGACTACCCCCATACCCCTTTGTCATGTTGGTCACTGAGGCCTGGTCTTTGACTTGAGTTTCATTTCCTGGGGAATGGAGGGTTGAGGAGATGTCAGTTCTTAGGCCTTATTAGGTGGTTGATGACATGAGTAAAGCAGTATTGTATAACTTGCATTTAAAATTTCACTGCATTTCCTAATGGGGTAGCCTTCTGTTTCCCAACAAATACTGAGCATTTGGGAAGCGGCTGTGGCTCAATCAGTGGGGCTCCCGTTTACCATATGGGAGGCCCCGGGTTCGGTTCCCGGGGCCTCCTGGTGAGGGCAGGCCTGCCCGCACGGCGTGGTTGGCTGACCCAGCGAGCGCAAGCAGCAGGGGGGCGATAAATGAATAAATAAATAAAATCTTTAAATTAAAAAAGTCTTTAAAAAAAAAAAAAAAAAAATACTGAGCATTTATTAAGTGCTGGTCAATGACTTACCAGTGGTGAATGAAGCAGACATAGTGCATATTCTCACAGAGGTTCCAATCCAGTGTGGAAGTTAAGAAAAAAGAGCAAATGATTATAAGACAAGAAATGTTGGGTAAGAAGTGAATAGGGTATTATGATTAAAAAAGAAATAGGGAAGCAGATGTGGCTCAAGCAGTTGAGCACCTGCTTCGGTTCCCGGTGCCTCCTAAAAAAACAAACAAGCAAAAGAAACAAACAAAAAAAAAACAACTTAGGGAAGCCAATGTGGCTCATTAGTTGAGCATCCACTTCCCACGTACAAGGTCTTGGGTTCAATCCCCAGTCCCCAGTACCTCAAAAAAAAAAAAAAAAAAGAAAAAAGGAATAGATGGAACCTACTTAAATGAGTTGGTAACATTTAAGTGATGCTGATGGATGAGAAAGAGCAGGCATTTGAAGAGTGGGGGGTGAGAACATTCCAGGAAGAGGGAACAGCATATGCAGAGGCCCTACTTGGGAAGAGAAAGAGCTTTGTGTGCTTAAGGATCTGAAAGAAAACCAGCAGGACTGGAAAAGAGAGAAGGGGAGAGTTAGGTGGGCCCTGATCCTGCAGGGCCTTGTTGACTAAGGTAAGAAACTTAGATTTTATTCTAGGAGCAATGGGAGGTTATTGAAGGTTTTTAAAAGATGTTCAAGATGGGAAATGTTGGATTCCTCTAGGTTCTTGGCTATGATGCATAAAAGAATTTATGAACATGCCAGTTTAGTTAGGCCAGTAAAAAGAATTTATTTGAGAAATGGGGGAAAGAACAGAGCTTGCTGAGAAATGGGAGAGAAAGATAGAAATACACACCAAAATTTGGTGTGGGCCCCTCTAGACAGAGAGAGCGAGCTCTGCCTCATGTGATTACCTTTTAAACTGTTAATTATTCCACCCCTTTGCTAATGATAAGGGGATGGGCCCTGGCCATTATTGGTTACCCCACCTACGTTGGGACCAATGGTGAGGACTGTTTGGAATATCTGGGGCCAAGGGGAGGTCCCAGAAAGAGAAACTGGGACCTCAAGGTTAAACTCAATGTCCCAACAAGGTCTTTCAGCCATATTGTCTGCTGGCAATGAGGTCTGCCATCCATGTTGTCTGTCAGCCATGTTGTGGGTTGTCTTCTCCTCCATTACCTATACTAACCTGCCTCAGTGTGACACATTCCTATTTACGTTTTTGAGAATTTCCTCTGATGGCTTTATGGAGAATGATCAGAGGGTTGATGAAGTGGAAGCCTGGTTAGGAGGATGTTGCAGTAATTCAGGTATGATAGGTGGTAGCTTGGACTTTGGGTCCAGGGGGATAGTGAGAAGTGGATAGTTTTCTCTAGAATGGACAGGACTTATAGTTTGAGTGGATGTGAGGGCCAAGGCAGAGGGAGGAATCAAGATTGCTCAAACCAGGTTTCTGAATTTGAACCTTTGCCTGTTAGGTGATGCCATTTACTGAACTGGGGAGGACTGAGGGAAGAATAGGTTTGGTTTGGGGGTTGGGAATCAAAGTTTCAATTTTGGACATGGTAAGTTAGAGATGCCTGTGAAACATCCAAGTGGAAATGTCTTGGAGGCAGTTGGGCCTAGGAAACTGGAGTTTTGTGGGGCTGGGCTGGAGATTTATAGTGGGAGTTTTCAGCATTTTAAAAATCATAAGAATGAATGAGTTCACCCAGGTAGAGAGTGCAGAGAAAGAAGAGAAGGGGCTTGGTGTGGGGCTTTTAAGAACCTTAACATTTAGCAGTCAGGTAGGTGAAAAGAGGGCAAAAGAAATTAAGGAGCAGCTCCTGTGGTAGAAGGAAAATTGTAAGAGTGTGGAAGACCCATATTTATTGTTTTTAACAGTGAGGGGAAGTGTCTGCTAAGAGAGGGAACATTTCATCTCTGAAACAGGAGAGAAGGAGAAAAAGGGCACAAAAGCTGGTCGTTTTTTTGGGTGGAGTGGATGTGGCTCAAGCAGTTGAGTGCCTGCTTCCCACATGGGAGGTCCCGGGTTTGGTTCCCGGTGCCTCCTAAAGAAGACAAACAATAAGCAGACATTGAGCAAAAATGAGCAGACAATGAGAAAAAATCAATGAGAAAACAACAAGCAAACCATAAGCAAAAACAAAAAAAGCAGGGAATGGATGTGGCTCAAGCAGTTGAGCACTGCTCCTACATGGGAGGTCCTGGGTTCAGTTTCCTTGCCTCCTAAAGAAAAAAAAAAACGAGCAGACAACAAGCAAACAGACGAGGGAGCTATCTTGGGGATGGGGGAAGTAGGTAGTTTTGTATGTTAGAAGATGAAAGAACCTCCCCCTGATGGCTTCTGTTTTCTTAAAGAAATAAAAGTCAGAGTTATCAGTGAGCAGCTGGGGAGCAGGGGCAAGAGAAGTTAGAGGAGGAAGGCAAAAGTAAGCAGTATTGCTGGAGGAGTGGGAGAGCCATTTTCCAGAAGGAACATTGGGGGTGCCTGGCAGACCTAGTGCCCATTTGAAATTTTCAAGTGTTTAACTTATGATTAGTATTCATAAAACAATTGTTTTTCTTTTTTTTAGGTACTGGGCCTGAGGGTTGAACTGGGAATTGATTCCTTGTAAGTGGGAAGCTGGTACCCAACCAGTGAGCCTCATTGGCTCCTCTGAGTTGTTTTTTTTTGTTTGTTCTCTTGTTTGTCTTTGTATTTAAGAGGTACCAGGAACCCATCCTGAGACCTCCCATGTGGGAAGCAGGTGCTCAACTTCTTGAACCACATCTGCTCCCTCTTTTTCTTTTTTTAATTTACATTTTCCTTCTAGAAATAGTACATGTATACCATCTCCTTTTAAAATATTAAATGTTTTGAAGTCAATATATATTCTTCCACACTTTTTTCCTATCCTCCTATGTACATGCTATTTAAATATGTGGTAGCATATTTTAAAACAGCAACTTGCTTTTCTTCACTTATCAATAAATACCTTGGTAGTTTACCCATGTTAGTACAGGTAGATCTGCCTCATTCCTTACAAATCCTTTTCTTAATAAAAATTCCAGGATAGTGACTAAAACTAGACAGACTAGAACATAAATACTTCTTTAAGTAAGCTGATTACTAATGAAAAAAGGTGCTGGAAGGATTCACCATCTAAATGGGTCAAGCCAGTCTAGGGAAGATTATCCTCTAATCTAGTGGCTTCATTTACAGCATTCCACAAAATGCCAAACAGTTAAAGGGAAAGGGTGGTCTTAGAAAATCATGTCCTTGGCCTAGGCCATCTATACTAAATGTTTTCTTCTGTGTGGAGACAAAGATGAAATTAGAATTGGAAGCCACTTGTTAGCCATTCATCTGTTTTATTTAAAACACTGTGAGATCACTATATCAGTTTATCTGAAAAGTTCATGCTTGCCTTACAGTATTATACTGAAAATGGAATAGACGCTATGCAAAACTCATTGCATAAATACTCATCCTTGTATATCTGAGTTTTTCCAGGTCCTTCTATTAGGAGTAAAAACAAAAAAAGGATCTTTTTTGTGTAAGTGATTGTTGTAAGGCATTATTTTAAGAGATGAAAAAAGAATGAAAGGAGAAAACATAGATGCTTCTGCCTAAAAACAGTTCTTTGGGATATCTGTGCCCTGTGTTAGTTAAAGTTTTTGGAAAATAAGCCTTTTCCTTATTACTCAGTAGACTATAGCTCTTTAGAGCAGCCAATATTTCTTTGAATGATTCAGACCTCTGTAAGGGAATTTCTGTCCTCTTCCCTTGATGGAAACTTACATTTTTCTTAACTGTACGTTCATTCATTCAACAAATATTGTTTGAGCACTTGCCATTTGCCTTCTCACAAGGTCTCTAGACATATTTACCCACCTATTTCCTGGACATCTCCATCTGGTTGCCCCACCATCCCATCCCCTCAAACTCAGTGTGCCTAAGGCAGAGCTTAGCGACCGTTCCCTAAAATACTCTCTTCCCTGTGTTCCCTATATTAATGAATGGCAGTTTCATCATCTACCTAGACAGACATAACTCCAAACAGAAAATAAATATTTTCAATTCCTTGCCCCCAATCCAGGCTGTCATCGAGTTAGTGTTCAGCCTCCTAAATCTCCCAAGTCAGCCCCTTTGCTCGTGGCCCCAGGGCTGCTCCCTTAATTCTGTCCTTACTACCTCTAATCCAGACCTTTGCATAGCCCACCAACTGCTGCCTCCTCACGTTCCTTCAATCCACCCTTCTTGCTACCAGAAAAATCTTTCTGAACATTCCCAACCAAGCTATTGCCCTGCCTCATGTCCCCCAAGGCTCTCGTGCATGGGATAAAGGCCAGCCTGGCCACCTGGGCTCTTGGTGGGGGCTCTAGACTTGCTTTTCTCACCTTGTTTCTCAGCCACTTCCGCTCTGTGAGCTCTGTTCCCCACCCCATTCAGAGCTGTTTACCTCTCTGAGCATACCAGGCCTATTCCTCCTTCTAAGCATGCTTGTCCTTGTGGCTCAAAAGTCTTCCCAGCCTTGGGAGGAGCATGGTGTCTTTGGAGACTAACAGTCTTGGGATTAAATTCCAGTCCTGCATTTTACCAGCTACGTGACTGCAAGCAGATTACCTAACTCCTCCAAGGCTCAGTTTCCTCATGGAGAAAAGTACCTGCCTACTGTGAGTCATGCTGGGGTCATATATAATGAGGCATTGTGCCTTGAATTTCTTTCTTCCTTTTTCACTGCTTTGTCTTTATCCAACTTTATGTCTACAGTCTGGCTCACTTCTCTACAAGTTCTGCCTCTTCTTTCCCTGCCCTGGTTAGGACTGGATATTCCTTCCGGGAGCTCTCAGCATCCTGGCACTTCTGATACTGTGATATCTGTGGTTGTGTGTCTCTCCCTGTTTAGCCGGAGAGGAATCAGCAGCTCACAGGCAGGATTCAGGAGTTCTGTCTCATTCAAAGTCTCCTATCAGTTATTTCTCCTAAACTAGCTTTTCATGGGCAGGGTTTCTATTTGATTTGCTGTTGTTGTTTTTCTTTTTTGGCATTTTCTTGTTTGTTTTTTATTTTTATTGTTTGGTGATTTGTATTTTGTCAGCAGCTAACTGAATGCAGGGTGTCCCCAAATTTTTCATGAATGAGGAAATTAGCAAAGTATGCATCTAAGAGCTAAGAAGGTAATGGTGAACAACACATACAGAAACAGTGAAAGAAATCAGAAAATTCCCTTAAATGAGTTATATAACATAAATAAACATTTCTCTGATTCATAGATTTGTTAGCAACAAATTTCTACATGTCAGGTTTTTTTTTTCATGATTGCAAGCAGAAAGTTTATTGGGAAGCCTTCTATCAGAGGGGGTCTGAAGAATAGACTTCAGCCCCTACATGTCAGTTTTATTAAAGAAAACTTTTACCCCATTATTTTCTCTAAGTTACCCCCAGTGAAACAACATAGGCCTCTTGTACATTGTTTATAGTCCATTTGAAAAGCTCTCTCTATATAACTGTCATATATAATTGAATCTCTGAATTTCCTTGTTGGGAAAAGCTAAACAAATTTATTTTCTAGAGCTTTCTCATAATGGATCTATAATATTCTATAGCAAATATACTTTTAAAAATTTTGAATCCATTCCAGGCAGTAGGCTAAATTTAAAACCATGTTTAGCCGATCTTTATGCATAGTATCATAGATATGGCAGACTTTCATGCATAGTGACATAGATAATTTCAACTGTTTCTCAACTGAGAAAATATTTTAAATGTTATATTCATAGAGAAAATGGAGTTTTACCGCTTTAACTGCTTCAGTTAAAAGACCTGTAAAATGTATATAAAAGGAGTGAGAAAAAAGTCTACTCTTGTTGCCCACAGGAGTGCCTGCTTGGAAAGTCCCTCCCACTCCCTCCCACTCCCTCCTGGGATCTTGCCTCACTGTAGGGAGTGCATCTCCCTAGCTCCTTCGTGAGCCACTGAGAACTCTGTCCCCCTAAGATCCCCCTTCCCCAGCCGCCTATCTTCTCTCCACTGGCCCACCCTCGAGCCCACACTGCAGGAGCCCAGCTCAAGGTAGGATGCTGGCTCTCTTTGCTTGATTTGCAAGAGGAGGCACTGTGTTCCTCTTCATCTCAGTTAAAACTTATAATTCAGAATGAAGTTCCTTATGAAAACCATTTATAAAGGATGATTTGGTTCTATCTTATTACAGTGTAAATAAAATGGGTTAAATAGCTTTGTTGGCTGATCTGGGAATCTAACCATCCTTTATTTTCTGGCAGCTTGAGCTCTCCATTTTGTTCTCAATAAAGTATCATTAGGGGAAAATGTATATAGCCTGCAAGTAACTTGTACTGTTGTTCATATAAACTATTATATGTGCATAGCCCACAAGTAATGTATAAGCTATTAGGTGGACTCTTTAAGAAGCATCATTCAGATCTGTGTCAACTTAATTTGCTATTCAATTCCGAATACCATAACAGGTTTTTTTTCCCTCCCCCCCAGGCTGATTTTAACACCAACTTTTCTGGGGTGGATGAACATACATCTGTAAGCTATGAGGACTTTGTGAACTTGTCCGATATATACAACTCTAATGAAGAATATTTCAGGAAACTAGAAGAGCTGAAGGCTGCACACATGGAAACAATGGCAAAGTTAGAGAAAATGTACCAGAATAAATTAAGTTTAAAGGGAGTTCAGCCAGTGATCATCAGAGAAGATGCTCCTAGTACCTCTTCCAGGTAAGTTCATACACAACATTATTTGTAGACTAAAATAAAACATACTTAAAAGTGAAGAACAAAAATATTTCAGAATATTTTCTCTCAAATTTCCCTTAACAATCTTAA
The DNA here is from genome assembly GCA_026826555.1 of Tolypeutes matacus. NCBI lineage: Eukaryota > Metazoa > Chordata > Mammalia > Cingulata > Chlamyphoridae > Tolypeutes > Tolypeutes matacus. Next base: position 25,641,575 of record JAKSZT010054030.1, read on the forward strand.
TGATAAATGGAGGTGGGATTTTATTCAAGATGTTTTATGGCTTGTCAACCTACTAGGTGACTTCTTGCTTTAAATTCTTTTGGTGTTCATTTGGTCTGTTCTCTCTAAGCCACCACTCATAGAGCTGTAGGTATGTGTCAAAATGGTTAGTCTGGGCCATTTAAAGGATGAAAATTTAAAGCTTAATTTTAAAAGCTTTTTGTAATATGTGTATTGACTTGAGCTACTTAAAGATATGGTTCAAAGAGTTCAGGATTAGGAGACAGAAAAATTATTCATGTTTTCAAAATGGCCTGTAATTTCAAGACCCATTTCTGCTGCAAACTTGCTTTCAAACTTGAGGCAAGTCCCTTATCTCAGTCAGTCCATGCTGATTGTGTATCTCCTATGTGCCAGACCTTTCTGGGCCCTGAGGAGTCAAATACAGGACATCCTCATGGAGCCCTCAAGGAACTCAGAGACTAGCTAAGAACTAAAAATTGCAAGACAACATGATAAAAGGGTGTAGTATGGAGATAGACGAAGAAGTAGTTCATCAGGCTAAGGTATCAGTGGAGAGAGGCAAGCAGCGATGTCACCATCACTGGGAGGTGGCAAGAGGTGAGACTGGAAAAGTCTGGCAGGGGCCAGATTTTTTTTTAAAACAATTTATTGAAGTAAATCATTCATACATGAACATACATTAACTATAAATGTTCAGTAAACATTGTGAACTTACAAAATAAACATGTATAACATCATACAGGGCCCCTACACACATAACCCCCCCACAAACACCCTGCATTGCTGTGAAACATTTGTTAACAAATTATGAAAGAGCATCATCAAAGTATTACTACTAACTATAGTCTGTATCTTCCTCCCCTGTACATTTTTTAAAGGATTTATTTATTTATTTATTTATTTATTTACTTTTATCCATTTTTACTGACACCCCCCCATTTTTGCTATTTCTGTGTCCATTCGTTGGGCAACTCTCTGTGTCCATTTCCTGCCCTCTCTTCTCATCCTTCTCCTCCTGTCTTTACTGGGATTCAATCCTTGGAACCTCCGATGTGAGAGAAAGGCATTTTATCACTTGAGCCACCTTAGTTCCTGGTTTTTCGGTGCGTCTCGTCTTGGCTCTCCCTTGTGTCACTCTCCTGTTAGGTCATCATCTTGCTGCGTGGCTCGTGGGGCCTGGCAGCGCACCTGCACATGGGGCCTGGAGGGCTTACCTGCTCACAGGGCCTGGTGGCCCACGCGCCTTCTATATTTTTCTTTTTTTCATTTTTACCGGGAGGTCCTGGGGATCAAACCCAGGTCCCTCCATATGGGAGATGGATGCCCAACCACCCAGGCCACATCCATCCCCCTGCTATATCTCTTAAGGTTGACCAAAGATACCCAGAGTTACAGTTTTCTCCCATACAGGATGGTCATATAATAAATCAGGCTTGGTTTATCATGAGCATTCTAAAAACCTGACCTCAGGAGAAAAACTACATCTGAGGGCACATGCATGGTTTCTAATATAGCGAATGTTTAGCCTACCCTGATTATCACAAAATAAGGACTGTGAATATTCATATTAGGGGCCAGACTTTATAAGTGCTTTATAATCTACACTGTGTACAAATGGGGAATCATTGTTAAGTTTCAAGCAGGGAGTGATGGTCAGATATATGTCTTAGGAAGGTGACTCTAGAAAGAGTGTGGAGAAGTCAATAGAAGTCAGATGCAAATAGCCTCTGTAGTTTCAGCCCCTGTAAAATGAGGAAGTCGAACTAGATAATCTATAGGCTATCTGTCAACTGTATTACAAATAAAAGCGATAATTTTTACAAAGCCTGTCCTGCTACTGTCTTCTGATTATACCCAGATCTTAGAAAATATATAATTCTATCTTAATTTTTATATTTGACCACATACAATTGAAAGTATAACATCATTCTTCTTACTTAGGTCTGTATCAGAAAAAAACTTCTGTCACCTTGAATCTTTAATGTCATCGCATTCAGAGCTTGATTTAGTCGAGTCTTCCTCCTTGTGTGAATCTTCCTCTGAAGACGAGTTGCCCAAACTAGGAAAGGAGTACATCAAAGAAAACAAAACGATGGCCTATGCTAAGGAGCTCATCAACAACATGTGGACAGACTTTTCTGTTGAAGATTATCTTCAGCATGAAGATCCTGACTTCCCAGCGGTTGAAAAAACAAGGAAAAAACCGAAAGAATGGGTGCCAAAGATTACAGTACCTGAGCCTTTTCAAATGACAATTAGAGAACAGAAGAAAAAAGAAGAGAACATGAAGTCCAAATCAGATATTGAAATGGCACACAACCTGTTCAAACAACAAGAAGATGATGCAGAGTGTCAGAAGAAATTCCGAGCCAATCCAGTCCCTGCATATGTCTTTCTCCCCCTTTATCATGATATAGTCAAGCAAAATGAAGAACGGAGGAGGTTTATGAAAGAGAAGAACAAAGAAGCTCTTTTGGCCTCACAAAAGCCATTTAAGTTTATTGCTAGGGAGGAACAGAAGCAAGCAGCCCGGGAAAAGCAGCTGAGAGACTTTTTAAAGTCTAAAAATAAAAAAAATCGATTTAAAGCCAGACCTATACCTCGATCTACTTATAGTTGGAATGTCAGTGACAGGTTAAAAGAAGAAGAGCTCTATAGAAACATTAGGAGGCAGCTGAGAGCCCAAGAACTTTCACAGAATTCGTCCCCTCTGCCAAGTAGGCCAGTGCATAGAAGTCGTGTTACAAAGAAACCCAAAAGTCCTGAAGAGGCTGAAAAGTTGAAGAGTAAACACAAGGTTAAGAGCCAGACTCCTGATTTTGAACACATTCCTGAGAAATATGAGAAACACCTCTCAGATCCTAAGTATCCAAAACTCCTGACAGTTTGTGAACCATTTAATCTTACTGTATCCCCACATGCAGCCTCTAAAAGAGGGAAAGTTTTGGCAGACATTAAAGCAGATGAAGAAAATTTAAAAGAAACACGTTGGCCTTATCTGTCTCCAAGGCACAAGTTGCCAGTAAAAGATGCAAGTGCAAAGCCTGTGCCCTATGGCTACAACCCTCCAAGGCCCACTGAATCTTCCAGAGGAAGAGAACAAGCCATAAGGTAAAGAATTAGGATTCAGTACCAACTGACTCATGGTTGCTTAAAATTGTATGGCATTCCGTTCATTTTATCTTGGTAAATTTGAAAACATTAACAAATTATTATTGTATCTGGTAAGATGTTTTACTATATAATATAAAACATTTTGCTAGAGGATATTCTTCCGAGAAATGTATTTTCTATTTTATGTCTCTTTGGGAATAGAAAAGGTTACAGTCAGCCTGTTGCTTTTCAGTGTCACAAGTCAGATCCTTCTCAAAAGGTTTGCTTTCTTTGCCTTTTTCAACCTTTGATTTATCCCGTGTTAAATCTTTGCTAAACAGCATTCTCATTGGCTTAAAGTGAATTAAGCCTTAGTTTGTTGCCCTCAGGAAATCACTTGAGGAAAAGAAAATGTTGGAAGAAGAGAGAAATCGGATGTTAACTAAGCAGAAGCAAAGAATGAAAGAATTGCAGAAACTTCTGACAACCCGAGCTAAGGCTTATGACTCACACCAGAGTTTAGCTCGGATGTCTAAATCCAGAGTAAAATCTCTCAGGTATAATGAAAAGAATCCTAAACCTCCAGATCACTGGTTTTCAAACTTTTTCTTTTTCTTTTTTTTTTAAATCAGTCGATAACAGTATATAAACAGATTAAGAATGGCATTCACACTTTATTTTATGGATTCAAATTACTATCATGTACTCTTAGTCAGCAGTGAGAACCATGAGGCCATTTTGATGAGCAGGAATGTTTTACATTGTGACCATACTTGATAGTTGTAATCTTCTGTCAGCATGTAATTTTTTCCTTTATTTTATTTTTGTATTACACAGTACAATATTGAGAAAAAAAAAAAATTTTTTTTTTTTAAAGGTACCAGGGATTGAACCCAGGACCTCATACATGGGAAGGAGGTACTCAATCCACTGAGATACGCCTGCTCCCCAGTATTGAGAAAAATTGTGATGCACAGAGATAAAGCTTTTTTTTTTTAACAGCTTGCTGTAATCTCAGAAAACTCTTCAATAAAAAGATATGTCAGAGAGTTTTGTTCCAAGATCTGCATGATGTCTGATAGCACAAATTAACACATTCTTGTGCCCCTGTGTATTAATATGAATTTTAATAAAGAAAAAATATATTCTTAAAACCCCTACACCCCCTTCACAGAAAACTAGAATTCTGAAGTACAAAGTTTGAAAACCAGTGTTCCAGAGGAACATTTTTATGTTACACATAAAAATGTTCATGTTTCAGTAGGAAAGTATTCCCCCAAAGCTGGGTAAGTAATATGATTTATTAATTGCTAATAATCTGATTTATAAGAACCAAAAGTACATATATACTTACAAATATATATATTTGATTTAATTACAATGTATATTCCTTTATAATGAAGCATTAGTCCTGTGATAGAACTTAATTTGATGAGCTTAAGTAAAAACTCCTTAGGAAAAAATTGCTCACCCTTAGAAAGTAAACTGGCTTTTATATAACACTTCATTGTGTATGATTAATCATAGTTATCCTTCTGTAGTATAATTGTTTTCTCTAATCCATAAAATCATATTACCTTGGTACATATATCTTACATTTAAAAAATAGCATGGCTTCTTGAGAGGGTCTTGTCTAAAGAATAAATACACTTATGGTGAACTGAAGTATTTTGGTTTCTATTCCTCTTTATATAATAGTCTCATTCTCCGCACACCTGGTCCCATTTAATTAACTGTAGGAGATCCCATTTAGGGGAAAAAATAAGAGCGAGGTCTTGTTTTCAGGAGAAAACTTTTTAAGAGAAGTTATCTAATTTGAACCAAGTGTTCTTAGTTTTATGCACTGACCGCTTAGAAATGAGATCACGGTATTCATTCATCTCTTCAGGCCAGTTTGAAGCAACTTCATATACTATGCCTTGAAGATTTCAGAAATCCAAAGTACCCACACTGTTCCTAAAGTTAAATGTGTGCTCCCAGAACCTAGGATTTTAAATTCTCCATTCCATGAAAATATACCTGCCTAAAAAAGGAATAGTGGTAAACAGTAAACTGTGCTTATAAATTTCTGATTTGTCATATAAGCTAAGTGTTATATATACAAGTTCTTATTTCTTAGATGACCTTTTAAAATTCCATTCCTTTAATTTTAGGAAGAGTGAAAAGGAAAGGATGAGAGAATACCACCAAGAACTAGAAGAAAGAGAAGAAAAATTAAAAATGAGGCCACTACTATTTGAAAGAGTTGCTCAGGTTGTGTTTGTTGGAATTTAAGAGCTATTGTCAACTTTTTTTTTTTTTTTAACATCTTCAGGTCCTAATTTTACAGTCCATTTTTCTTATGTTACATAATTTACTGAAACATATTGTTTCTGTGACAACTTCATCACATCAGCCAAGTAAGTGATTTTGCTTAAAATCTGAACAATGAACTTGTTGATGAGGCACGTAAGCATGATAAAGAACATACTGTTAAGCTAATCGTTGTTAAAATAACAGTTTCACAACCTCTTTTTGCTGACTGGCCTATTTTCAGTAACAACTTGGCCAAGAATTAAGGTGAGGCTTCATGATATGATTTGGAGGTCTTTGAAGAATTAAAAAATGAAACAAAATGGCTAATTGAATCAGATTTATTTCTGCCAGTGTTTTTGAAGTGAGTCTATAATTTTCAATTTTATCTACACTTATAAAAAGGCCTTCCTTTTTATAGGAAAAACAAGCTAGTCTTCAGGACATTGGGTCCTGATTATACTAAGTTTATCCTCAGTTTTACAGTCTTTTCTTATGGGGGGTTTGTCAATTATAAGTCCTCTTCTTTATCCCCTTAAGAGAGAAGTTTGTGTAGATGGCATGACTTAACAATGGGGGAAAAGTCACGGGATTTTAAAGGTGCTGTGTTGTGAATTTCAAGTTGTTATAGTTGGACAGTAGATCATTGGAGCCTCCTGCCAGCACTAGCCCGTGACAGATGAGTACATGCAGGACTGTCTGTGACTCACCAGGACAAAGGACCTTGGGTGAATCTACACAATACAATCTCTCACAGTCATGTCATCCTTTTATTTACTGACTCAGCTATAATATTATATAATTCTTTTTACATCTTAATCACCTTAGGGTGATTTTTCTTTAACATCTCAGTTTCAACTTTGAATGGAAAAAAAAATCATTATAAGCTGTTCTCCACTATACAGTATAAAGTGATTAACTTTTGGCCTAAAGTAGTTATCTCCAGCTCTGAACTGTAGGTTTTTATGCCAACTTGTCTCATAGACATGTCTACTCAGATTTCACATAGGCATCTTCCACTCACCTTGCAAGTAGATCTTTCCCCTTGATTTCCTGTTTTGGTTGGGGGAACAATTTAGTTGATGGGGAGCCACTTTTCCTTCCCATTCAGTTGGTTGCCAAAAGACCTATCCAGTTTTCTTCCTAAATAATTTTTGGGTCTGCCCTTCACCATCCCTGAGGCCTGTATGCCAGGTGAAACCTCTATTATTTCCTATCTGAATTATTATAATAGTTTGACTAGTCTTACTGCCTTGCTCTTTGCAGAGCTGCCCGTTTTCTCGTCACTGCCATTCCCATTCTCTTGCCAAAATGTTAAGTGTGGGTAGCCAGTAATAACCCCTGCTAATAGTGGTAATCATGCATTCTCACTGATTCCATTTGTCCTCATTTTCAATGAATGGTATCAAGGAGTCTTGTCATTGACTTCTTCAAGGCTGTGAGGTAGATCTCCCCATAGTACAGATGAAGACACTGAAGTTCAGAGAAGGTGAGTGATTCATAGGTTTTATAGTTAGGATTGCAATTAGGATTGCAACCCAAGTCCATCTGCTTCCAAAGCGCATGTTCTTAACACTAAGCTGCACTGCTTCCTTCCACAGATAAATCCATGAGCCTTATTAGGGTATACAAAATCCTGGAGGATCTGTTCCCTGTTACCTCTTTAGATTATCTTCCACTGCACTTCCTGCGCCCTCCCACTTACCCACCCCTCCATTCCCCAACTATATACACACACTCTTATACTTACCCTTTACTTTCAGGCCATACCAGATTACTCGTTTCAAATTTAAAGTCTTTATTCATGCTGGTTCCTGTACCCTAACCACCCGTAGAGCCTCTCTCTGTCTTTACCTAAGACCTACTTGTCCTTCATGCCCTAGAGTGCAATCACTTCTTCCATTGTTTCCTCTGGCTTCGTTGGGGGCCCTTTCCTCCATGTTCTTTTAGTACCCTGTACACACCTCTGCATTTGCTCTTACCAAATTGTGTGAAATGATATGTTTAATAGTCTCTCTTCTCTTCTAGCTAATTAACTTTAAGGGTGGTGGTTGTCAAATTGTTGTATTTCCAGTACCTACCACATAAGACGATGCCTGGCCCAGAGGAGATGTTAAACATTTGTTGAACCAGAACTGAACAGCTGTGATCAAATAGAGCCAGATAATGACCTTATATATTCTCTCTCGGGTTAGCACAAGCCAAGAGCACTACCCTAACATTTTAGTGACTTAGTATATTTAGTGAGCAGTTTCCTGTTACGAATTTCCACTGTTTCTAAGCACCAGAGAAAATGTGATAAAATTAATTATGTATATGAAATTAAGCCCATGAAGAAATTTTAAATGCTGCAAACATAGGTTAGTTTCAGAGCTCATATTTCTTCTACCACTTTTGACTCTTATATATGCCGCTCCCTTCCCTCAAAACCTCTTCTCTCACCAAGCACCTCCCACCCTTCACGAGGGAGATCACAAATTAGATGTTCAGTAATTATTTATTAAATGAATGAAAGAATTATTTTAAACTAAACTTTTGCACATTAAAAATAAAATTTTTTGTCTTCAAACTAAAGCACTGATTGTAGACAAACTTTCATCTTCACCTATTATTTTAGATTCTGGAAGTTTTTGGAACAAACAACAAAGCTAATTTTTTCCCAGAGTCTTTGATGGTAAAATGAAATGACCGTACACTTATTTAAACTGTTACTTTTATCTCATAGTCTTTACAATTCTTTTACAGGGTGAAATGCAGGGGGAAATGTTTGTTCCACTTAGGAAAAATTACACCATATTTGCCTTGATGGCAAATATTAAAATTTAGTAATACAGAGTCTGTAGCAGTGAATCACCATTACTTGGTTTCGTTAACATAAATTAGGGCATGTTTTCTTGTATATACTGTGCTGTAGCTATTGCTGCTAAATAGCAGCTGCTAACCAATAAATTCACTTGTTTCTTTATGCATTACCCATTTATAAGTGTTAATTGTGGTCTTGTTACTGTTGAGTTATCCCCTAGCAGAGTATGTCTTTGATTCGTTTCAGAACCACGTTGTCCTGTTTGTTTATTCACTGAGTAGATGAAGTCTTCCTAGCACTAACTTTGATTAGTGTCATTTTAATCTCTATTCTTTGGTATTTAATTTGCTTAACTTAGAATATGCTATTCTTAATACATTCGGACTTAGGTTTGGGGTTTCTTGATTCTCCTCTATAGCCTATAGAGCACAGTTCTTATTTTCTCACTTAGCCAAGCCTTTCAGTTCCCTAAGACTTGTCTGTTGGTATTCACAACTTCTGGGTGTATTTTTACTTACTTTTGTAAAAATTGTTATTTGCAGTGGGTGTTTTTTAGCAGCAGTGTGAATGTGTCTATTTCAGTTGTCCAGGGTATCAGAAAATGCATTGGGTGATAGTTTTATCCATTGTAATCAGTCTTTGCCATTTTGGTTTCTTCTCTGAAACACTAGACTCCACGGTTCCTCATTTTGCTGGGAGTCCCTGGGTTAGGCAAATACCTGACAACTGCATTGCTGAAGTCAGTCTGAAGACTTCCTTCATGTTCCACATTAGAGAAATCGGCATGGTGGAGTAGAAGTGCCCAGGAAAGGTCAAGAGACTTGATTCTACCACCCACCAGCCTTGTAACCCCTTGGCAAACCGTTTAACCTCTGGAGGTCTTGGTGTCCTCTTTTGTTAAACATGGGGGTTGGACTAGGTGTTTTCCCTTCCCTTTCCAGTATGGGATGGAACTGGGCCATTTCTAGTCACCTTGCTTTAGTTGGAGGTGCAGAGAGCAGTTCTCAGCCCTATGCTAGTTCAGATCCACTTTAGGAGCTAAAACCAAAATAGGACCTGTGATCCCAAGTAGGCAAATGCCGAGCCACTAACATGAACCCCAGTCACTTGTGGATCCATAAAACTTGTGGTGGTCTCAGGAACTGTGATGACTTCCTGTTGGCTCCAAGTAAAAGAGGGTCATCGCTAATCCCCACTGGAAGTGACATTCCAGAGATTTGAAGCCAGTGCTAAGTTCATGTTCTTTTCACTGCATACTTTGCAGTGAAAGATAAGAGTAAAGATAAGAATACTGATGATTTTATCATCTTTAATGGATTGGACATATGGCTTGTAAAGAGTGAAAATCATGGGAGTGGATGTGGCTCAAGCGATTGAGTGCCTGATTCCCCCATGAGAGGTATTGAGTTTGGTCCCCGGTGCCTCCTGAAAACCAAACAACACGCAAACAAATGAAAAAAAAAAAAAAAACCCCAACTCAGGGGAGCCAGTGCGGCTCAGTGGTTGAGTGCCGGCTTCCCACATCTGGGTCCGGGGTTCAATCCCCAGCCCTGGTACCTCAAAAAAAAATTAATTAATTAAAAAAAGTAAAAATCATAGTAAGTATATGAAAGAACCTTGTGACAACTACTGTGAACTTATTTTCTTACTGATTTTTCCAGATATCTTTATATAATCATAAAAGCACATAAAACATAAGTTCAGTGTGAAGACTTCTTATTGATAAAATCCTCATGCAGCCACCATTCAGCTTAACAAATAGAGCATTGTCAGCACCCCAGGAACCCTCAGTGTGCCCCTCCCAAGTCATAGCCCTCTACCACTCCTTTAGAGGTAACCACTATTCTGACTTTTGAGATAATTTCCTTGTTTCTCTTTGCAGTTTTATCACCTAACATATCTTCAAGCAATACACTTAATTTTTTTTCTTAAAATTTTAATTTTGAAATAATTTCATACTTACAGGACAGTTGCAAAAATAATACAAAACCAAAACAGAGAACTCCAGCATATTGCTCTCCATCCCAGAGACCCAAATCCACCAACTTTGAACATTTCACCACATTTGCCTTATCATTCTATCAATCTATCCATCCATACATCTACGTCACCTATTTAGTGTATTTTCTAAGCAATTGAGAGTAGGATGCTTCTTGAATACATACTTCTATGTACATTTCCTAAGAACAAGGATTTTCACTTATGTAATCACCTTAAGTACAGTTATCAAGTTCAGGAAATTTAACATTAATATAAAGCTTACAGTTTAATATTCCATTTTCATATGTCTTTGGGGCCTTTTCTCCTCCATTATTAGATCCAGTCTAGGATTTGTCTTTTTTCTTCAGTTAAAATTTTTTTTTCAATTGTGGAAACATACAACATAAACTTTCCCTTCTCAACCACTCCCAAGCACACCATTGAGTGGGATTAATCACATTCACAATGTTGTTTTATTCTTACCATTACCCATTGCTAGAACTTTCCTATCACCTCATATAGTTTAGTTTTACCTGTTTCTGAACTTCATATAAATCATGCTATAGTACTCTTTTTTTTTTTTTCCTGAGGTACCAGGGGCCGGGCATTGAACTCGGGACCTCCTAAGTGGGAAGCTGACGCTCAACTACTGAGCCATTTCAGTTCCCTTGAGTTGGTTTTTTCGTTTGTTTTGTTTCTGTTTTTAGGAGACACTGGGAACTGAACCTGGGACCGTGTGGGAAGCAGGCACTCAACTGATTGAGCCACATCTGCTCCCCAGCTTTGCTTTTTTTGTTCAGTATTTGTGAGATCTACTCATGTTGTGGTATATAGCTATAGTTCATTCATTTTAAGTGCTTTATTTTACTCTATTGTATGAACAGACCATAATTTATCCATCCTGTTAAAGGATGTTTGGGTTGTTTCCAGATGGGGGCTATTGCAAACAGTACTATTCTGAATTTTCTTGTACATGTCTCCTGGGGCACGTATGCAGAAGTTTCTCTAGGTGATATGTACTTAGAAGTGGAATTTATGGTTATAGGGTATGCATATCTTCAACCAACTAGGATTGTTGAACGTACTTTTCACTGGAGCTTTAACCCATAAATCTTTTATGGAAATTTGAAATCTTTTGTTCTCATCTAAAAAGGTTTGTCTTTCCTATAGAAAAATGCAAGAATGGCAGCAGAAAGGCATTATTCTAACACCTTAAAAGCACTAGGAATATGTGATGAGTTTGTTTCAAAGAAAGGCCAAAGTGGAAAAATATTTGAGTACTTCAGCAATCAAGAGGTGAAAAGTTTCACTGAAGATAAAGAAAGGTAACATATGTAAGATGTCTGAATGGTTTCCTTTTGAAAAAAATTCTCATGTTAGGAAAGCATACAATTTGTTTTGTGCTATTTTTAAAAAGTCTTATCTAATGGAATACTTGTGAACTACTGTAAAACATATTAATATTTTAACATGTGTGGCACACTCAAAATATTACACAATGATGACATACTTTGTTTTTTAAGGCATAATAACTTAGATTTCTGACTGACATTAATAACAAAAAACCACAACATGCTTTCAAAGTGAAGTTTAAAGAGTCAGTTACTCAAGTTGGAAATAAAATAACTCTCAGAGGAATATTTAATTTCCCAAATGGCTCTCCTATTCAGTTTTCTGGATAACAAATTGAAACTTCCTCATACACTTGAGGTAGACAGACTACATGATGACATACATTTACAAAGTATTTGTTTACCTTTAAAACAAGTCATTTTTCCTTTGAAAGATTGATGAATTTCTTCCTCTAGCTATAATGAAGAAAAAGTAGCAGAAAGAGAGAACGGGGAAGAAAATTATTTTATTGATACCAACAGCCAGGATTCTTGCAAGGGAGAAGATGAAGCCAATGAAGAAAGTGAAGAAGAGATATCTGTTGACTGAAATTGAATCAGCAAAGGCCTCCTCCTTATGCCCTTGCTGTTGGTTATTTGCAGCATCAGGTTGTCATCATCTGGACTTGTGGTGTTAAGAACATCTGTGGAAACATCTCTGCTATGTGCAGGGCTGTGGAGCAAAGTCATCTGTAGCCTGAAAAAGCCGAATCCATCCGCTTGGTTGTTTAGTCAAGTAGAGTAAGGCTTTGCCTCTTCAGTTTTACTAATAACTATTTAAGGTGTCTGTTTACACCTTTGACCTTACTTGCATTTTTTAAAAGTATCTGAGAATCACAGCTGTCACAAACTGATTAATTATAAAAATATACATTACTTAAAAATTTTTGATGGAAAAATGGCTTAGTATTGAAAGCAGAGAGAAGTATTGGCATTTCGAGATTTGTTTGAAAATTTTTAATGGAAAATGTGAATCAAATCAATAAATATTTTAAAACTATACTATTTGCCCATTTCTTTTTCTCAGACATACATCTCACATAGTGAGTCCTCAAACTTGTTTTATTCAGTATTTTAAGTTTCTCAGTTGGACCATTAAAAATGTAATAAAACATATAAAAACTAGATACTTGCAAATTTATGTTCATTTCTGCACTGAGATTTTACTGTTAAATTATCCATACCATCATCATCACTTTTTCTTTTTATTCCCTGTTTTCATCCAAATTATTTTTGTTATGTAAATTACTAGGAAAGTTTTCATACTAGTAGTTTTTTTTAACCCTGTGTAGTATGGCAAATGGAAATAATTACAGCATCTGGGAGTTATATAATCTTAAGTAGAAGTAAATATCAATCCTGTTTTATGGATAATGAAATTGTTCATAGTAACTTGTATCCAAGGTAATTCAGGTTTAACTCTTTAATGATAGACTCAGTTGTTCTCAACTTTTTACATATAATTGCAAACACACACTTTGTCTCTATTTCTTAAGTTAATTTTATAGATCATCCATTTTTCCACTTTAATCAATTTTTTGCTTTTCAAATTCAAACCAATCTTAAAGATGTGATATGGTAAGACATTTTCTTTTCTAAAAACAGTTGGTATCCTTTAAAGAGGATGGAAAGATAAAAAAATAAAAAGAAAGATTTAAAAAAATAGAGGATGTACTAATAAAGGTATAATAAATAGCAATATTTCCCAGCTGGCAATTAAATGAAGAAATTAAGGTTGTTTTTTTTTTCTCAACTAGAGGCAAATGTTAACTTGTAATTCCTTTTGTACAGTTTGTTTTAAACTATTTACCATCATTAGACTGTAAACTCCTTAAAAGTTGGCACCATTTTAAAATTCATCTTTGTATTTCCATAATATTTAGTACAAGATTGTGCATGTGGTAGTTACTTAATAAAGATTGAATTAGTGAGAAGATAAATATGGTTGGTTTGTTTTTGTTTTTTTTTGTTTATTTTTTAGGAGATACCCAGGATTGAACCCAGGATCTCATACATGGGCAGCAGGAGCTCAACTACTGAGCTACATCTACTCCCCTAAATATGGTTTGGTTTTTTTTTTTAACAATTTATTGAAGTATATCATTTATACATGAACATACATAAACTATAAGTGTTCAGCAAACATTGTGAACTTACAAAACAAACATGATAACATACAGGGCTCCCACACATCACCCTACCACAAAACCCCTGCATTGTTATGAAACATTTGTTAACAAATCATGAAAGAGCATCGTCAAAGTATAATTACTAACTATAGTCCGTATCTTCCTCCCCTATACATTTTTTTAAAGGATTTATTAATTTATTTATTTACTTTTATCCATTTTTACTACCACCACCACCCCCATTTTTGCTGTTTCTGTGTCCATTCACTGGGCAACTCTCCGTCCGTTTCCTGCCCTCTTTTCTCATCCTTCTCCTCCTGTCTTCACTGGGATTCGATCCTCAGAACCTCTGATGTGGGAGAGAGGCGTTTTACCACCTGCGCCACCTTTGTTCCTGGCTTTCATCTTGGCTCTCCCTTGTGTCACTCTCCTGTTACATCATCATCTTGCTTCGTGGCTTGAGGGGCCTGGCAGCGCACTCATGTGTAGGGCCTGGCAATATGGTTTTAATTATACTGACAGTTACTTTGAATAAGTACCCATAGGATAAAAAACATTTCCCTTCCAACTAATTGAGAACCTAATGGTTTGACTATATGTTAGAACAAATGCATATGAAACACAATCCACACATTTTAATATTTAAAACATGACTTGCTTCTAAGGATTTACTCCACACATCTTACTGCTTAAAAAAAAATATACCCTTCTCAACTATCATATACTTGTATGTGTATATATGAGTTTAGTGGTTACTTTAGTAGGAAGAATCAAGTTCTTAAATGAAGTTTTTGTCAATATATTGTAGTCTAACTAAAGTGATTAGTAATCAGCCTTAAATGTTCTAGGCATTCTCATTTCTTGTAGCTTATAATTCTCCTGACATGGTCTCTGATTGGCTAGCTTATCTGTATAATCCTTTAAAAATGTTACAGGAATAACTTTTATAGTAGTTTTTTTTTTCTTTCTTTTTCTACAGAGGAAAGAAAAAATCAGTATCACTGTATAGTTGTAAAATTCTACAAGAAAAGAATCCCAATATTAAGAATCTATTTAACAACTAATAAAGACTGAATCAATTAAAAGCAAAACCTTGGTTTGTAAGATTTCCTAGCTATAAAAGCAGATATGCTAATGTTTAAAATGCTTATCTACTCTAGTTATTTTTTCCTTTTTGTAACAGCTAAGAATTTGTGGTGTTTGGCAAATTCTAAAACTCAACAGGAGGAGATAAAAAATTGAAAAGAAAACAATGAACAAACAACATAACTGTTGAAGGACAATGAATAATATATATGCTTAAATCTAACTTTGAAAAGATAGGTAAGAAATGATAATAGAATTTACCTCTGGGAACAAAGCCTGGAGGAGGTGGTGGAAGAGAGAATTAGTGTAGTCCTTATGTGTGTTGTCCCCTGCCC
>JAKSZT010054030.1:25657086-25797500 GCA_026826555.1 Tolypeutes matacus
ACACTTAAAGGAAAAGTTAATGAGGCTTAACCTTGTAGGAAGCTTTTGTCCCTAGCCATAGATTTACAGCATCCCGATACCAAGAAAAGAGAGAAATATTTATACTAAAAAAATATCTTTTCTTGATACCAAAAGTAATTCATAATAAATATGGAATATTTTGGACATATGCAATAGAGAGAATGGTATACCTAATTCTGAACTTCAACAATTACCAACTTATGATTAAGCTTAGTTTTCGATATTTCCACTATTCCACTTCCAACTGTGTTTTGTTTGTTTGTTTGTTTTTGAGGTACCAGGGGCTGGGGATTGAACCTGGACCTCCTCCTATGTGGGAAACCAGTGCTCAACCACTGAGCCACATGGGCTCCTCTGAGTTAGTTTCCTCGTTTGTTGCTTGTTGTTTGTTTTTTTGTTTTGTTTTGTTTTGTTTTTAGGAGGCACCAGGAACCGAACCCAGGACCTCCCATGTGGGAAGCAAGTGATCAACAGCTTGAGCCACATCTGCTCCCCTGTTGTTTTTATAATGTGAAAAACAAAACAAAAAAGAGGTATAAGGATTTGAACTTTCTGAGATTTTCCTACTCTGCTCACCCACCCCCTTTTATTTCCAACTTTTATTTCCTTTGCCCCTGTGGTCCCTCCCTACTCATGGAAGATCTTCCTTTTTTTTTTTTTTTTTTTTTTTTTTTGCGTTATCTTGTTGCACCAGCTCTTGGCATGGGCCAGCTCTCTGTGCAGGCCGCTTGCCTTCACCAGGAGGCCCTGGGAATCTAACCCGGGACCTCCCCTATGGTAGATAGGAGCCCAATCGCTTGAGCCACATCTGCTTCATGGAAATTTCTCCTTGATGTGCTACTTTTCCTTTGGTCATTTAGTTTCAGGCCTCCAGCCATTGGAGCATTATCAGACTTTTCTGTGGGCTCTTCTTACTTGACTACATATTGGAGACTGCAGAGTCTATTTTCACTTTTGCTGTTCTCAGAACAGCCTTCTAAATGGTCAGGTGAGTACCTGATGACCATTTTATTTTTAAAGATTTATTTTATTTATTTCTCACCACCCACTCATTGTTTACACTTGCTATGTCTGTTCATCTTCCTTGTTTCCTTAGGATGCACTGGGAGCCAAACCCAGGACCTCCAATGTGGAAGGGGGGTGCTAAATCGCTTGAATCACCTCCACACCCTGCTTTGTTGTATCTCTCATTATGTTTTTCTCATGTCACTTGTTGTGTCATCTTGTTGCGTCAGCTCGCTGCATCTGCCTGTCACACCAGCTCGCTGTCTTTAGGAGACACCGGGTACCGAAACAGGGGCCTCCCATGTGGTAGGCAGGAGCCCAATTGCTTGAGCCACATCTGCTTCCCCTGATGACAACTTAAATTCTCAGTCTCTCAGGGGCTTTACAAGTACCTTTCACTTCTCTATTTCCATATTCTTTCAGATACCACAAGGGTCTTGTAGCTATTGAATTTTTTTCCATTTTGGAATCTGTAGCTCTACCTTATAACCATATTAAAAATATATATATTAGAGACGGTGTCAGTTTACAGAATACCATGCAGAAAATAGAGTTCTCATATACACTCCCCACTATAACACCTTGCATTAATGTGGTACATTTGTTACAATTGAAAGAATATTATTATAATTTTACTATTAACTATAGTCCATGGTTTACATCAGGGTTCCTTGTTTGTGTTGTACAGCCCTATGTTTTATAAGTATAAAAATTGTAGGTTTATAGAAAATCATGAATAAAACACAGAGTTCCCATAAACCAAACTATTATTAACACTTTGTATTATTGAGATACTTTGTCACAATTCATAAAAGGATATTCTTAAAATTGTGCTATTAACTACAGTCCATCATTTAAAATAGGTTTCACTTGTGTTATACAGTCCTGTGTTTCTTTTTTTTTTTTTTATTCTAGTAACATAAATACAACCTAAAATTTCCCCTTTAATGTTGATTAATTCTGTTAATTACCTTCACAGTGTTGTGGTACCATCACCACCATCCATTACCAAAACTTTATGATCAACCCAAATAGAAGGTCTGTGCTATTTAAGCATTAACTGCCCATTCTTTACCCTACCCTGTCTCCTGGTAAACTATATTCCAGTTCTTAATGCTAAGAATTTGTTTATTCTAATTATTTCATATTAGTGGCATCATACAATATTTGTCCTTTTGTGTCTGGCTAATTTAACTCAACGTGATGTTAAGATTCATCCATGTTGTATTTATCAGAACTTCATTTCTTTTTACAGATGAATAATATTCCATTGTATGGATTTATCACATTTTGTTTATTCATGCATCGGTTGATGGACACTTGGGTTGCTTCCATCTTTTGGGAATTGTGAATAATGCCAATATGAACATCTGTGTGCAAATATCTGAGTTTAGATTCTTTTCGGTATATACCTAGAAGTGGGATTGCCAGGTCATATGGTAATTCTATACTTAACTTTCTGAGGAATCACCAAACTGTTTTCTAAGTGGCGCAACCCTTTTCCTTTCCCACCATCAATTAATGAGTTTTCCTATTTCTCCACATCCTCTCCAACATTTATTTTTCATTTTTTAATAATAGCCATTCTATTGGATATGAAAAGGTATCTCATTGTGGCTTTGATTTGCATTTCACTAATGACTAATGATGTTGAGCCTTTTTCATGTGTTTTTTAGCCACTTGTATATCTTCTTTGGAGAAATGTCTATTTAAATCTTTTGCTCATTTTTTAATTGGGTTTTTCTTTCTTTTTGTTTTTGAGTTAAAGAATTTCTTTATATATTCTGGATATTAAACTCTTATCAAATATATGATTTCCAAACATTTTCTCCCATTCTGTGGGTTGTCTTTTATAATTTTCTTTTTCTTTAGGAGGCACCGGACACGGAACCCCGTACTTCCTATGTGGGAGGCAGACACTCAGTTGCTTAAGAAATTGCTTGAGCCACATCTGTTCCCCTGTAGGTTGTCTTTTTTTTTTTTTTTTTTAAAGATTTATTTATTTACTTATTTTTATCCATTTACCACCCCCTACCCTCGTTTTTTTGTTTCCATTCGCTGGGCAATTCTCTGTGTTTGTTTCCTGCCCTGTCTTCTCATCCTCCTCCAATCTCTACTGGGATTCGATCCTGGGGACCTCTGATATGGGAGAGAGGTGTTCTGCCACCTGTGCCACCTTGGTTCCTAGCTTTCAGCGTGTCTCGTCTTGGCTCTCCCCTGTGTCTCTTTCCTGTTATGTCATCATCTGGCTGCGTGGCTCGGTAGGACCTGGCAGCATGCCCGCACATACAACCTAGCTGCACATGCGCCTTCTATAAATATATATATATATATATTTATGTATATAAATATATATATATATTTAAATTTTACCGGGAGATCCCAGGGATCAAACCCAGGTCCCTCCATATGGCAAACAGATGCCCAACCATTTGAGCCACCTCTGCCCCCTGTAGGTTGTCTTTTAACTTTCATGATGAAAGTCCTTGAGGCACAAAAAGGTTTTTAATTTAATTTTAATGAAGTTCCATTTATTTACTTTTTCTTTTGTTGCTTGTGCTTTGGATGTAAAGTCTAAGAAACCATTGCCTAACACAAGGTCCTGAAGGTGCTTCTCTATGTTTTCTTCTAGGAGTTTTATAGTTCTGGTTTTTATATTTATGTCTTTGATCCATTTTTGTTTGATTTTTGTATATGAAGTGAGGTAGGAGTCCACCTTCATGCTTTTGTATATGGACATCCTGTTTTCCCAACTCCGCTTGTTGAAGAGATTCTTCTTTCCCAATACAGTGGTCTTTGCCCCCTTGTCAAAAATCATTTGGCCATACATGTAAGGATTTATTTCTGAATTATCAATTTGATTCCAATTGTTCTATATCCTCTTCAGATTGTTCATTACTAGTGTATAGAATCACTACTATAATTTTTGCTTATTGATCTTATACCCTACCTTTTTTTTTTTTTTTTTGAGGATTTTTGCATCTGTATTTTGCTGAATTCATTTATTAGTTCTAGTTGTTTTCTTATGGATTTTTCAGGATTTTCTGTATAGAGAATCATGTTGTCAACAAATAGGGAAAGTTTTACTTCTTCCTTTCCAATTTGGATGCCTTTTATTTCTCTTCCTTGCCTAATTGCTGTGGGTTGGACTTCCAGTACAATGTTGAGTAACAGTGGTGACAGTGGGCATCCTTGACTTGTTCTGATCTTAGAGGGAAAGATTTCAGTCTTTCACCAGTAAGAAGGATGTCAGCTGTAGGTTTTTCATATATGTCCCATAGCGTGTTAAGAATTTTCCTTCTATTCATAGTTTTTAAGTGTTTCTATTTAAAAAAAAAATCAAATGCCTTTTTTCTGCATCAATTGAGATGACCACATGATTGTTATCCTTAGTTCTCTTAATGTGAGTATTACGTTAATTGATTTTCTTATGTTGAACCTCTCTGGTATATCTGGGATAAATCCTACTTGATTCTGATTTTAGTTATTTGTGTCCCCTCTCTTTTTTATCTTTGTTAGTCTAGCTAAAGGTTTATTGACTCTATTGATCTTTACAAAGAACCAACTTTTTATTTTGTTGATTTTCTTTTTCTGTTCTCTACTTCATTTATCTTTGCTCTGATCTTTGTTATCTCTTTATTCTGCTTGCTTTGGGTTTAGTTTGCTCTTCTTCTAGATCCTCTTGTTGTAAGATTAGATGTCTGATTAGAGATCTTTCTTATTTATTTATTTATTTATTTATTTATTTATTTATTTTTATGGGGAGGTCCCAGGGATCAAACCCAGGTCTCTCCATATGGGAGACAGATGCCCAACCATTTGAGCCACATCTGTCCCCCTTTCTTCTTTTTTTAATGTAAGTATTTAGAGCTATAAATTTCTTTTTCAGCACTGCCTTTGCTGCATCCCCGAAGTTTTGCTGTGGTGTATTTTCATTTTCCTTTGCCTCAAGAAATTCCCTAATTTCCTCTGTGATTTCTTCTTTGACCTATTGTTTTTTTAAAAGTACTTTTTAAAATTGCCATATATTTGTGAAATTTTCATTTCTCCTTCTGTAATTGGTTTCTAGCTTTATTCCATAGTGGTTGGAGAAGATACATTGTATGATTTCAATATTTTTTAATTTATTGAGACTTGTTTTGTGACTTCACATATGATCTATCCTGGAGAATGAGCCATGTGGACTAGAGAAGAATGTGTATTCTGCTGTTGTTGGGCGAAGTGTTCACTATATGTCAGGTCTAGTTGGTTTAGAGATTTGTTCAAGTCTTCTATTTCCTTACTTAAGAAAGGAAATTTCTTCCTTAAATTCTGCCTAGATGTGTCCATTATTGTAAGTGGTATATTGAAGTCCCCTACTATTAATGTAGAACCGTCTGTTTCTCCCTTTAAATCTGTCAATATTTGCTTCATATATTTTGGTCTCTGTCATTAGCTGCATATATATATTTATAATTGTTATGTCTTCCTGTTGAATTGACATCTTTATTGTTATATAGTGACCTTCATTGTGTCTCATAACAGTTTTTTTTTTTTTTTACTATATTTTTAGAGAAATAATTTAAAAGAAGATATTGGGCTATGAGTAAAGGTTTTAGTCCCAACCTGCAACTTAAATGAAGTAAAATAAGATTAAAAAATTGGTGATGGGAAGCAGATGTAGCTCAAGTGTTTGAGTGCCTACTTCCCATGTATGAGGTCCTAGGTCAAACCCCAGTACCTCCTAAAAAAAAAAAAAAAGATGGTGATAAAAGCAAATGTTATAGAAAAAACTAATTAGAGAAGATAGATGGTAGGGGAGAGCTCATGTTGCAAGTATAAATGAAGTTGATTAGAGAAGGTGGCATTTAAACATAGACCTGAAAGGGTGAGGAGGGAGCCCTGTGGATATCAGAGGGGAAAGTTTGGCAGGCAGAGAAGAGCCAATGCAGAGCTCTGAGTAGCAGTATGCCTGGAATGTTTGAGGAACAGTAAGAAGGCCAGGACTGCTGAAAAAGACTGAGGAAGAGGGAAAGACATAGGATATGAGGTCAGAAAGAGGCAGAGGCTGGGGAGGCAGGGATCTTGGAGGCCATAGTAAGGACTTTGGCTTCTCTGAATGAGATGGGAGCCTCTTGGGTTTTTGTTTTGTTTAGATTTTTTTAAAATTGACTTTATTTTTTTCTTTTTGGTGTACAGTTCTGTGAGATCCCCCCCACCGCCCGCTTGCTGTTTGTGTCCATTCGCTGGGTGATCTTCTGTGTCTGTTTCTTGCATTCTCTTCCCATTTTTCTCCTCCAGGCTTCACTGGGATTCGATCCTAGGGACCTCCAAAGTGGGAGAGAGGCACCCTGTCTCTTGCACCACCTCAGTTCCTGGTTTCTGGTGTGTCTCGCTTTGGCTTTCCCCGTGTCTCTCTTTTGTTGCATCATCATCTTGCTGTGTGGCTCGGCCAGCCTGTGGCTCACCGCATGGGCCCGGCTCGCCTGCTCGCCATTTTTAAAAAAATTTTACCAGGAGGTCCCCAGGATCGAACCAGGATCCTTCCATATGGTAAACAGATGCCCAACCACTTGAGCCACGTCCGCTTCCCAGGGTTTTTTTGAATAGGGTGACAGTTAGAGTCTTTCTGCTGCTGGGGTGAGAATGCACAGTGAGCGGAAAGGGCAAAAGCAGGGAAGTCACCTCAGAGGCTTTTTAAATAACCCATATTTCAATTCCAGATGTGTCTGATTTCAAAGCCAATTCTCCTTCCACTGTACCTTTTGGGTATTAAAGTAGTCATGAAGGTGATTCTCCTTTTAATTGTATGGGTGCTTATTTTTTCCTCAAAACGACTTGATCATAAATAGGCCATGAAAATTGTCCTTTTAAAAAGATAAAAATCCTCTAAGACCCTCTTATTCAAATTTTGAGTATTTAACACTTGAAATTCTCTTATTTTGCCATTATAAGCTTCTCCCCAAAGGAAGGAAAACTTTGACTTACTTTAGTAATAGCATAGAGAAATTCAAACCAGTCCTTGTAGCTGCTTAAACATGTTTTTCTTTGGATTAAATTCCCCAGAGTCAGTCCACTGGGGACTAAAAGCAGCAGGGGGACTATTTTATGAAGGTATTTCTTTGTTGGTCTTGTAATTAGAAAATAACCATTAGGTTGCAGACATGATCTCGAAATAAAGTAATACTTTTCCAATAAAAGGACATGGTAGCCACTGCCAATTCTTTGGCCGGTATCTATTTTCCCTTTCTTCCTTACTAAAATAGCTCCCACTTTTGGTGGAGGTGGCAATATGCCCAGCTGAAAAAATATTTCTCCAACTTCCTTACCAGACTCTCCTGGCCACAGAGAAGTAAATGGGGTTTTCAGGACAGCCCTATAAAAGGGAAAATCTCACTGGGTTGGCCCCTTTGGTCTTTACCTTTGCTCATTCCTCCTTCCTCCCTGGAACTTGAATGGGATGGTTAGGACTATCAGTCTTGTCATCATGAGGAAAATGCCATGGAAAATCCGAGAAACCTTTGACCCTCACACTTTTGAGCCACAGATTAATACTAAATTGCCAACTTCCAGACTTTGTTGTTTTGTTTAAGCCTCAATTATTTGTGTTTTTAAATTAAATGTAGCAGAACACAACTCTTAATTCAAGAGATATACCCAACCTATCATTGAACATTCTTTGGAAAGAAGCAACATTTCTGAATTTCTGCAAGCTACCTGCCTGTGTCTGTGATATTGAATGTGTATACTGAAGTCGATCTTTTACTTCTCTGTGAAGAATAGTCACTTTTTCCAAGAAGAGAAATAATCTCAGAATTGATTTATGAGGAAAGATATGTAAATCAGGAAATTGACAGTGTAGAGAAAATTAACAATGGAGACTTTCTCAAGAAATAATATTTCTATTTGTCTTGAATTATTAATAAAAAGAACATGATATATTTTATTATGAAAATAAGATATCTCGTAACACCATAATAATGCTCAGATGGGTTGAATAAACTACCATATCCCTTTGCCAACCTTAAAAGTTATGTTCCTGAAAACTATGCCAAGAGAGTGTATGACTGAGGAACTAAAATCAAAAATAGGGCAGGGGGAAATCTAAGAAAGTCAATATATTTTTAAAAATGTTCACTAATATAAAATAAAACAGCCCACTAAATACAGGTAATATCAATGACATTATATAGACATATATAAAAATAATAATGAGTACTGTACAATTTCCTATATTATTTCTTGCTCATGAAGAAAGTTTCAGGTAGCACGTTAGAGTGAATATAATTAGCAGCACAAATACAGGGAGTATGGTTGTGGTTGAAAAGAAAATTTTAGAGATGTGTATGTCACTAGAAGAAAAGCTAATGAATGAAACATGGGACTGTATAGCATAGTGAACTCTCTTGCAGACAATGAATGTGGTTGATAGTAAAAATCTGATGGTAAAAATTTAAGAATGTTTTTCCATGAACCAGAACAAATATACGTTAATATTACAAAATGTCGGTAATAGGGTGGCATTTGATCTAAAATGCACCTTAAAACAAACTATGGACTGTAGCGAATAGTAACATAAGAATTTTTTAAATCAATTTTTTTAAAAAAGAGAGCAAATTATCCTAAGTGACAAAAACCGGACACAAAGTACTGCATATTGTTTGACTCCACTTATATAAGTTGTAAATATAAATAAAGTTATAGGAGATGGAATTAGATTAGCAGATATATATGGCAGGGGAAAGATAGAGGGATTGAGGGGTGCTGCTAAGGTGTGGGAGGTTTTTCTTTTTGGAGTAATGAAAATGCTCTAATATTGATTGTGGTGATGAATGCACAACTCTGTGATTATACCAAAAGCCATTGAATGTGCACTTTGGATTGATTGTATGGTATTTGAATATAACTCAGTAAAATTGCTTAAAAAAAATTTTTTTTAAAGAAAATTTCAGGACTTCTCTTTCTCCCATAGTTTAATCAGATGCTTGTAAATTTGTTTTGCTCTTCAGGGAGTAGAGAGAAATTGTATTTTGCCTCTGCGTTCTTTCTCTCACAAGATACTCTGAAGCAGCGCGTCCCTTTCTCTGTTGTTAGTTCTGTCTCTCTCCTTCCTCCCCAGTAGCTGATCTCAGACCACCTGGGTTAGCTGGACTAGCTCAAAAGGACCCTCTGGGGCCTCCTGTCACTTCTGGAGCCATTAGGAAAATCAGATTTTTAAGAAAAGGGGAATAGGAGAAGAGTTCAAAAGCAGCAAATATGTGGGAAGAGAAGCTTATCTTATTCACTGAATAAAAAATCTCTATTTTGCTTGTATAAGTCTGTATTTTTTCAAGTATTGCACTTATCATGAGTGTCTCACATCTACCCTGTGAGGCAAGTAGAGTATTCTTCACATTTTGTAGAGGAGAAAATGAATTAACTCAGGCAATATTTTATTTCCTTTATGATCAAGAAGTAATCTGGGGAGGGTACTATAATGACACTGTATAAACATCCCATTCTCCTTTTTACCCAATAGTTTTATTATTTCTTGATGTCCTTGCCTGAATGAGTTATTATTCTGTAGGTTGCAAATTTTCTAATTCTATTATTCCTTCTATATTTATTAACTGATAGTCTATGTAAAGAAGAGTTTCTTTCTCTCCTTTATTTTAAGTATCATGGACCCATGAATTCTTTTATTCAGTGTGTTATAACCTATTACCAGCATTAAAATTTTAAAATTATACTCACATTACAGGGGCTTACAGTAGGAGCCCCTGTAAGCTGGTCCATGTGTTTATTTGCATTTTCCCATCAGTCTTTGGGCACTTTCTTATTTTCTGGCACAAGAAGTTGTTCTAGGCGCATATTGTGCTTTCTCTGCCCCAGCCCTGGAGCCAGCATTTTTCTGAGGAGCCCTCATTCCTCTGAAGAGTGTTCAGAAAGTTGGACCCGAATGTTAGGTGTGCTCACTGCTACTGGGTTTTATTGCTTCCAGGCTTTCAGTGGACAGAACTGGGAAATAAATGTATTTTAAAATCATGAGTTATACTGATAGCACCAATTCAAATCTAGCACCACAGGATTCTTCCTCGCCTTTCCCCATTGCATATTTATATCTCTTCTCTCACAGTGAGAACACTGGCTCCCCTCAACATCAATAGATTTACTCATACATATTAATAATTTCAGAATTACTACACAATACCACTATTAACAACAGACCTAATAAGTAA
Organism: Tolypeutes matacus; assembly: GCA_026826555.1. Classification (NCBI taxonomy): domain Eukaryota; kingdom Metazoa; phylum Chordata; class Mammalia; order Cingulata; family Chlamyphoridae; genus Tolypeutes; species Tolypeutes matacus. The sequence continues at coordinate 25,667,310 of JAKSZT010054030.1, forward strand.
AGTTAAAGAGGTAGAATTCAGGTAAAATGCAGGTTTTTTGGTCCCTAGAATAGATCCCACTAAAGGTGTTTTTTTTTTCTGTGTGGTTGTGTGGCTAACATTGAGATTGGGATAATTTGGTTTTTGTTTGTATTTAATTTTATGGTTTTCCTTTCCTCATCCTTTTTTTAAATATAATTTTATATTTTAAATATGTAAAACATATGGTTCAAAAGTCAAAACTATATTAACAGCTATACTCAGAGAAGTCTTGCTTCTACCTCATTCCCTCCCACCTGCAATTTTCACTGATTTTTCATCATTCCAGTCTTTCTTTTTGCAAAAATAAAAAATTTATATTCTTATTTTTTATTCCCCTACTTTCTTACAGAAAAGATAGCCCACTATTTAGAATCTTTTCAGCTTCCTTTTTCTACTTAATTGGAAATATTCTGGAGAAAAGCCATATCATTTCATATAGCAATTCCTCCTTCTTTTTTATAGTGGCATAGTACTCTGGGTGGCTATTTCAGAGTTTAATAAACCAGTCTCTAAGGATGGCACTTGGGTAATTTACAACATTTTGAGATTACAAATTATGCTGTGATTATAACATATATATGGATAATATTTTGTTATTATGTAACGAAATTCTTATGCTATTTTGTATTTGTGGAGGAGTATCTTCAGTGTAAATTCCTAGAAGTGAGATTACTGGATCAAAGGGTAAATGCATATGTAGTATTGCTGAACACTGCCAAATTCCCCTCCGTAGAGGTTGTAACGTTTCGAATTGCCAATTTTAACCCAGTACTTTGTATATCCTGTAGAATCTATTTAACATATCCCTTGCAATTGAGATGTTTTATTGCAATATTTTCACTGTCAAATTTTAATAACCATTCAAAATCTAGAAACCATCCAGAACCTAGAAACTTAAAAATGCCTCAAATGTGATGGAAGGTGTAACTAAGAAAGGTGTTACAGTCATGTTATGAAACTATCAGGAACAACTAATTAAATTTTTTAAATTTTAAGTATTTTATATGGTCATGGTAAAAGCTTTAAATAATATAGAAGAGCCTAAAGTAGTTTAAGCAGCTTTATGTATATTCAGAGATATTATATGCACATATATAATCTATAATGTATAAAATATGTAATCTATATCTATATGTTTATATCTATAGCCCACAAATGGCATCACAGATTTCATACATACTCACCATCTACATCACTCTCAGAGATGTCATCTCTATGTGGACAACTTATTTTTTCCCCTGACTTCTTAGACTATAGGCTTTTTTATTTTGGAATGATTGCAAACTTACAGGAAGTTGCAAAAAATAATACAAAACCCATACAGAGAACTCCAACAATGCTCTCCCCATCCCAGATACCCAGATCCACCAACTTTTAACATTTTACCCCATTTACTGTATCATTCTATCTATCCATCCATCAATACATCTATCTCTAGCTACCTACTAGACAGTTTTGGGTTTTTTTTTGTTTGTTTGTTTGGTTGGTTGTTTTTTTCGGTACCAGGGGCCAAGGATTGAACCAGGACCTCGTATGTGGGAAGCTGGCACTCAACTACTGAGTCACATTGGCAACCCTGAGTTGTTGTTTTTTTCGTTTGTTTCGCTTGTTGTTTGCTTTTTTTAGGAGGCACCAGGAACCGAACCTGAGATCTCTCATGTGGGAAGCAGGCACTCAACCACCTGAGCCACATCCACTCCCCAGAATAAAATTTTATTAAAGTATATCATTCATGCACAAACGGTGTATAGCAATATGTGTATAATAAAAGTTGTTAACTTACAAAACAAACATGCATATCATCACACAGGGCTTCCATACATCACCCCACTCTCTTTTCTTTTAATTGCGGAAATATATATATACAACATAAACTTTCCCATCTCAACTATTCCCAAGCATACGATTCAGCAGGATTAATTAATCACATTCACGATGTTGTACTACCCTCACCACCATCTATTACCAGAACTTTCTCTCACCCTAAATCCTGCGCCCATTATACATTAACTGCTCAATTCCTCTCTATCTACCCCCTAACCCCCCTCCACCCTGCCCGCTCCTGGTAACCTGTACTCTACTTTTGTCCCTATGTGTTTGCATGTTCTAGCTTTTCCATATACGTGGAATCATACGATATTTGTCCTGTTGTGCCTGGCTTATTTCACTTAGCATAATGTTTTCAAGGTTCACACATTTGTAGCATTGATCAGAACCTCATTTCTTTTTATGGTTGAATAATATTCCATATTACATTCTGTTTATCCTTTCATCTGGTGATGGACACTTAGGTTGTTTCCACCTTTGACTATTGTGACTTAATGCTGCTATGAATATCGGTGTATAGCTGTTTGAGTCTTTGCTTTCAATTATTTGGGACATATGCCTAGAAGTGCAAATTGCTGGATCATATGGTAATTCTCTGTTAACTTTCTGAGGCACCACCAAACTCTTTTCCATGGCAGCTGCACTGTTTTACATTCCTACTAGCAATACATGAGGTTCCAATTTCTCCACATCCTTGCCAACCCTTGTTATTTTCCGTTGATTTTTGTTGTTGTTGTTTTGTTTTTTTAATAATAGCCATGTGGGTGTAAAGTGGTATCTCATTGTGGTTTTGATTTGCATTTCCCTAATGGCTAAGGTTGTTTCAGCACATTTTTATGTGCTTAGTGGCCATTTGTATATCTTTGAGAAATGTCTATTAAAATCCTTTGCCATTTTATTTTATTTATTTATTTATTTATTTATTTTTAAAGATTTTATTTATTTATTCATTCATCCCCCCCCTTGCTGCCTGCGCTCGCTGGGTCAGCCAACCACGCCGTGCGGGCGGGCCCGCCTTCACCAGGAGGCCCCGGGAACCGAACCCGGGGCCTCCCATATGGTAAACGGGAGCCCTACTGATTGAGCCACAGCCGCTTCCCCCTTTGCCATTTTAAAATTGAGTTGTTTGTCTTTTTGTTGAGTTGTAGGAGTTCTATATTTATTCTGGGCGTTAAACCCTTATCAGATAGACGAATTGCAACTATTTTCTCCCATTCTGTAGGTTGTCTTTTCACTTTTTTAATTGTTTATTTCACTTTCTTGATAATGTCCTTTGATGCATAGAAGTTTCTGATTTTCATGAAGTCCTGTTTACCTATTTTTACTTTTGTTGCTCGTGCTTTTTCTGTTATAACTAAGAATCTATTGCCAAATACAAAGTCCTAAAGCTTTCCCCTATATTTTCTTCTAAGATGCCTTATCTAATTAAGTAGCTCCTCCATTACCCAGTTGCAGTTGGAAAACTGGTAGTTGTTCAACTTTGTTCCCTGCTCCTCTCTTATTGCCTATATCCAGTCTATCAGCAAGGCCCATTGTAAATCCCTCCACAATACATCTCAGATCAGACCTCTTCTTTCCTTTTCCACACTAGTCCAAATCACTATCGTCTCTCATCAAGATAGGTGGTCTCCAGCCTTTTATGATTTTATACACCATGAAAAAAGAAATTTGAGCATGTACCACTAATGTTTATTATATATGTGTGCTATTCTGCTGCATATTTTCTTTATTATAAGACACATACAAAAAGATATTTAAAAAGAATAAGATTAGATTATAACATTTTCCTAAAAGTATTTTTTAAAACTATCAATTTTATTGGTACATATTAATAAAGCATACAATTCATCCAAAATGTGCAATCAATGGTATCTGGTATAGCCACATAGCTGTGCATTCATCACTTCAATCATTATTAGAGCACTTTCATTATTTCAAGAATAATAATAACAAAAACAGACAAACATATAAACAAGAAAATTCTTCACCTCACAATCTCTCTCTGTTTCCCCTGCTATACATGACTGCTATTTCTGGCTATTTTTGCACAATTATTTATTAAGCAGTTTTATCGAGATATATTCACATCCCATACCAAAGTATTTTTAATGTAATAATAATATAAAAACTTTTGCTCCATGAGAAGAAGGTGATTGAACATGCTTCTTTATTTTTTAAAATGTTGGTTTGACATTTTGTGATAAAGCAATTTGAAGGTTTGATTCTAAGTTGAGTGTGTCTCAGTGATGGGCTGGAATGTCTGCCATGCTGAGAAAGAGACCCCATGAGGCTCAATGCTCAGTTCCCCATATTTTATATTGTGAGTTTTGTTAAGTATAGTGAATATAAATCTTTATTTCAATAATCTTGCTAATGTTGAATTGTTTGACTTACTCCAAAGTAGGACTTTATTAGATTATCGTTGTTTTTGCCTCCATAATGTGGCTGAATAAGAGTTGGTTCCAAGTACAGGAAGAACACTCTGGCATTTTTTGTTTGTTTGTTTTTGTTTTTTGGTTCATTTGTGCTTGCGTTAATGGTATTATCCTCAGTCTGAGGTTTCTTTGTAGGATTTTCTTTTAAGGTTGCTTGTCCATTTTGGGAGGATTGGTTTTGTGAAGCTGATAATAAAATTTGTGAAGCTACCTACCAGGGCACATACAACCTGAGATGCATGGCCACAAGTTCAAAGTGAATGAAAGTGGTGGGAGGCCTTGTTCCCCTGTGGTGCTCAGCTGTCAGAGGACTGGACCATGTGAGCAGCCAGAGACAATCCAACTACTAAATTTTGTAAAGCTTTATTTCTTTCTTAGATAAAATTAGTAGAAATTTTCTAATAGTAGTTTCTTTCTGCAGTGAATGGAGCCCCTTGCTTCCCTTCCATCACAGCAGTGTGCATCCTACTTTGGAAATGACTCATCTTGGCTCTGTGGTTTCTCCTGACTGTTCTTTCTGCTTCCTGCTTGCCCATGCCATCAGCATGGCTAGAGGGAACAGTGATTGTAAGAATATGGTCACAGAGGCAAGTCGGTCAGAGAATAAAGAGCCATTTGTTCTAAGTCAAGCAGTTCACACATATCATCAAACTTGCTCATAAATCAGCCCGTGGGGCAGGATAGAGGTGGGGTAAACCAGAACTCCCCAGCCTACCACTGCCCCCTGTATTTGGGTGAGTGTTGGGGATTAGAGAGAAGTGTTTGGGCAAGAGGCCTTCACTGTCAGTCAAGGTCAGAGTGCTTTGTAATGTGACCTAGGCAGGGGGGAGGACAGATATAAAGTAAGCAATGCCAGAAAATGTGTTAGTAGGAATAAGACTTCTTTGTGTAGATAGCTGTGGACCTTCAGAACATTCTTAGGTGGGGAGGTGTGTTGGGTTTCATGCTCTGGAGAAAGCCAGCGTTGACTGGAAGTCTTACAACCAACCAAGAGTCCATAGCTCACCCCTCCTCAATGGGTAGGAAGCAAGAAAAGCCTGCACTTACCACTCCCTCTCTCAAGCCTGTGGAAATGGAGCTGAGGGTTCAAGAGAAGGCGCTGATTTTCAGAAGATGCCCAAGGAGGCAAAGTTTACAAGACACAAGAAAGAAGAGGATAGGAATCCCATTATTTTTGTAGGGAGGAGCGTTTTGTCCTGGGTAAAAGGAGGGTACAGTGGGAAGGGGGAGCAGAAAATAGGGAGAAGTTAGAGAGGGGACTTTGGGAAATAAAGAGAAGAGGATTATAGCGAAGGAGGACCACCCACAACCTGCTTGTCCTTTGGGCAGTCCAAGAGAGCAGAGCCCAGAGCCTAATTTTCTATACCCCACCCCATTCCCTGCAGTGAAGAACTTTTTAAACCTTCCCAGGGGTTTGTGTGTATGCTTTGCTCCATTAAGCAGATAATCTGTAAATACTTGCCAAAATTCCTCCGTTAAGCCTAATTCAGTTCTTTTTCTTTAAAATCGCAATTAAATTGAATTTTCAGGACAGCACAAGACCTGGAAACCAATCAAAAGATTATACAGTTGCCTTGTCTTCTCAACACAAACAATATTGCGTAATGTTCAGATGTTACCACCTAGTTGCCGCCTTATGCCTGTAAAATCTTTTTATCTTCGAGTATCTGAGCAGCTGTAGTCACCGCCCCACTACCACACACACCTTTTAGGGGTGGCTACAGAAGATTTTGCCCTCAAACACTTTGCTCCAGAGTTGAGAGGTTTCTGGCCCTGTGTGTGTGCTCTCCTGAGGGCAGAGATCATAACTCATCCCCTCCCCGGGGGCGGTTCAGTGGGCAGGTTCTTTTCTGTTGTCCAGGCACATCATGAAACAGCATGCTGGCATGGCTTTTGGACAAAAATTTTCCACGTTACTTTGCAATTACATGGAATCTCTCTGAGAAAGGTCCTCCCAGATGCTGGCATGACTTAGTAGAGAATAATAACTTGTAGCCATAACTTGCTAGTCCCTTTTGTATCCCTAGAGAGAGGGAAAGCCTTGATTTGCAAGGAAGGTGTAGGGATTTCATTCCTCTAGAGAACTGACCCAGGTTTGGCCCTCATTACCCAAGGTCATCAGACGGGGCATAGCTCCCTCCTCACGGACCCCTCGGCATCAAGGAATAGCTGTCCGCCCCCAAATGGTACCCGGACTGGACAAACGGAGCTGCTCTGCTCACTCACTCCTCAGCGTGGCTAGGGACAGGCTATAAAGTTCAGAAGACAGAGGGAACTATGGGGTTACATGGGAGCTTGAGACGGCCAAGATTTCTCTTAAGCTTCTTGATTGTAAGTGGGACATGGAGAAGGGAAGAGAAGCAGAGATGTAGAATATAATTGTGATAATAGTTGTCTGAGTAAACTATTACAGTATTACAACTGCCTTTTAACTCATGTTACATGGCATGTTTCAGTACAAACACAATTATTCCTCCTTCAATTATTCCTCAAAACAGAGAATAACGTTAAACTACATATTTGGAACCGATATCACAATTGATAGGAGAACCCAAGTTTTACGCGGAAGAGAGAAAAAGATGACAGACTGGAAGGAGAGAAGGGAAATGGAAAAAAGAAGAGGACAAAATTGAAGTAAAGCACTACCTTTGGTGAAGGCATTCTGTAATTCAGAATAGGAAAAAAAAAAAAAAAAGCAGTCAAAGGGTCTGACGGGAGTGGATGTGGCTCAGGCGGTTGGGCGCCAGCTTCCCACATATGAGGTCCCGGGTTCAAGCCCCCCACCCCAGGACCTAAAAAATAAAATAAAATAATTTAAAAAAACTGACAAAACCTTGATAATAAGGGACTAAAGAGTCCAAAAGGGCTAACTGTCAAGAATCTAGGAACTCAGAGAAAATGACGATAAATTCGGAAAGAACTTTAGGTGATTTCTGGTAGAAAAACCAATTAAGAAGTCTCTGAATCTCACACATTGGGCACCACAATTCAAATACATCCCTAAAAGGAACTAAAAATGTTCCCAAATATTTGTGCTACTTCATGACATCTCCTGTAACAGAAGTTGTTTGTTTAGACTTAAAACCAACAGAGGTTTCCATTCAGTAGTCCATATCCCCTCCCATTTCTAAAGCTGCACTTTTTTCGCAGGTGGTGACCCTCCAGCCATCCTGAACCACCCCTCGGCTGCCGCGGCCAGCGCCCCCTGCCTCTGTGGATGCCTGCTGTCCCCCCAACCTGGCCTCCCCTTTCCCCCCTGACTGAGTCTGAGGGGCCTCTGCATTTTCCCTCCTGTCACTCCCTCCAGGAACCTTTCTGGCACCTCGGACCTTACCCTCGGTGGCAGCCCTGACTCTCAGCATTCCTCCTACACGTCTAGCTCAGACCTTCTTATTGTTCTGTTGTAATTGCTTGTGATATATTGCTGAAGGCAGGACTTTATGTTTCAACTCTATATCCCCAGGATTGGCTCAGAGTCCAGCATACAGTGCTGCGGGCTGCGCTAGGGTTCAGCATTTAGGAAGGGCTCACTCTGAATTTTTGAGTGAATGATTAATGAATGGACCTAATAATAATCAAACACAACATGTCTCAATAAACTTCCCAAGAGTACAGTCTAACAATGTTTTTCTAATATTGCTATTTTAATCTTTATATGAATATAAGAATATGCACTACCAAATTTACAATATAATATTCTTCTTTATGGTATGGAACATTTTACAAGAGGCTTTTAATTCCTTTATTTCAACCAGACAGACAGCCTCTCGATACAAAATAAGAACACCCCATAATACATACTAATTTAAGTCAACAATAAGCTAATCTGAGTACTGAGGATACATCTGCAAACAAAAAAGAGAGAGTCCCGACTTTCATGGAACTTACATTGTATTGGGGGAGATAAGCAGTATAAAAATTATATGTAAGTTGATGATTAGTAAGAAAAATAAAGCAAATTAAGGAGATAAAGAGTGACTGGGGGAGAGTTTGCCTGGCTAGACTCAGGGGAGATTTCTCTGATAAGGAGGACTTATTTTTCTAATATATTTTTTATTTTTTAAAGATACTTAGATTACATAAATGTTACATAAAAAATACAGGAGATTCCCATATGCCCCGCTCCCAACCCCTCCCACATTTTCCCACATTTTCCCACATTAACACCATCTTTCATTAGTGTGGTACATTTGTTATAATTGATGAACATATTTTGAAGCATTGCCACTAAGTGTGGATTATAGTTTACATTGTAGTTTCCACTCTCTCCCACACAACTTTGTAAGTTATGACAAGACATATAATGGCTTGTATCTGTCATTGCAATGTCATTCAGGACAATCCCCAAGTCCCAAAAATGTCCCCATATTACACCTGTTTTTCCCTCTCCTGATAAGGGGACTTTTGAGCAAAGGTGCAAAGCCCAGTAGATCCCTGGGGACAGTGTCTCAGGTAGAAGGAATAGGAAATATAGTGGCCCTGAGGTGGGAGGTTTTTTTTGTATTTTCTCAATTCTATTCCATTGGTCTATATGTTTATCCTTATTCCAGTACCACACTGGTGTTTTCTCTTTTACTTTTGTTTTCTCCTTTTTTTAAAAAAAAATTTTTATTGTGGTAAAAATGTATATAACATGAAATTTGCCATTCTAACAATTTTTATATGTACAATCCAGTGGCTTTAATTACATTTAAAATGTTATGCAACCATCACTACTGTTTATTTCCAGACATTTTCATCATCCCAAAGAGAAATGCAATACTCATTAAGCAGTAAGTCTCTATTACTCCCTTTTTCCTGCCCCTGGCAACCTCTAATCTACTTTCTTTCTTTCTCTGTGAATTTGTTTATTCTAAATATTTCATATAAATGGAACCATACAATATTTGTCCTTTTGTGTCTGGCTTATTTCATTTAGCATAATGTTTTCAAGGTTCATCCATGTTGTAGCATGTATCAGAACTTCATTCCCTTTTTTATGGTGGAAAATTTCATTGTATGGTATATGAAATGTTTTATTTATCTATCTGTTGATGGACACTTGGGTTGTTTCCACCTTTTGACTATTGTGAATAATTCTGCTATGAACATTGATGTACAAGTATCTGTTTGAGTCCCTGCTTGCAATTGTTTGAGGGTATGAACCTAGGAGTGGAATTGTTGGGTCATATGGCAATTCTATGTTTAACTTTCTGAGGAACCTCCAAACTGTTTTCCATAGCAGCTGCACCAATTTACATTCCCATCAGTGATGTTGAGGGTTCTAATTTCTCCACATCCTCGCCAGCACTTGCTATTTTCCATTTTTATTGTTGTTGTTGTTGTTGTGTTTTAAGGAGGTAATGGGGATTGAACCCGGGACCTCGTATATGGAAAGCAGGCGCTCAACCCCTGAGCCAAAGCGGCTATCCTGAGTTAGTTTTTCCATTTGTTTTTTTTTTTTATTTTTTTTTTATTGTGGGTAAAAATCAAAATTTTCACAATACATACCAGCATTTGCAAAATGATATATAAATGTATATGCATATATGTGCATTTGCTTACAAAAATGTTATTTATGTATATATATATAAATATATTTTAAGAGGTGCTTAGATACCCAAAATATTACATGGAACCCACTGGGATTCCCATGTTGCCCACCTCCCACACCTCCCACCACATCCCACACAAACATCTCCCACAAGTGTGGCCCACCACCCTCAATGGACTTACACATCCTGGGGCCTTGCCACCAACCATAGACCACAGTTCACCCCGTAGACAACACTCTCTCCCACACAGTTCTTAGTGGTATGTGCTATTTTAAAATGACCTACATCCGTTGCCACAAAGGTACTCAGGACAACCTCCAAATCCCAAAGAAGCCCCTGTATTTCAACTGCTCATCCCCTCCCTGCCCCAAAATTGTCTAGTGGCCACTGGCTCCACCTCATTGTTATAATTTCTTCCATTGCTAGAATCACCATATGTGAACAACAGAATACCATCAAGTCCATTTTAGTCCATAGTTCTTCCCCCAATCCTGAGGGGACTGGGATGGTGATGTCCACTCCACCTCCAAGTGAGAGAGGGCTTATATCCCATGGATATGGTGGGTGGGATGATCCTGCCTGCACATGCAGGCCCTCTCCATTCCCTGGGATGGCCATTGCCCATCGTTGTCTCCTCGCCAGGTGACTTGAATGAGTCCATTGAGCTGTAGGGTAGGAGTTGCAGCTCCACCGAGATTCCATGCACACCAAGTATATAGGTAGGCCAGAGGCTCCAGTCTCTGGAAGTATACCTAAGAACTTCAGCATCACATATAGGTTTGAATAGAAGGGACTGATGGTTTGAATAGAAGGGACTGATTATTTGTTTTGCTTGTTGTTTATTTTTTTGGTTTTTGGAAGGCACCAGGAACGAACCCGGGACCTCCCATGTGGGAAGCAGGCACTCAACCACTTGAGACACATCTGCTCCCCTGTTGTTGTTGTTTTAAACAATTCATTGAAGTATATCATTCATACATGAACATACATAAACTGTAAGTGTTCAATAAACATCATGAACTTACAAAACAAACATGCATAACATCATACAGGGCTCCCACACATCACCCCACCACAAATACTTTGCATTGTTGTGAAACATTTGTTAACAAATGAAAGAGCATTGTCAAAGTTTTACTACTAACTATAGTTCGTATCTTACTCCCCTATACATTTTTTTAAAGGATTTATTTATCTATTTACTTTTATCCATTTTTACCCCCACACCCCCGTTTTCGCTGTTTTTGTGTCCATTTGCTGGGCAACTCTCTGTGCCCATTTCCTGTCCTCTCTTCTCATCCTTCTCCTCCTGTCTTCTCTGGGATTCGATCCTCAGAACCTCTGATGTGGGAGAGAGGTATCCTACTGCCTGTGCCACCTTAGTTCCTGGTTTTTCAGCACCTCTTGTCTTGGCTTTCCCTTGTGTCACTCTTCTGTTACGTCATCATCTTGCTGCGTGGCTCGCAGGGCTTGGGGGGCTCACCTGCTCACGGGGCCCGGCGACGCACCCATGCACGAGGCCTAGTGGCCCACGCGCCTTCTATATTTTTCTTTTTTTTCAATTTTTACTGGGAGGTCCTGGGGATCAAACCCAGGTCCCTCCATAAGGAAGATGGATGCCCAACCATTTGAGCCACATCCGTCCCCCTGCTTTATCTCTTAAGGTTGACCAAAGATATCTAGAGTTACAGTCTTTTCCTATACAGGATGGTCATATAAATAAATCAGACTTAGTTTATCACCGCATTCTAAAAACCAGACCTAAGGAGAAAAACTAGGTCTGGGGACACATGCATGGTTTCTAATATAGCAAATGTTTAGCCTACCCTTATTATCACAAAATCAGGACAGCGAGAATATTTGCATGTTATTGTATTTAATAGTAGCCATCCTAGTGGGTGTGAAGTGGTATTTCATCGTGGTTTTAATTTCCAATTCCCTAATGACTAATGATGTTGAACATTTTTTCATGTGCTTGTTTGTTTTTGCTTTTTCAGGAGGCACCGGGAACTGAACCCGGTACCTCCCATGTAGGAGGTGGGCACTCAACGGCTTGAGCCACATCTTCTCCTAATGAGTCTGGATTTTTGATGAACTACAAGGAAGCCAGTGAGGCCACAGCAGTGAGAAAAGGGGCGAGTCGTTAGATGTGAGGCCAGAAAAATAGCAAGGGCCAGATACCAGGAAGACTTGTAGGCCATGATAAGGATTTTGAATTTTATTCTGAATGCGATGGAGAACTCCTGGAGGGTTGAGAACAGAAGTTTTAAATGGTCACAGGAGACCAGTGAGAAGGCTGTGGCAACAATTTAAGTGAGAGCTATGTTGGCTTGGACCAGAGAGCAGTAGTGGAGGAGATTGTGAGAAATGGTCAGATTAGGATATATTTCAAAGATAATGCTGAAAGGATTTGAATGTGGTTGTGAGTACAAGGATGAAGTTTCTAGCTTGAGCATCTGGAGGATGGAGATGCCACTTGCTGAGTTGGGGAAGATTTGGGAAGGAATGGGACTGTGGATTAGATGCTATAGACACCCTGTCACCCGCCCCTTGGCCCACCCCTAAATTTATTTGCATCCAGGGTAGACGGTTCCTGGATATACTGACAGCTTCCACCTCAAGCTCACAGGCATCCTCTACTTCCTTTCCTAGGGGCTTTCTCCATTGCGAGGGGAACTTGTTCAGCCTGGCTGCAGAGCAGGCCAGAAGTACTGGGACCTATGTCCTCCAGGGGCAGTCCTCACCTGAGAGAGACAGGAGCGGGCATTGTTGGATAAATAACCCAGCCTCTCTCCTCCTCAGTGGGGCAATTCTGAGATGCCTTCAACAAGATTCCTCAGAGGGTCTCCAGCAAGATTGAGCTTCAACTGCCCACAGATGTCACCTGCTCTATAATACACTCTTTATTAACTTTTCTCCCTTCTCTTTCGTACTTCCCCTATATCCTTGCTTATGCCTCCAGGGATACCTTTTTGTATAAGTTAGTTGTTGCTGCACATCAAACCACCTCAAAACTTTGTGTCTTACAACAAGCATTATCTTTGTCTCTGCTTCTGTGGATCTACAGTTTGGGCTGGACTCAGCCAGGCAACTCTCCTGCTGGCCTTGCCTGGGTTCAGTCATCCCACCAGTCACCTGGCTTGATTGGGGCCCGATGGTCTAAGAGGGCTTCACCTCACACCTCTTGTGATAGGTGCTGGCTGTCAGCTGGTGGGCTTAGGGGGCCTCACATGGGATGGCTCATTTTCTTCCCATGCTCTTTCATCTTCTGGTAGGCTAGCCTGGGATTCTTCACGTGGCAGTCTCAAACAGCATAAGGCTTCTTGAAGCTGCAAGGCTTCAGGAGCCCTGGAGTCAGAAGTCCCACAGTGTCACTGCATTCTCTTGTTCAAATCAGGTCGCAAGGCCAGACCAGATTCTAAGGGTGAAGAGACAAATCCCACCTCTTGATGGGAAGAATATCAAAGTCACACTGCAAAGGGGTGGGCATACAGGAATGGGAAGAATTATTAAGGCCATCTTTGCAAGCAATCTACCAAATTAACTACTAACCTCAGTCCTTGTCTCAAGTCCTGCTTTTGGAAGAATCCAAACTAAGGCGGGGGTGGGTGGGAATCAAAGCTCTGGTTTGGATGTGCTAAGTTTGAGGTACTTATTATAGAAACCCAAGTGGAAATTTTGCATTTGCAGTTGGATATATGAGACCGGAATTCAGAACAGAGGTCTGGGCTAGAGACACTGGATTTGGGAGTCATTGGAATATGCATAATATTTAAAGTCATGGACCTGGATAAGAGCATGTAGGCAATGTATGCAGATGAGAAGAGGTGAAAGACTGAGCCCTGGGCCACTCCCACGTTGAAAGGTCTGGAAGAGGAGGAGCAGCCAGCAAAATCTTGGAGTAACAGTGGTGACCTGGAGGCCAGGGAGAGAGTTTCCAGGAAGAGTGATAAATCGTGACAGGGAAGAACATTCTATATTCTCTACATGTAAAGTGACTTAAGGACATTGTTCTATAGGTGTTAACATTTTATATTTATCCTCACTGTTTTCTCATTAATTCACTTATAAGTTTTCTTTCACAACTCAAAGGCAGAGATAAGTAAAACATTTACTTTGGGCAGGTCTGTAAACATGGAGGGAGTTGAGAAGGAAGTCAAAGAAAAGCCACAGCCCTGAGGTTCAACACAGTACCGATTTTACTTGTTCTTACAGTCCTGTGAAGCTTTTCATGATTTCCATGCAGTTTAGCCCCACATACAGGAGTTACCATGGGCCTTAAAAGTGAACAAGGAGGATTAAGCCATTTAAAAATTCATATTTTAAAAGAGTGAACATTATATTGCTCTTTCATTTGCTTGTGTTCAGGTATTGCCACCCACCTCACCCCCAACACACACACTATAATCGTATTCTGCTGTGCTAGTGACTTCTCGTTTTATTTTACCCAGTGTGATTTGGTCCCCCATCCCCACCCCAAATGTAACAACTTAACTTTTCCCCTCCATGTCTTCCTAAATTTATTCTTGTTATGAATTCTAGAACATGAAATGCCCTAATTTCCTGAATAGTACATTCTCTTCCTAAAAGAAAGGAAAAGAACCTTCCTTAAAACCTGAGGTTTGCCCAGTTGTCTGCCCAGTTTAAGAAGCTTTAATTATTATTATTATTATTTTACCGGGAGGTCCCAGGGATCGAACCCGGGTCCCTCCATATGGGAGACGGACGCCCAACCAGTTGAGCCACATCTGTCCCCCTGAAGCATTAATTATTTTTACAGTTAATAACTGAAACCTCAGAATACTTTTTTTGAAAAGACTATCCCCACCTTTCAGTGGCTGCCAGAGGCAGGTGGCCCTCACTGCCCCCCTCCCTCACCAAGCTCCCTGGGATGACCTCCCGAATTAATACGTGTACCCAAATCCTTGTCTTAAGGTCTGCTTTTGGCGGAGTCCAAATCAGAACAGTGTTCTGAATACTTGGAATGCAGCAGTTGGCCTGAGGCCCTGAGGAAGCTGCCCTTTTCATGGCCACGTGTCCCCAACTTTGCCAGGGCCTTCTGTGGGATTGCCCCACTCCACCGCCCTAGGCATCTGAGTTTGCAATCCTGCACACGTAAATTACAGACAAGAGAGTTCTCCCTTCTTTTTTACATTTTCAAACACAGAGAGAAGAGACACAATGAATGGACATACTTCATATCTTCAAAACCATAGTACAATCTCTACATGTAAGTGAAAAAACTAACAGAAAAAAGAAAAGAAAAAGCCACTTCATAGGGATCTCTTATTCTGTATGTCTGATTTTTTCTTTTCCTATTTCTTTCTTTTTTCAAGTTGGGGTTTCAAGAGTTATATTTCAAGAACTAACTTGTTTTGCTTAATTTTTGTCCTCTGGGCTTTTGTTAGCTCATTAGCTTGAGTGCTTTCAGGAGGACGAATGTTTAATGCCTCAACTTCAATTAGCAAGCTCTCCTGGAAAAAAGAACACACCACTGTCATTTCTAAATTAGTTTCACAATCTTACAAAATTTGATTTCCACAAAAGAATGTGAAAAATCATCTTGGATAATTTAGGCAGCAATTTCATCTGACAAATGTGAGATTTGATGCTTTCAAATAAAAAGACATGAAAAGCAATATTGCTTTCATATGAAAAAATGATCGCTTACACACAATCTAAACTTATTTTTTCTTAAATCATAAAATCTTCTTTCCCTACATTTACTTCTAAATAAGATAAGTTACTCTGTGTGAAAACTAAAAACTGACAATTAGTATTAAAACTTCAAAACCATTAATCCTTTATCTAATATTAAGTCATGGTTAATTTTCCATTCCTTAGGTGTTTAAAATTAACATTTCACAATGACAGTGACAGAATAATAGGGGGCAACTGCAATCACTGCCACCACCAAAAGCTGCTCATTATATGGTAAGGCTAGATTCTTAAATTGGTATGATAAAATAATGTGAATTTTTAAATAGAACTCCAACATGCATTTATTCAAGTAGTGATGGCTCCTTTAAAAGAATGGTTCTAAATATATTTTGAGCCACAGAAGATCAAAACATATTTAAAACCATTCTTTTGCATTGAAATTTATTTCTGAATCTGTGCCATATCTTTTTTTTTTTAGTTAGGCCAGTAAAAAGAATTTATTGAAAAATGGGAGAAAAGAATAGAGCTTGCTGAGAAACGGGCGAGGAGGACAGAAATATGCATCAAGATTTGATGCAGGCTCCTCTAGGCAGAGAGAGCTGTGCCATCTCTTTTGACTATCACAATAGTGCCAAATATTCTCCTCTGAGAACAGGTTAATTAAAAAAAAAAAACTCACAAAAATAATTTGATAACAAGACTGGTGAATTAGATACGTTATCAGACCAGGTGTTACTGGTTTAGCAAAAAGCTTAGCAGTAAAATAGTGAGACTGGCGTTCTTGCAGTGCTCAAACCACCCCTGAGATAAGTCTGTAAGTGGCACCCCATAAGCATTTCAGGAAATGCAGCAACATCCCTGGCAGCTGGATGAGGGCAGGGGTTATGACTGTTTTTCCAATTACTGCACCCCCAGTACCTAGCAGAGAGCCTGGAGCACACTAGATGCTCAGAAAACATTGATTGAACGAATACACGCATAAATTCACAATGTGACTGATTTAAAGTACCTGGAACTTGTTTGAATGCATATATTTGAAATGATTGTTTTAAAATGAAGTTTCCATATTTTGCAAATGCAACAATAATCTGATGGTTTATAGGAGATGCTCCAAACTATTCAACTTACTTTTATTTCCTTTGACATAACACCACCTTCTGAATATATTCCATTTTGCAAAATAAAAAAAGCACTTTTACGGGTAGCTAGAGCAGAGATAAGATCACTCCTGTTTCGTAGATTAGAATACAGGGATGCTGGATAGTTAAGTTATTTATTTAACATTCGTATTATTAGTATAATTTGGCTACTAATAACAGAAATCCTAATTTATACTGACCAATGCCCTTTCCTGACCAAATCATTGGTCAGCACCCCCATAATGCTGGGGATGGAGTCAGCTTCTTCTAAGGTACAGGGGCTGTGTGAGGCAGGGTGGGTACCTGAGCAGGACTGGGGTGCTTCGAGGAAGGAGGAAGGTGGGGATGGCCCCCAGGTAGCCACTGTGTCCCTTGCAGTCAACAACTAATAACAGGAAGAACTGCACTTAAACTTGGCTCTCTTGAAATCAAATGTAGTGCTTCTGTTTTAAGGGAACTTGTTAGAACAAACAGCTTATTGTAAAGAAGGTTTTTAGAGCTTAATAAACATTACCCAGAGAATATGTCAGCAATTTTATTCTGATTGAAAGTTAAATTTTATTTATGTATCATGTATGTTTTAATTCAGTTTAATGCAATTCACAAATGAAGAGTTGCTGGTTGTGGGGAAAATGCAAGTTATAGACATTTTTTATTTTTATTTTTTAATTAAAATTATATTACATTCCTAGAGTCCTTCTCGTAGTATTATTCTAAGTCCCTTATTAACATTATTTAAAAGAGTATGCAAAATGTATTCAGTACTTTTGAAGTGGTGTTATTTAATATTAAAGAATTTAGCAAAAAGAGAAGAATTAATGTTTCCTTTAAGCTTCTGCCCTAAGTCCTCCTAAAAAATTCCAGAGTAAAATAAATATCAAATTTGACACATAAGTTTGATGGACATTGAAAGTTGCTTTCATGGCCATTCTTCCTATCATTCTTACTCACAGAGTCCAGTTTTATTCTGGGCACAGGGCACCAAACCAAAATATTGCACACTCAGTCTCTCTTGTAGTTGAGGATACCATAGGACATGGGTTCCAGCCAGTTCTCAATTCTATAAACAGTGGCTGGCTGGGGCTTCTGGGAAAGATTCTGATTTCCACAAAAGGGGACAGACCTAGCAGGCACACGCACATTGCCCTTGTATTTTCTTCCTGCCTGATGGCTGGACATGATAGCTGACTGCAAAAGAACAATTTTGCCACCATGAAGATGAAGGCAACATGTAAAGGAAGGTGAACCAGGGAGCTGGGAGGAACCTGGGTCTTTAATGACTTCCTTGAGCAGCTGCAGCAGCCTAGATTGGCCACCTTTAACTCTTATCATGTGAAAAAAATCCCTGTTTGGTTGATTTCTGTTTATATGCATCCAGATGCAGTCAGTATTTCCTTTTTATTTTTTTGCATTATTTAACATTCCAATAAGACTGAATAACAGGCCATTGCTCCATAAAACCCTTCCCTGCCTAATCTACTGAATGTACTTCATTCTTCTATGATGCAAGTTTCTGTAACCATACTCAGTTCATGTGCCATTGGTAAATAGGGGAATGAGGACAGCATAACAAGGAAGTCGTGTTGTTTTATATGCAATTTTTTCCCAGCACATTAACATTTTCAAGACACATATGAAAATTTTAAGGGAATAAAAAGGAAAATCCTGCAGAAATGGCTTCCTTAAGTGCAAGTTGTGGCAATTTAGTGACTTCAAGAAGCACCAGTCTTATCCCAATGTTAAGATATTTGGCAAAGGGCAACTGAGATACAGCTGAAGAACCTGTACACACATTTCTCCCTATTTGGAAAAATATAATTCATTTAAGTTCATAAGAATTTTTTTCCATGAAAATGGTCTCTAATTTCCTCACATATCAACATCTCAAAGGAGGCAGTACAAGCCCTAAGGTTTGAGGCTTCAAAGACTGACTATGAGGCTGGTGCAGATACATGTGAAGATTGAATGTATATACATACATATATATGTATATATATATATATACTTTTTTTTTTTTTTTTTTTTTTTGAGATACTGGGACCAGGGATTGAACCCTGGATCTTGTACACAGGAGGCCAGTGCTCAATCACTGAACCACATCGGCTTCCCTGACTTGGCTTCCTCATTTGTTTGCTTGTTGTTTTGCTTGTTTGTTTTCTTTAGGAGGCACTGGGAACTGAGCCCAGGACCTTCCATGTGGGAGGTGGGCACTCAACTGCTTGAGCCACATCCACTCCTGAATGTATGATTTTAAATCAGAATTATTAGTTTTTGTTGGTGCTCTGTTGACAATATTATATGGAATTAGAGCTGTTTGCTCTAGTCCTATTTTCCTTCTAAGTCTGGGTGATTTTAGAGTGTAATTTTGCAAAATTCAATTTTGTAAAAGGAAGGCATATATTCATTGTAGTAGAAATGTTTGAGTCTTAGTAACAGATGTTAACCCCAGCTTGAATGCCATTAGTATCCTGGGTAGAGAAAAAAATCATCTAATTGGAACTTAAAAAAAACCCAAAACACTGAGTAATGGAAATTATGCTATAATATGAATGGCCTGGCTACAGAGAAGTATCTTGTGCAGATTAGAGTTCTCCATGTAAAAGAAGCTCTTTTCACACCTTTATGAGTAACCACATGCTCTATTTACCAAGCATTCTGGAAACAAGTATTTCTGTTAGCAAGTATCTTCCAGTTTCTGCCTACCTAACAGTCTCTAAACAAAGTGACCAAACTGCTAAACCTTACCTGTATCATAGTGAACAACACAACTCACTTTAAGGGCCACTCCACCAACAGCCTTTGTAAGTCAGATCTCAACTCCCACTAGGAAAGACGACCTAAACTGACCATCCATCCATAAAGCCAAATGACACACTCTGAAATTAGAGGCCAGAGGAAGAAAACGGTCAGGAGAAATGCAGATATGTGAAACCTCCCTTTTTCTTTCAACAGCTGGAGTTCAGAAAATTTACCATCCCTTATAAATTCTTTGTAGAGAAACGACATAGTTTTCCCCTTCCTATTCCAGCCAATTCCTAGCCCCAAATTGATCTGGTCCCTGCCCTGATCTAATGTCCCCCAGTTCCATCCCCTCCAACATCCCATTTCAAAGACACACTGGCCATTTTGCTGCTCCTGCCATACATCTAACAGTTTCCCACCTCAGGCCTTCACATTGGCCTTTCCCTCTGCCTGGAACACTCCTCAGAGAGTCACCAGACTCTTGGTCACCTCACTCAAGTCTCTGCTCAAATGTCATCTTCTCAGAGAAGCCTTTCCTAACTCCCATATCTAAAAGGGCACCATCCCACACTCAAAGTCTCTCTCTAACCCCTTACTCTGCTTTTCCCACATAGCACTTATCACTATTGGGCTTTATGTAATATTGGGTTGTTTTGTTTTTGGCTTATTTATGGTCTCTCATCCACCATAATGTAAGCACCACAAGGGCAGAGATGTCATCTGTCTTGGGTACTGCATCCCTAGGGCCTAGAACAGTGACTAGCACATATTCATTCAAAAATATTTCCTGAGCATCCGCTATGTGCCAGGCACTGTTCTAGGTGCTGCATATATAGTAGTGAACAAACAGAAGAATCTCTGCCCTATATTCTGTATGGAGCCTATATTTTAGTGGCACATAGTAGGTGTTCAATAATTATTTGTTGAATATTTCTCAGCATTTTAACCCAAATCCACTTAAATAAACAATTGCTTCATAAGCTCTTTATTAAATGGGTGTTGACACTTAGTTGAATTAGTTTCCGTGACTGCTGTAACAAATTACCACAAATTGGGTGGCTTAAAACAGCAGAAACTTATTCTCTCAGAGTTCTAGAGGCCAGAAGTCAAAAACTAGTATCACTGGGTTAAAATCAAGGTGTCAGCCGGGCCACACTCCCTGCAGAGGCTGCAGGGGAGAATCTGTTCCCTGTCTTTCCAGCTTCTGGTGGCAGCCTGCATTCCTTGGTTTGTGGCCACATCACTTCAATGTCTGCTCTGCTTCCCTTTTCACACTACCTTCTTCTCTGTATGTGTCAAATCTCCATCTCCCTCTTATAAGGATACATGTGGTTTCACTTAGGGCCATCTGATAATCCAGGATCATCTCCCTATCTCAAGGCCCTTAACTTAATCACATCTGCAAATAAAATAACACATACACGTTCCAGGGATTAGAACCTAATACTAGTGCTTTTGTAGTCAGAGGGAAGTTCCTATAAAGAGGATACCAGGAGGCAGCTTTTATTTTCTGCTTTTGCCTTTTCCTTCTTTGGAAAACATGTTTATTTCTAGAAAAATAAGAAATGCTGTGACTATTTTCATATATAACAATTATCTTTTCCAAAGAAGCTGTGTAATAGTATTTGTGACTCATTCATAAAAGTGTTTGATTGTCTTCCAGCAAGAAACTCCCACAAAATTAAGTTAATGAGCAGTGGAGGTGGTAAAACAGTACTTGAGAACAAACTGTTTTATGTCTCGTACCAGTAGGTCCCATCGTGTATTGCAGACAGGTGTTCACCTGAGAGTCATTATCCTCACATTGTAAAATGAGGCCTCAGTGTCCTCACCAAATGACAATGAACACACAGTGTCTAGCTTCCCTGGTACAGTGAGATCCCCAGCAGCGTTTGCTGTGTTTGGGGCCTGGAATAAAGGAATAAACAAAGCACCATTAATCATTTGGGCACTACAGAGCCTTCTGAAATTTCATTTGGAGGCCCTGAATTTAAACTTGGCTGCTTTTTGCCCTCTTTTAAAAATGTCATCTAGAACTTTCTTGAAACAAAGTATGTTCACAACTTGTTTAGTGGGAAAGAATATTATGGATTATTTA
This sequence comes from Tolypeutes matacus, assembly GCA_026826555.1. NCBI lineage: Eukaryota > Metazoa > Chordata > Mammalia > Cingulata > Chlamyphoridae > Tolypeutes > Tolypeutes matacus. The sequence goes on from JAKSZT010054030.1 coordinate 25,688,767, forward strand.
AATGTGGCCAAATTTAATCAGTGTGTAAAGCCACACTTACTTTTCATAATAGTATTTTAGTCTATCGTAAAAAATCTCATTCTCAAGTAATATATCCTATTGAGAAAGTCAGGTCTAAAAAGAGAAAAATTTCATTGATTTTTATGAATTTTTTATTTAAAAATGTTTATAGAATATTTAACAATGTTTATAGAGCATTGTTATTTTATCTCTCACATTATTATTTTTTTAAATAAAATTGTCAGAGTAAATTGTGAATTTCTTCATTGGAAAACCTACTTTTAAAGACAGTGATTCTGATATAGTCTATAAATTGGTGGCATTCATTTCTCTAATTTAAAATGCTTCAAATATGCTATTTTATTTATTTATGCAATATTTATTTTTTGAACATCTATTATGTGCTAGATATGGTACAAGGTGCTGGGGATACAAAAGTAAACAACAGCCAGTCCCTGCTCTCAAGAAGCTTGCAGTCTAAAGGGGATGGAGACAGGGATACAGGCTCTCATAGAAGCTAAGGAAGCTAAGGCTCAGAGAATGAGTAAAAGTCAGCCAGTTGCTCAAGAAAAGAGACTGCAGTGTGTGTGTGTGAAGGATAGTGCTTGAGAAAAGGAGAGGGGTTCATATGGCAAGTGCCAAGAGTGACAAGCAGAAGGATTAAAAGAAGAGGGCCAGCGCCTAAATGGCCTTGTAAGTGCATTAGAGAGTCTGTAGTTCCAAAACCATTGAAGGACTTTTTTTTAACAAATCAATTTTATTGATACATATTAATAAAGCATACAATCAATGTGTACAATCAATGGTATCTGGTATAATCACATAGCTGTGCATTCATCACTTCAATCATCATTAGAGCATTTTCATTATTTCAATAATAATAATAATAAACAAAAAACAGACCAACAAGAAAATTCTTCACCTCTCAATCTATGTTTCCCGTGCTGCACATAGCTGCTATTTCTGGCTATTCTTACACATTTATTTATTTATTAAGCAGTTTTATTGAGATATATTCACATACCATACAATCTATCCAAAATGTATAAGCATTGAAGGATTTTTAAGCAGAGCAATCACATGCTCAGACCTGCATTTTATAATCATTCTAGCTGCAGAAGATAATGGATTGGAGGTTGGGGGAGAATAGTCCAGATGAAATAGTCTAGTTACCTGAAGTTTAACAGGAAAGAAGCTGGCAGATTTGAAAAACAATTTTCCCTTAGTAAAATTCTTGAAAGATACAGTACAATTAAATACCTTATGGAGCCATGAAAAATGTGTGGTGAACGAAATTCCAAACTGCCTGCTTATCAGCCAAATATTACATCTACAAAGAACAGGCTTGAAAACAGCTTTCTCTTATCTTTATACCTCAGGCCATAGGACATTAGCCTAAATAAGTAAACCTAACCTGGCCACAGAGTATAAAGACGTAACATCAAAGCTGCTAAACCAATAGCAGTAGGTATTGAGGCAGCAATGTCAGGACCACTGGCCCTTTCCTGGGTCTCAGAAGCGGTGAGTGAGTTCGCTCGCTCAAATTCCAGCTCACCGTGTTGCCTCCCGCCCAGCCCCCCACACTCCAACTCCAGGACGCACCACAGGAACGGAAAAGCCAGAGAACCAGCTTCTCTCCGACTCCATACCACAAACCATTCCTCTCCTTTCACTTCGGGCAGTAAGGGGCGACTCCTTTAAAATATGGATATCATTTCTACCGCTGAGAAGAGGAAACACAGACCTAAGGAGACGGCAAGTATGCAGCTGCACTTCTTCTTTACTCCAGCAGGTGGCAATGAGTGCGTGACAGAACTTCAAAGAGAATTATTCATAGCCCAAACCACAAGGGCATGAATATTTAAAATTCTTAACTAAATGCCAACTTTTAAAATATCTAAATTTTGTTAAAATTGGCATAAAACGGAAGACCTTCAAAAGTCCTAGGGGTTGCAAATAATCATGGCAGAAACAGCTTAAAATTGTAATTTTTTTCTTTTTTAGGAGGTACCGGGGATTGAACCGGCGACCTCGTACATGGGAAGCAGGCGCTCACCCACTGAGCTACACCCGCTCCCCTGTAATTGAAATTAAACCCTAAATTTTTGGCTTTTAATATGAAAGGATGATGCTTCTGATCAGTACCAGTGGTGAAACAGGATAGTCTGAAAATGAACCCAGGAGATCATTCCGAACTGCCTGGACAATGAACCAGCTATTTCAAGGAGTCTTCCTATTTATTCCCACATTCAGATTCCTATGGCACCTGTCGCTTTCTCTCCCACCAAGAGGGGCTGCAATTTCCCATGAACACTCAAGGAGTCTTCCTACTAAGCAGCTGGCTTTCTCAGATAACCCTTGACAGTTGTCATCTAAACCCAGGCAGCCTGATAGTAAGTACTCTGAGGGGCACCCCCTCACAAGGACGTTCACAACTTTGGTCTTGAAGAGAGAGAGCAAAAGGGGAGGGGATGTCCCTTCTCTGGAATGCATACTCGTGACACGTCCTACAGAGCACCCTGACCCCAGCCCTCCATCCTGTATCTTCTCTAGTAGACCCTTGGCTTGTGAGTTTCCCAGTAAAGCTTGTTGCTTATTCTATGATATGTGACATTGTGGAATTTGCCTGGAGCCCTGTTGCAGGACAACATATGCTTTGAGTTGATTTCCAGAGGACGAGTATTTTTTTGCACCTTCTACGGTCTCACCACTGGGATCTCTCTGGGGTCAACAGCAGACACATGGTGAGACAGTGCTCTTTCTGCTGTGATGAGGGCAGATACACCCCTAATCTGGCTTCTAGTGGAATGTCTTTAAAGCTCTTGTAAAGAAGTGTGAGGATGTTGGTATGACACTTAAGAAATCTATAATTTTCATTTCTGTTTTTATCTATGGCACTATCAGTTTAACTGATTTGTAAAATTTTCCCTGACATTTTCCACCTCACGTGAATATGGGAACATCTAGGTTTACGGAAACCCCCTTTTTCTGTGGATTTGGTGGAGGCACTGAGACAGAGGTCAGTTGCAGGAGAGTAAGTCTCCAGCTGGGAAATCCATTTTTAGTTTTCCATGTTTCAAAATAAATTAGTAAAAGACCTTATCAGTCATACTACAGTAACAGCAAAATGTCATGGTTTGGGGGCAGATGTGGCTCAAATGGTTGGGCGTCCGTCTGCCATATGGAGGGACCTGGGTTCGATCCCCGGGACCTCCCGGTAAAATAAAATTAAAAAAAAAAAAATAATAAAAAATGTCATGGTTTCATGGCTCCCTATAATAGGTTTGTGTAAGCAAAATCTTACATCTTTTATATACCCAATTTATGACTGTAAAATGAAGAGAGAACAGTTCTTTACGGTTAATTTATGGAAATCCCTACTGCACTAATATGCAAAAACAACTATTCTCTTGAATGTGACTAAAATACTGGGTTTGTGAGTAACCTTGAGGACTCCTATGGACATTTTTAGTCAAACCATGTGACTAAATCAATAATTCACCAGGTGATAATCTCCTTAAGATGTAAAAATATACAAAAGCTTTACAATTTTATTTCATGTTCTAAAAACCACCATACTATAAGTTTAATCACTTGTTCAGAACAAGAAATTAGACTTTCAGACTGAGAAATTATGGAAAACCCCAAAGTATTTCCAAAGTTGGATAAATATAATCTTGATATTTAAAAAAAGATTATGCAATCTAATATATAAAATAAAACAAACCTATGTATTAGTAATTATTTTAAGAAGTAAAGTAACAGCTCTGATGTGCATATGTCAAGGCAATGGTTTTCTTTTATTTATTAACATATTTGAATTACAAATAGAATCATTGTTTTTTGTTTTTTTTAGGAGGTACTGGGGAATTGAACTCAGGACCTCATACGTGGGAAGCAGGTGCTCAACCACTGAGCTACATCCATTCCCCTGGAATCATTGTTTTTTAACTTGCTTTTTCCACGTAACAATTTATCTTGGACATCTTTCTATCTCGTCCCTTTTAAATACCATGCATATCATTATGCTAACCAATTCCCTATTTATGAATATTGGCTTTTTTTCCCAATCTTTTGCTATTATGAACAATGCTGCCATAAATATCCCTGTGAGATATATATCTGTCTTTAGGCCCTTGAATGATTATTTGTGTAGGATCAATTGCTAGAGGTAGAACTGCTGAGTTAAACACTATGAATGTTTAGATTTTAAAAGATAATGCCAAATAGATCCCCAAAAGTTTGAACCACTTCATTTTCTTGTATAAATGCCATGTCAAGGTAAGGCAGTGATTTTCAGGCTTTTGTTATTTGGGAATCCTTTCTTTAAAGGAAATTCTCTTAAGAATCCAAATGAAAAGCAGAAAAGGAGTTCCATTTTGGTGGAAGCAGACACGGGGATGGGAAGCCTGGAGCTCTGCTCTGCCCTCTTGGCCCTTCCCTTTAGCCCTGCAGCATGGGCTTCCTGGAGCATCATACAGCACAGGCCGTTCCTGTCTTTTTAACACCATGTAGTCTTACATGTATTTGAATGGCTGAAAGTAGAGCTAGTATGATTTAAGACCCCAAAATTATTGTAGAATCCCTAATTACCCCTCAATTTCAGACATGATCTTGGGTGATTTAGTCCCAGTACTTTCTGCATGTTCTTTCTTCAGTTTCTTTTCCTTTACAGTGAACGTCTGGCTGAGGCTAAGTTCTGTTCCTTTTAGATAGTGGAGTGATTTTCATCTTTGTCTTAATAATACTAAATGTATGAAACCTAAACTTGCTATCATGGGTATCAGCACTTTCGTTTTTTTTTTTTTTTCTGTTTCCCTTTATTTTAATAAGATAGGGCCAAAAGATAATAAAATAGTCAAATATTTGTTTAAACAAATCCATCAACAAAGGTAGTAAACTGAAACTCTTGGCTGTGTCACAATAATAGTTCAAAATACAAATTCATTAGCTGATACATTAAAACCTGAATTGAATGAAAGGTGGGTTGGGGTGTGACTGTATAATATTCAGAAGGGAGGTGGTAAACAATTAAAGAACCATCTGTTTATAATTGCAATCAGTAACTCTGTCCCACAGTTAAAAAGTTCATTTTCAATTTTCCCTTAACTGCCCCAGCTAAAGAATATATGAACGTCCACTGAGGCTGGGGAGCTGCTTATACTTGTAATCTTCAAAAACCAGGCTTCCCTCTCAGAGCTCTTGCTCTCCACATACAAGCTTCTGCAAGATTCCTCTGAATAGAGGTCTCCACTTCGCCTGATTTTTCAGGAGAAGTTCAGTCTCTTTTTCTCTCTAAACCTTTTCACTTTTCTGGTTTTTATCAGATTGAAGAGAAATCACCCAAAGTTTAATTCAAGGTTGCTTTGCATGGGCATAATTAGGCTTATTGTGTTTAGCCAATCAGGTATTGTTCTTTTTATAATTTTATAATACTTCTTTAAAGCATTCGAAATCCTGGCTCTTAGAGACAAGGATGGAACATATTTGGCTTTCTAAAATGAACAGATCTTTAGCCTCAATCAGATGGTTATTGTGAAGGAAGGAAAAAACCCAATAGAAGAACACATACAAAATGCAAGAGTGATTTTATTCATTGATTTGACAAATATATGTGACTATAAAGCAATGTGCTAGCTGCTAGGGGGATACAAAAATGTATAAACCATGGTTACTACTCTGAGTTTATGATCTCACCAGGGCAGCTAGGCATACACACCAAAAAAGCTATCTTATCATAAATGGCAGCACAGGAATAAACTATGACATGTATGGTATAGATTGTAGTTGCTATAGATGTTCCACCCCATCATATTCTCAGTTCATTAACCCCCTATTCTTTCACATGTCCTTGTACCCAGCTGGGATCTCATGTCCAACCAGTTCAATTATGTCAGCATCCCAGATCCTTTGTCTGCTTAATCTTTCATATCTGCCTTATTCACCCCTAGTCATGGGTAAGTGCCACTGTCCTTTCTCATCTGAGTCTCCCATGGTGCTAAGCATAGCTGGATAAAGTTACAACCTTTGCTATTCCCTGATTCCCTATGTGGTATCTCACAATAGCTCTTCCAACTTTTCCTCCTCTCCTGGAACTCCTGATCCCAGGGGCTCCTACATCTCAGCAGATGACCTGACCCTTCTTTGCTGAAGGAATCAATGAAACCTGACTTGATTTCACTTTCCACCCTTCCAATCTGAAACTTTTTCTGCTCCTCAGGTGTCCTTTCCAAAAATAACGTCTCCACTCTTTCCTCATGATTCTATCTCTTACAAACTCCTTCCAGAATTGATCTAAGGATGATTCCCTCTCTCCTTTCCCTGTGGCATCTTTAATCTCGCAGTCTCCATTGGCTCCTTCCTCTCAATCCACAAACATATCTAAGACTTTTCCTATTCCTAAATCTTCTACATTAATTACCTATTGCTGCAGAACAATTTACCATAAAACGTAACAGATTAAAGCAACGGACACTTCTTATCTCACATACTTGCGGGTCAGGAATTTGGGAACAGCTTACCTGGTGGTAGTTCTGGCTCAGGGTATCTTATAAGGCTGCAGTCAAAACATCTGCCAGAGCTTTAGTCATCTGAAGGCTTGACTGGGGCTGGAGAATCCACTTCCAAGTTGGCTTACTCACATGGCTGTGGGCAGCCTTGCCAAGAGGGCCTCTCCAGGACTACTTGAGTGTCCTCACAAAATGGCAGCTGGCTTTCCCCCACGGCAAGTGACCCCAGAAAGAAACTCATAAGAGGCAGTGCTTTTTGTGACCTACTCACAGAAGTGGTAGACTGTCACTTCTTATTCTATTTCTTAAGAGTTAGTCACTAAATTCCAGCCCACACTCAAATGAGTGGAATTAGTCTCCACCTTTTGATAGAAGAAATTTCCAAAAAAAAAATTGTGGGCATATTTTAAAATCACCATATGTCTCAAATAAACCATTGTTTCAAGCCTGCTAGTCCTTCAAGCTATTGCCCTGATTTCTTAGTCTTTTCAATGCCACTTTTCTCAAAATAGTGGTCTATTTTCATTTCCCTTACTGTCTCATCAGACAACATTCAACTGTTGGCAGTTGAGCATAATATACTGGGAATATGAGAATAGTCCCAGATGAGAAAGGACAGCATAATATTCAAATTACTGTGTCATTCAAGGCCCTCCAAAACCTAGCCACAGTCTACCTTGCTATCTTACCTTCCCCGGTTTCCTGTTACACATCAGTGAATTGGACTTCTCACCATTCCCCAAACATGCCCTCTGTGTCTTTGCTCAGATGTTTTCCCTTGCCAGGAAGGCCTTCTCCCACTTACTCATTTTTTAAGACCTAGCTCAACTGCAATTTCATCCAAGAACAGCTCCTTAATCTTACTAGTCAGAAACATGCCCTCTCTCCTCTCACTCCAAGAGCACCTTAATTGCCCTCTTTGCTGTAGTCATCCCATTGCATACTGTTATCATATTGGTATACATCTTTTATTCCTTTCAGCATCCCAATAATACCTGACTCATATTAAGTCCTAAATCTTATTTGAATGAATAAGTTTACCTGAATCTAACTCTGTTAGATTAATACATTGAGCAAAGGGAAATTGCAGAATGGTTCCTGCTAAAGAAGAATAGTCATCTTTTCTATTATTTGAACAATTTTCATGATCTGATTCAAATTAAATCATGACTATTCCCCAAAAAGGTTTCTGAGATATGTTTGCATATAGTATTTTTACAATTCCTGGCCAACACGAAATTTCCATGGAAACAGATCACACACACTGGAGAAGAAAGGAATTGAATTGTACTTGAGCCGCATTTTGTCATCTCCATGGAGCTATTTGTGCTAAATATTTGAGTGTTCAGGGAAACTCTAATTTTAAATCACCTAAGTAAAGACATAATATTTAATGCTTTTTAAAAAAGGTTTTGGCTGCTATTAATTTTAAAGATTTTTATTAATGTACTGAGATAAATATAAAAGGCAGCTGGAGTAGTTCTTGAACCACATTTTAATATCAGTAAATATGTACTTAAAAAAAAAAAAGAAAATATGTACTTTTCTGCCTCTTTTCTATGCAGAAAAGGAAAAGATACTAAATGCTCAGCATGGAAAGAGTAGTGTTGCTGTTTTGGTCTATCAGTAAAATGATTTCTTCTTACGTCATTCAGTTGTTTATCAAAAAAAGCCTCTAGTCTAAATTCATTGTCTAGTAATGAGTCTGTCTAACAGTTTTGATTCCAAATGTATTTTATCAAATTGGGACAGTTTTAAAATACATGTATAGAAACTAAAAGGTGAAAATATTTTTCATTCATTAAACAGTGCTGCAAACCTTTATGATTTGAGAAACGTGTTCTTTTCTTCAGCACCATAAAAATTTATGAATAAGTTTACCTGAATCATTAACATTTAATTTTATTCTCATTAAAAGACAAATTAAAGTCACTATAATCTCCAACTCTGTTAGATTAATACATTGAGCAAAGTGATTTATAAAATCACTAGAAATACTGTATTCTGAAATTTAACTTCTTCTAATATGTATCTTTTTTTTTTTTTTTTAAAGATTTTATTTATTTATTCATTTATCCCCCCTTGCTGCTTGTGCTCGCTGGGTCAGCCAACCACGCCGTGCGGGCGGGCCCGCCCCCACCAGGAGGCCCCGGGAACCGAACCCAGGGCCTCCCATATGGCAAACGGGAGCCCCACTGATTGAGCCACAGCCGCTTCCCAATATGTATCTCTAATTCAATATTAATTTATCCTTGTAAAGCAAAATTCTTAGACTATTTATTCAAGCAACTCAAAATGGTTAAGAGGTATCAGAAACATCTCAGGATTTTCTTTAGTTTCCCATCTACTGCATATCAACATTTGATTTTTGTTTTTACATTTCAATAAATAGATTCAGAACAAACAACACAGAAAAAAGGAAAAGAATTACAATAAATATACATACTGTTCATTAAAAATGTGCACATAGGTTATTAATATAGAGAGGTGACATCATACTTTTATGAGATGTTCTGCAGTATCTACAAACTGCAGGCCTTGCTGTGGCCTTGCCCGCGCAACATAACCCCCTCCCCCATTCCCCTTTTCCCTCTCTCCCTCTTCTTTGTTCCTTCTCACCAATCTGAGCTCTCGCCCCAGTTATTGCCTTTTTTGGACAACCTTGCTTCGCCCCTTGCCGCCCCCAAATTCTGCCCCTTTTCCCTAGCAACCCCTGACCCTAACTACTGCCCAATGATAAGCCTCCACCATCGGCTGAGGGACTGCCCCCAGCCTGAAGAGTATATATGCACTGTACTTCCTCAATAAAGCTCTCTCTCTCTCTCTCTTGCTTCTTCCCCCGCACTCAAAGGTCTCGAGTCTTTCTTTCACGCGCGGTCCTTACCAGATACCCCCCACACCTGAGCCGTGGAGACCAGGGAGCCCCCAACCCGACGCCGCTCCCTGAGAACCTCCTCACCCTCGCCGTTCCCGGAGTGCGCACCGGACGGCCCATAACTAGCCAGTGTCGCCCCCCGGGCTGCAGCAGGGCTGATCACCCTCAGGCCCGGGAACAAAGCGGCAATGTTCCACAATCTTAACAACTGTTGGTGTTAATGAATGAATGAATGCATTGGTAGAAGGCAATTTAAATGCATTAGTAACACACTTGGCTTGTTCTTAACAGATCAACTCTCCACCAAAATTTATTTTGCGAAAAGGACCACATCTCCTATTTTGGCAGGTGCAAAAACTGTTATAAAGCAAGATGGTAAATGTCAAAAAGGCAGGGGAAGCCTGCTAATGGAGTATCACTTCCATTTGGCTAGTTTTAATTATTTCCTGGTAGTTATGCTCCAGTGGAAATTTGAATGAAGTCTCTACCAAGTTGGGCAGAATAAGACCAAGTGATAATAACTGTAGCAGTTTGATATTGTTTATGAATTCCAAAAATAGATGTTGGATATGTTTGTGAACTGGTCTTTTCCTCTGGGCATATTAGATTATATTGGATTCAGAGGTTTCACTTTTACTTGATTAAATTATGATTAAGGCTTTGATTGGGCCACATTAGTAGGACGTTGAGTCCCTGCCCCCTTGGTGGGCAGGGATTCACAGGAAAAATGACACAGCAGAAGAGTTAGTTGGAGTTTTGATCCTGGAGACTGGGAAGTAAACATATAGAGAAGCAGATACATCAGGAAGGAGAGAAGGCTCAACTGGACACAGCAGAGGCCCCAGGAAGAGAGACAAGCCGTTCGCCTGATAGTTTGCAGCTGTAGAGACCAGAGCCCTGAGCAGCTGAGCCCAGAGAGAAACGAGCCCTGGGAGAGGGACGAGACTTATGCCAGCCTACAGCTGATATTGGAAGAAGCTGGGACCACAGAGCCTTCAGAGGAAGAGGGAGGCTGAACCCTCACAGACATTGCCCGCCATCTTGCATCAACATGTGGCAACAGACCTTGGTGAGGGAAGTAACTTATGCTTTATGGCCTGGTAACTGTAAGCTTCTACCCCAAATAAATACCCTTTATAAAACCCAACAGAGTTCTGGTATTTTGCATCAGCACCCCTTTGGCTGATTAATACAATAACCCTCTCAGATAGGTTTCCTTCATGTTTAGCTACTTTCTCCGCCTGGGCCAATGCCGCCTCCTACGTATATACTTCTGTTTCCTCTTAGGTCTTTGTAGGACTGCCTATACCTTCAGTTAAATTACTGGAAGCCATGCTTAATAAGGAATAGAAGCTCCAGCTCTAGGCTTTGACCTAGTGATGGGAACCAGATTGGCAAAGGTTTTCAGGGAGCACTTTCCTTTTCTGGGATAGCTTTGATTGGAATAAAAAGCTATCCAGAGGTTCACAGATGATTAGGCTTTGACTCTCCCAAGTAGTGTGTGAGGGCAATAGGCCCAAAAGACAGGTAAGTCTGAAATCTAAGAGGTAATGACAGAGGCAAAAACAGACGAAAAAGTCAAAATATTCAGGCCAAGAAAGTGACTCCCTCTTTCATTAAAATTAACGAGAATCTACACATCACAGATAATCTATTTTCCCTTTAGAGTCATTCTCCACCCTTCTCTACCCTTCTCTGAGAGTCTTTCTCACGTGGACTCCACCATTGGGCTTCCTTGCTCTCTGGCTTCTTGTTGGGGTCTGCCACCATGGAGGAAAGGGTATTTTTGGTAGGAAGTTGGTAAGTGAGTGAGGAAAGGGTATTTACTCTCCTGGCTTCTTCCCTGCCACATAGCTGTAGGTTTGCTTTTTCCTCTATCAAAGGCTTCCACTCCTCTCAGGTGGCCCTGGTAGCATAGCTCTGTCTCAGGGGTTAGCAACTCTTCCTTCCCCTTGTCCTTCAGGCTTAAGGGAGGTAATAGCTCCCTTCTGTTATAAGCCCTGTGTACTGTACCATCCCTCTTTATTTTTCATAAACCTTCCCTTTATAAATAACCACATTATTGAATTCTCCTTGATTACCTAGTTTGAAGGTGCCATCTGTTTTCTAGATCCTGACTGATACAGATGGTGTTGATTTTCAACAAGAAATCCCAGAAATGTAATATTCTATATTGCAATCTGGCTATACAATAATATTCATATTATGGAGCCATTTCTTTGTTCACAGCATAACTTACAAAAACTGAAACCTCCCTTCACAAACCAGATCTGGATATACACTCTGCACTAGTGGGAGGAATTTAGAATAGGCCTTCCTTCTTTCCTGGGGATGAACTGAGAGTGGGGCATATTCATGAACAATGAGTCTGTAGCTCTTCTTCAAGGTGTTGTCAGTCTGTCTGACTAACCTTCAGCCCTGGTTACTGGTTTTCAACTCTAGCTCCTCACTGGACCTGTAGCCTGATCTGGAACCCCAGCTTTGTAAATCTTGCCAATTATTTCCCCCCAGAGATTTGCTTTTGCTTCCATTGTCCTTCAGTGGCTGGTTGCTCCCTATGTCACCAAAATGGACCTCCTTGTCACTATGTCCCTGGAATGCTCCTGAGCCTGAAAATTATCTCAGTCTCAAATCCCTTCCATTACACTACTCTTGTCCCTCAGACTGGAATCACATTCACTGATTCTCCTGGTATTTTCTATTTGTACTGCTAGCCCTTCCTTGGAGCCTGTGCCTATTGGATGAATTTATCTCCCAGCTCCCATACCTCCTTCTTGGATTACTGGCCATGGGATTCATGGCCAAGGTCACATCACTCATGATCAATGAAAACAGAAGAGGGATGGGCAACATGGTGTCTAAAACAGAGAGATAGAAAATAATCAGTGTGCTTTCAGCAAAATACAAGGGATAATGCATTCTAAGGAACTGATGCAAATACTAATGAATTGGCATTTTGATTTATAAGTCAGCCCTTGTAAATCAATTCCCCAAAGCATAATCACCTTTAAAATAATGTTTCTAGATCAAAAAGCCTAGGAAGGGAAAGCAGATGTGGCTCAAGTGATTGGGCTCCTGCCTACCACACGAGAGGTCTGTGGTTCGGTTCCCGGTGCCTCCTAGGAAGACAGCAAGCTGGCGCAATGGGCAGGCACAGCAAGCTGACACAACAAGATGACTCAACAAGAGACACAAGAAGAAAAACATAATGAGAGGCACAACAAAGCAGGAAGCAGAGGTTCCTGGTGCCTCCTAAAGAGGATGAGCAGGACGATGGGTAGGCGCAGCGAGCTGACACGACAAGATGACAACAAGAGACACAAGAGGATGGGAAGCGGCTGTGGCTCAATCAGTAGGGCTCCCGTTTACCATATGGGAGGCCCCGGGTTCGGTTCCCGGGGCCTCCTGGTGAAAGCAAGCCCACCCACACGGCGTGATTAGCTGACCCAGCGAGCACAAGCAGCAAGGGGGGGATAAATGAATAAATAAATAAAATCTTAAAAAAAAAAAAAAAAAAGAGACACAAGAGGAAAAACATAATGAGAGACACAACAAAGCAGGGAATGGAGGTGGCTTAAGCAACTAGGCTCCTCCCTCCCATATCGGTGGTCCTGGGTTCGGTTCCCGGTGCCTCCTAAAGAAACAAAGATGATGAACACACACACAGCAAGTGAGGGGGTGGAGAAAGATAAATAAATAAGATAAATATAATGCGAATATTCTCACTGTCCTGATTCTGTGATAATCAGGGTGGGCTAAACATTCGCTATATTAGAAACCATGCATGTGTCCCCAGACCTTGTTTTCCTCCCTAGGTCTGGTTTTTAGAATGCTGGTGATAAACTAAGCCTGATTTATTATATGTCCATCCTGTATGGGAAAAGACTGTAACTCTAGGTATCTCTGTTCAACCTTAAGAGATATAGCAGGGGGCTATATCTGGTTGGTGTCCATCTCCCATATGGAGGGACCTGGGTTCAATCCCTGGGACCTCCTGGTAAAAATTTAAAAAATATATAGAAGGTGCGTGGGCCACCAGGCCCTGTGCGCGGGCGCACCACCAGTTCCCGCAAGCCACACAGCAAGATGATGACATAATAGGAGAGTGACACAAGGGAGAGGCAAGATGAGACGCACCGATAAACCAGCACCTAAGGTGGCGCAGGCAGGATGCCTCTCTCCTACATCAGAGATTCCAAGGATTGAATCCCAGGGAAGACAGGAGGAGAAGGATGAGAAGAGAGGGCAGAAAATGGACACAGAGTTGCCCAGCCAATGGACACAGAAACAGCAAAAATGGGGGGGGGGAGGGAAGGGGTGTAAAAATGGATAAAAGTAAATAAATAAATAAATCCTTAAAAAAGAAAAAAGATAAATATATATTTTAAAATGCCTAGGAAGGTTAAAACCATGGTATTAATAACAGCTACTTTGTTGGGCACCTACGATGTACCAGGCATTTTACATATACCACCTTATTTAACTCTTAACAACCCTGAAATGTTGGTATTTTAGAGATGATTGAGGCTGAGAGAGATTAATTCCCCAGATTCACACTGCTTACATTTGGGGAACTGGAATTTGAACATCAGTTATCTAAAAACCTCACATTCTAATGCTATATGATGCTGATATATCAATATGGTAGAATAATGACAGCCCTTAAAAATAATAAATATGATGACTCTATAGATACAGAAGAAAATATATATGAAAATTTAAGAAAAATATAAAAGCATAAATATTCAATGATTATAACCATATAAAATAATTTACATAAGGGAACCCAGAGAAAAATAAAATTGCCAATTTAGTGAGATTATGTTTTGATCAACTTATCCAAAGTATCTATTGAAAGTGATATTGTTTTTTAAATTTGACTTCCAATTGTTCATTATTAGTATAAAGAAATAATTGATTGCTCTGTATTCAGCTTGTTTCCTGCAACCTGCTAAATTAATTTACTAGGAAATTTCCTGGAGCTTGTTTTTTTTTTTTTTTTTTTTTGTAGATTACTTGGAAATTTCTTCATAGACAATCAAGTCATCTGCAAATAGGGAAGATTTTATTGCTTCCATTCCAATCTGTAGGCCTTTTATTTCTTTTTCTTGCCTAATTGCACTGGCTTGGACTTCAAATACAGAGTTAAATAGTAGTGGTGAGAACAGATACCTTGCCTTATTCTTGATTTTATGGTGAAAGCATTCAGTCTTTCAATTTTAAGTTGTTTTTTTTTTTTAAAGATTTATTTATTTACTTTATCCATTTTAAACCCCCCCCCTCCCCATTTGCTGTTTTGTGTCCATTTGCTGGGCAATTCTCTGTGTCTGTTTCCTGCCATCTCTTCTCATCCTTCTCCTCCAGTCTTCACCAGGATTCAATCCTGGAGACCTCTGATGTAGGAGAGACGTGTTCTGCCACCTGCGCCACCTTGGTTCCTGGTTTCCGGAGCTTTCGGAGCATTTCGTCTTGTCTCTCCCCTGCGTCTCTCTCCTGTTACGTCATCATCTTGCTGCATGGCTCCCAGGGTCTGGCGGCTCACCGGCACACAGAACCTGGCAGCCCATGCGCCCTCTCTCTCTCTCTCTATTTTTTTATTTTACCGGGAAGTCCCAGGAATCGAACCCAGGTCCCTCCATATGGCAGACGGATCCCCAACCATTTGAGCCACATCTGCCCCCTAATTTTAAGTTTTTTGTAAGTTTTTTGAAGATGCTCTTTATCATGTCAGGGAAGTTCCCTTCCTATTCTTAGTTTGGTGAAAGGCTTTTAAAAATATTATGAATGGTTGCTTACTTTTTTGAAATGCTTTTTCTGCAACAACTAATATGATCAGGTGTTTTTCTTCTTCAGATTGTGAAAATGTGGATTACATTGATTTTGAGATATTGAACCAGCTTTGTATTCACAAAATAAACTCCACTTGCTCATGGTGTGTTATTCTTTATATTACTGGATTCAACTTGCTAATATTTTGCTGAAGATTTCTCTATGTTCATAAGCAATACTGAACTGTAGTTTTCTTTTCTTGTAATATCTTTAGTTTTTTTCCTAAG
This sequence comes from Tolypeutes matacus, assembly GCA_026826555.1. Taxonomy (NCBI): domain Eukaryota; kingdom Metazoa; phylum Chordata; class Mammalia; order Cingulata; family Chlamyphoridae; genus Tolypeutes; species Tolypeutes matacus. The sequence continues at coordinate 25,704,207 of JAKSZT010054030.1, forward strand.
ATTTATTTATTTCTCCCTGCCACCCCCACCCCAACCATTGCCTGCTCTCTGTGTCCATTTGCTGTGTGTTCTTCTGTATCTGCTTGTTTTCCCTTTAGGCAGCACTGGGAACTGATCTTGGGACCTTCTGGAGTGGGAGAGAGGTGCTCAATCTCTTGCGACACCTCAGCTCCCTGGTCTGCTGTCTCTTATTGTCTCTACTCTGTGTCTCTTTCTGTTGCATCATCTTACTGCACCAGCTCCCCATGTGTGGGCTAGCTCTCCACTCGGGCCAGCTTGCCTTCACCAGGAGGCCCCAGGAGTCAAACCCTGGACCTCCTATATGGTAGATGGGAGCCCAATCACTTGAGCCACATCCGCTTCCCTCTTTAGTTTTAGTATCAAGGTAATGATGGCCTCATAAAATGAGTTGGAAAGTGTTCCCTCTTCATGCCTCTCTAGTTCATCTTGGATAAGTTTTGGTAATTTGTGTTTTTCAAGGAATTGGCCCATTTCACCTAAGTTGTTGAACTGATGTGTATAGAGTTGTTCATATTATTCCCTTATTATCCTTTTAATGTCCCTAGAGTCTATAGTGATATCTCCTCTTTAAGTCTGGATATTGGTCATTTATGTCATCTGTCTTTTTTTCTTTGTCAGTTTTGCTAAAGGTTTATCAATTTTATTGAACATTTCAAAGAACCACTTTTGGCTTCATTGATTTTCTCTACTGCTTTTCTGTTTTCAACTTCATTGATTTCTACTCTTGTCTGAATTGTTTCCTTCCTTCTGTGTGCTTTGGGATTTATTTATTTCCAGTTTCTTAAGATGGAAACTGAGGCCATTGATTTGAGAACTTCTTTCTTTTCTAATATAAGAATTTAATATTATAAATTTTCCTTGAAGCACTGCTTTAGATATATCCAACAAATTTTTATATATTTTATAATTTCACTGAAACTTCCTCTTAGACCCATGAATTATTTATCAATGCATTGTTTAATTCCCAAGTGTTTGGAGATTTTCTTGTTATCTTTCTGTTATTGATTTCTAATAAAATCTCATTATTACCAGAGAATATACTTTGCATTCTTTTTTAATCACTTTTTTTAATCACTTTTTTTAAGGAGGTACTGGGCATTGAAACCAGGACCTTGTACATGGGTAACAGGCACTCAACCACTCAGCTACACCTGCTCCCCTGCATTACTTTTTTTTGTTATTTTTAAAATTTTTTGTTATTTTTTTTGCATTATTTCTTATTCTTTTAAATTTGTTAAGGTTTGTTTTATGACCCAAGATATAGTCTATCTTGGCAAATTTTCCATATGCATGTTAAAAGAATATATATTCTGCCACTGTTGAGTGAAGTATTCCATAAATGTCAATTAGATCTAAATGATATTGTTGTTTAGTTCTTCTATATCTACATGGAAGATACCGACATACTTATACAGAAGATATAGATCTACTTATATATCTGTATCTTCTATGTCCTTGCTGATTTTCATTCTGCTACTCTGTTGAATACCAAGAAAGGAGTATTGAAGTCTCCAACTATACTCGTGGCTTTCTTCTTTCAGTTTTGTCAGGTTTTGCTCCATGTATTTTGAAGCTCTGTAGTTTTGTGCATAAACAATTATATTTCCATGTTCTCTTAATGAAATGACTCCTTTATTGTTATGAAAGCACTTTCTTTATCCCTTGTCATTTTCTATGCTCTGAAGTCTATTTAGTAGTCTGATATTAATATAGCCATTCCAGGCTGGCCCCCTTTTTTGGAGCCACTTACCACGATCTTCTTTATCTTTTTTAAGCAGGACCATGTATCTTAAATTCTAACTAAGTTTATTTCTTCCAGAATCAATGGCTTCTAGAACAAGATACTAGTCATGTGGGGATTTCATCCAGCTCCAACCACAGTGCCTCTCATCTTCCCTCAGCCTCAATAGAATAGTCAGAGGGTTTTACACCCTCTAGGTAGGGACTACTCCCCCTAACCAGCAGGAAGCAGCTACAGAAGAATGACCATCACCCTTCAGCTCCCCCTTAAGAAAAAGATGTAAACTCTCTGAGGGGGGTGTTGAGGCAGGTTAGTATAGGGAACGAAGGAAGATGAGGGAAGACATCCTGCCATGGCTTGGACTGGGCAGAGAACATGGTCATGACACCTTGCCCAGAAACCCCCTGCTATTAGAAAAAAAACTGGAAAGACCCCACCTAGACCCTGGTCATAAGGTCCCATTTGGAACTCTTTCCAGGGTTAAGGGGAAGCCCTGGATAACTTCCAAACAACAGGTCTCCCCATTGGCCTCCTGAAAACTAAAAGGTGGGGCAACCAGTCAGGACAGCAAACAGCTGTAGCCCCTCCCCAACATTAGGAAAGCAGAGGAGGAAAGGCTTAAAAAAGGCCTAACCTGGGGTCCCACATGCCTGTCTCACCCTGTAGCACACCCACAAGCCATGTCTCAGGTTGTGTACTTATCTCTTTTCTTGTTTCTTAATAAACTCTTTACTCCCTTGCCTACCCTAAAAAAAAAATATATATATAGCAATTCCAACTTTCTTTGGGTTAGAGTTTGCATGTATATCTTTTTCCATTCTTTTAATATATCTATTCATTATATTTGAAATGAATTTCTTATAGACAATTGGGCCATGTTTTTCTCCACTTTGATGATCTCTTTCTTATAGTTGGTATATTTAGCTCATTTACATTTGATGTAATTATTGATATGTTTGGGTTTAGATGAACCATTTTATCATTTGTTTTCTGTTTGAACCTTTTGTATTTTCATTTCTCTGTTTCCCCTTTCCTGCTTTCTTTTGTTATTTATTTGAACTTTTCTAGTATTCCATTTGAATGTATTTATTGAGATTTTTACAATTTTTCTTTGTCCAGTTTTTTCCCACTGGTTGCTCTAGGAATTACAATATCCATAATTAAATTTTAACTCTTTGTTTAAAATAAAATATTAGAATTTTAAATGGAATATAGATACCTTACTTTCATATATGTCCTTTTATCACCCCTCATATGTTGTAGTTGTCTTATATGTAACTATCTCTATACATTAAAAATCCCATCAGAAATGTTATAATTTTTGCTTTCAACCACAAAACACATTGTAAGTAACTCAAGAGAAGAATGATTAATTATATTTACCCAAATAGTTATCATAGCTGTAGATCTTTCTAAATTCCTGATATTCTAAGTTCCTTTTGGTATAATTTCCCTTTTGTCTGAAAACTTTCCTTTAGCAATTCCTTTAGAGCAGATCTGCTGGCAACAATGTCTCTTAGATTTCCTTCATCTGAAAATGTTTTTATTTTACCTTCATGGCTGAGGGATTTTTTCTTTTTTCTGGATATAGCATCCTGGATTGAGTTTTCTTTTCTTCCAGCACTTTAGAAATTTTCTATTTCCTCTGGCTTCCATGGTTTCTTATGAGAAATCGACTATTATTTGAATCATTGTTCCCATATAGAACAATGTCTGCTTTTTTCTCTGGTTGCTTTCAAGATTTTTTTCTTTGTCCTTAGTTTGCTGCAGTTTGACTATGTCTAGGTATGGATTTCATTGGCTTTATCCTGTTTAGAGTTCACTGAGATACTTGAATCTCTGTAAATTTATGTCTTTCAACAAATTAGAGAAGTTTTCAACTATTGCTTATTCAAACAGATTTTCTGCACTGAAGCTTTATTATTTCTGGGATTCTAATGAACTACATTAGACCTTTTGGTATTATCCTATAGGTCTCTAAGTCTTTGTTGTTTTTTTCTTTTGATCTTTTTTCTCTATGCTTTTCAGATCAGTTAATTTTTATTGATCTACCTTTAAGGGCACTGACTCTTTCATCTGCCATCTCAATTCTGTCTATCCAATGAATTTCTTTATTTTGGTCATTGTATTTTTCAGTTCTAAAATTTCCATTTGGTTCTGCTTTATATCTTCTATTTTTGTGCTGAGATTTTCTATCTTTCCATTCATTTCAAGAGTGTTTGCTCTTACTTTTTGGGGTATTTTTAGAATAGCTACTTTGTCTTTGTCAGTTAATTCTAACATCTGTGCTGTCTTGGCATTGGTGTCTGTTAATTATCTTTTTCCATGTGAATTTAGATTTTCATGTTTTTTTTCATATGCTGAGTAATTTTGGATTGTATCCTGGACATTCTGACTAGTATGCTATAGACTCTGAGGCTTGTTTAAATGCTATAGAAAATGTTGATATTTTTCTTTTAGCAGGCAATCAACCTGGTTAAAATTAGTCTATAAGTTCCAGCCAGAATTCTATAGGTCAGGAGTTAAATGATAAGTTCTGTTTCCAAAGCATTTACAGTGATATTTGGATCTGTCCTGAATGCTCACCACCAAGTAGTCAGTCTAGATCCTGGGTAGTGCTCTATCCTGTAGCTCCATTCTCAAAGCCAATAGTGTGCTGTTGAGGGTCAGATCCACACATGCAAAGCTTGGGGGGTTAGCCCAGGAGTCATAAACAACTTTAGGGGGTCACTTTCCTGAGCTTCTCCCTCTACACAATCTCCCTGGTGCTTTCTGATTCCATGGGGGTCCCATTTTTGGTTCTTCAGTCAGAAAGCTGGGGCTTTCTACACCCCACTCTGCTATGTACTTCCTGTGACTGTGTCTGTGTCTGGGATAAGCAGCAGGAGGACAGAGATGGAAAAAAAAATCAGTGGGGGTTTGTCCTACCCTCAGAGTTCTGGAACCACAGCTCCTCTGATTGGGGAGGATGGTTCCCTTCCCTCAGAGTTTTAAGCTTCTGCTGGTCCCTTTTACCATTACTGTTGTTTGCTTTTGCTGCTGCCTCCACAGGATTACTTAGGGATGGGGATGCTAAAGAATGGAAAAAGTAAACAAAATAAAAAGAAACAAACAAAAATAAAGAAAAGAAAAAAGAAGTAAAAAATTTAATTAAAAAAAAAGAAACAAAACCCAGCAGATTTCCCTCACTATTTCTGTTCATAAGGACACTACTTTCCCACAAGCCAGAACTAGAAGGCTTCTTCTGGAGCTCTCTCTGTTCACATTGGTGGGACTCAGGCTTTTGGACTGCATTAAATCCAGGTTAGCCTGGACAGAGAGGAATGCACTTACTTCATCTTACTCAGAACTGGAAACTTCCTAAAGTAGTGAGCTTATGAAATGATAATTTGAGTTATAACTTTTAAATTTTACAATTTTTAAGTGACTGGATATAAATTTTTAGAAGAGATTTTAAGGTCCCAATATCAACATTATAATTTTGAACTATTTAATCCTTAATTGAATGTCCTACTAGAGGGTTTAATATGTAAATAAAACACATTATAAGCAAATATATATTTAAGTCAATGTATATTATAAGTCAATATATTATAACTAAAACACATTCATGCTTATCCCTCTACTTTTGGTATTTCTCTATTTGCAATGTAACATATTTGCTAGTAATGTTCATTTATCACATAAAAATTCAAATAATTCAGAACTTTGGTGTGGGATTCATTTATGATTCACAAAGTTATAAGGTAGAGTTTGACTTATAAGGAAGCACATAGTGAAACATGGTTTAGTGTTAGTTAGGATTTGGTTCAGCTATAAATGACCAAAAAAAAAAAAAAAAAAAAAAAAAAACCCCACAACACAATATAATAGTAGCTTGCAAAATATATGCTTATTTTTCTCACACAAAAAGCAGGAATTAGGAGGTCCAAAGTTGATATGATTGTGTCAGGAACTCAGGGTCCAGGTTTCTTCTACGCATGCCCTCCAACCCCTCCTGATTATCTCATGATCCAAAATGGCTGGAATAGTTCAAGCTGTCAGAGAAAGAATGAAAGGTGAAGGAGAAAGTCACATGGCTCCTCTTTTTTAAGGACACTTCCTGAAAGTTGCACACAGTTCTTCTGCTTATATCTTTTTGGCCAGAACATAGCCACGTGGACACACCTTGCCACAAGACAGGCTGTGAAGTGTAATCATATTCTTGGCAGTTATAGCCACCTAAAAATTGAGTTTCCATTATTATTGAAAGGGCAAGAATGATTATTGAGAGTCAATTAGCATTCTCTGCCACAGGCCTGAGAAATCCTTATGTTGAAAGTAGCAGAAACTAAATTCAAATTGGCATAAACAATAAAGAGGATTTATTAGCTTATGTACCTGGATGGACCAGAGTTAGAGTGAGCTTTAGAGTTGGACCTAATTTCTTTCTATGTTTCTGGTTAGCCTCCTGCTGTGACAACTTCATTATAAAGTTAGCTTCCTTCTTTCTGGCAAAAAGTCTTCAGACATTACAGGCTTCACATCCTAATATCACACTGCCTAGAAGGAAAGAAGGCATTGCTTTTTGGTCGCTATGGTGACCAACCATCCCGGTTTGCCTGGGACTGTCCCAGTTTTAGCACTGAAAGTTCTGTGTCCGGCAAACCAGGATGGGTGGTCATCCACCTGGTGGCTCTCTCAGAAGGGAGCAGAACGTTCTTTTGTGAGTCCCCCAGCTTACCTTTCACATTGCATTGGCCCAAACTATGACTTATTCTTCCTTTGACCAGGGGAATACTGTGCACTGATTTGCTTAGACCTGGCAATTACTGTAACAAGAGGGATAGATTTACCCGATTGGGTAAGGAAACCAGAGCTAAGCTCTGGAACTAAGTAGAACTAGGTCTCCCCTCTTCCACAATCACATGCCTGCTCCACAGTTGGGAGACACACTCATAATGACTGCTACAAAGTTCAACTAACAATGCTAGAAATGCTCACTATTTATAAAGCTAAACCCTCACGTGAAACCAGATAACTCTGTATCCCAAAAGTATAAAACAAACATTCTACTGAAGGGTAATAATTCTAGCTATAGAAAAGTGTGTTAATAGATATTTTTGCTGAGATAATATTGCAGGGTTAGTCTGGCACAAAACTACATTCCGGTGTTCACACAACAATGGCAGTAGCATCACTTGGTATTATTTTCTTTGATCATATGCTAAGACTAGGTACAGCAAATAATTTGGTCCAAGTGTTTGTGCTGAAATAAGGAATAGTATAATTTTAAATAAATCCATTTATGACCATGGTCTTTATGTGGTAGATTGTACACTATTGACCCACATTTTGGTGCCCTTTCCTGTGGTGCCTCTCCCTGCAAGAGGGTTATATTTCCCCATCCTGCTGAAAGCAGGCTGTGGCAGTTTGATATTATTTATGAATTTCAAAAAGAGATATAGATTATGTTTGTAAACTGGCTGTTCCTCTGAGCATGATAACTCTTTGATTGTATTAGATTCAGCTGAGATGTCTGATTAAATTAGGGCTTTGATTCAACCACGTCATTAGAGTGCGACTCAGTATTGAGTCCCAGCCCCCTTCAGGTGGGCTGATAAAATAGACTCTCACACGGAAGTAGATACACAGAGAAGCAGATACCTGAGGAGAGAGAGAAGCCTCCATTAGACACAGCAGAGGCCTCAGCAAGAGAGATGAGCCTGATAGATTACACCTAACCTTGTGAAGAGAACAGAGCAGCTGAGCCCGGAAAGAAATGAGCCCCGGGGAGAGAGACAAGCCTTATGCCAGCCTACAACTGAGATCAGAAGAAGCTGAGACCACGGAGCCTTAAGAGGAAGAAGGAAGGCTGAACCCTTGCAGACATTGCCTGCCATCTTGCATCAACATGTGGCAAATGACTTTAGGTGAGCAAGTACCTCTTGTGGTACCTTGAGTTGGACTCTTTAGGGCCTTGTGACTCTAGCTTTCACCCCAAATAAATACTCTTTATAAAAGCCAACAGAGTCCTGGTACTTTGCATCAGAACCCCATTGGCTGATTAATACACAGGCAGTAATGTGATTTGCTTTGGCCAGTAAGGTATGCGTAAACTGGACACGTGTCAACTTCCAGGCAAAAAATTTAAGAGCTGATGGTTTACTATGTTCTCTTTTTTCTCTGCCATGATGACCAACAATATCCCAATGTAGCATGAGTGAGATTCTGGGGCCTTTTGTTACTACAGAATAATTAGCCTGACTGATATATCCTGTACATGCTTTACTTCCTCCAAACTTCCTTTCTAACCTCTTCTCTCTTCTGCTTCCCTTTTATGTGTGTGTGTGTGTGTGTGTGTGATGTGTCCCTTCCTATGTTCTTATATTTCACAACAATCCAGCCCTTGAGAGTCTGAGTAGATGAAGAGCACAGAAACAGTTAACTAGGCAGAAGCTTTGAAGGATTTTTTTCTTGTACTACAAAGGCCAAATAGCTTCTAAAAGAATCTTGGGCACACTGCCTCGCAGACAAAACACTAGAAACCTAAGAATTAGATTCATGTGATATAACTGCTTACATTTAACTAGGTTTTAATTATTGATTTTATAATAAAACATTTTTATAACAATTCAACTTACATATTGTAACTCCAACAAATGCATTCTATTCTCTATAAACACAATACTAATATAAAGTTTGAAGTGAAGGCTTTAAAATATGTCTAACACTCTGGTCACTTGAAGAAAGAGAATTTCTACAAAGAAACCTCCTTCAATTTTCTTCCAGGCTCACAAGGAAATAATTCCAATAGTTCCTATGTCACTTTATAAATCTACTTAAAGTATAGATTCCTAGGTACCTTCCCCTAAAGATTCTGATTCTGTAGGTATTTGGGAATCATTGCATTAAATAACTGTGAATCACCAGTCTAAGTGGAACTTAATCCTTAGTCCTCAAGTTGTATTTGTCTCTTTCAAGTACTAGTCAGGAAATTTTTGGAGTGACTTCGTCACCCACAACTCTTTCTATGAGAAACTGCTCTGGCCACAGTTCCAGTCAAGGAAAGTGGCTGGGCTATTCCTTGAGTATCCATGTTCTATTTCCATATTACTTTGCTTTCTTCTTCCACTCTGTACTGGACCAAGGGCAACTAAGCTATGCAAACAGGAGGTGACAAATCGTGACTAAGACATGATTCTTTCTCTTGGCAATTTGAACTGAAAAATAAGAAGAAAATTTAATTGGTAATGAGAAGATGGAAAAAAATACTCCAACGGGAAGTACAGATCAAAAGACTAGCTGAATCATGTTAAAGGTGGAACAACACAATACAGTCTACAAACCGTCTTAGAGATGGATGCCATGAGTTCTGACTCCATGAGACTTAGCTGTGCTTTGATTCCTGTTGTAGGATTTTGTGGGATTCTTATCTCCCTTATTGACTGTGTAGCATTGTAATAAAATCTCCATTACTTGAAAGAATACTAATAAGTATCTATTGCTAACACATACATACTATCATTCATTGGGACCTCGGTGGTCCCGATTTCTGTGGAGTGCTGTATTATTCTAAACCTGCAGTGTTTCTCAAAATGCTCTTGTGTGGACCACCTAGCTCAGAATGATTCAGATTATTAATAATTTAGATTCTCAGTCACTACTTTAGAATTATTGAATCCAGGATAGAGCACAGGAATAAACATTTTTGAGAAACCAATACTTTATTTTTAAAAGTTTTAGATTTACAGAAAAATTGAGCAGATATAGAGTTCCTATATTATGCTCTCCCACTATACACAATTTCTCCTATTATTAACTTCTTACTAATGTATGATACATTTATCACAATTAATGAAACAATATTGATACGTATTATTAACTAATGCCCAAATATTATTCAAATTTCCTTAGTTTTTCCCTAATGTCCTTTTTCTGGTCCAGGATCCCATCCAGGATACCACATTACATTTGGCTGTCATGTCTCCTTAGGTTCCTCTTCGTTGTTACATATTCTTGGATTTTCCTTGTTTTTGATGATCTTGACAAGTTTTGAGGAGTATTGGTCAGATATTTTGTAGTATGCCTGACTATTGAAATGTGCCTGACTTTTTTCTCATGATTAGACTGGGGTTATCGGTTTGGGGAGGAAGATCACAGAGGTAAAGTGGTAATGAGCAAGTTTTACAGGCACCCAGGTGATTTTTATTTTATTTTATTTTTACCGGGAGGTCCTGAGGATCGAACCCAGGTCCCTCCATATGGGAGACGGATGCCCAACCATTTGAGCCACATCCGCCCCCCCCTTTTTTTTTTTTACCGGGAGGTACCAGGGATCGAACCCCGGTCTCTCCATACGGTAGACGGATGCCTAACCTCTTGAGCCACATCCGTTTCCCCCAGGTGATTTTTATATGTACACTGTAAGTTAGTGGCCATGTTGTTAACATGTATGTCCTGTAGCTGTGTCCAGATGCAGCTTTGCGTATACTATTACTCTACTTATATTTTCAAGGGTAGAAATCATGATTTCCTCATCTTTTTTTTTTTTTTTTTTAATAAAGCAAATTTATTTTATTTATTTATTTATTTATTTATTTATTTTTTACCAGGAAGTCCCAGGGATCGAACCCAGGTCCCTCCATATGGGAGACAGACACCCAACCATTTGAGCCACATTCGTCCCCCTCCTCATCTTTAAATCCTTAGAGATTTAGCATAGGGCTTGTCATGTCGTACAGATTTCATCATGCTTGAGCAAAGAACAACAAAAAAGGTACAAAGCTAGAGATTTATCCTATGAATTTACTTCTATACACAAATATAATACATCTATTGATATAAAAGTCTCTTCCCTGGGAATTTGGAGAAACAGTAGAGCAACAGAGGCTCACTTCAATGACTTCTACTGACTAATTCACTGGTTTCACCACCTTGTCCATTCCCTCTGTAAAGCAAATTGAATAACGCCCACAGTAAACTAAGTATTTGTGGCTGATAGTCTACTTCTTAACATGCCTGTGCACTTCTGCTTTCACCAGCTGAGTTGTTTGCTTACCAGGAGAGGTTGTTTGGTCCTAAATCTGTGTACATCAGTTGTACTTGTTACTGAAATTATGTAATTTTATTCAATATTAGAAAAGCTGATTAAATATAAATGAAAGAGTTGTTTCATTGAAAATCAAAATGAAGGTGAATTGCACACAAAACCACTATCAAATTAGGTTAGGGTGAGAGAAGATTAAAATACGAGAGAAAAAAACTTGTAAAAATCTAGAATTTTGCACTCAGATTGCACCATAAGTAACTTTAAACTCTTATTCCACATAAAAGAAATGAAAACTCTTAATAATAGATAATGCATTATGGGTATGGTTTTTGGAGGTATATCGATGAACTCCAATCAGAGATTTCAAATTCAAAAAGTCTTGGTCCAAGTGTATTTTTAGGGCAGTGATACCATAATGCTGGATACATGACATTGTCTATTTGTCAAAACCAATACTACTGTATACACAGAGTGAACCCTAATGTAAATTGTAGAATTTAGTTACTAATAATGTATCAATACTGGTTCATCAGTCGTAACAAATGGACAATGCAAGACGTCAATAATAGGGGGACTGTATGTGTGGTGGTAGTGGTGGTGGTGGAGTTATCAGGGTCTCTATTTTCTGGGCAATTTCCTGTAAACCCAAAACTGTTCTAAAAATAAAGTTTATTATTTTTTTAAGTCCTGGCCCTCCATCAAATGACTGACATATATATAATCGTTTCAAGTATACATGTATCAAATAACTGCATTTAGCTACTAGAAAGACCCTCACACTGTGCTACTGTGTAAGTCACTCAGTCTCTCCCGCCTTCTATAGCCTCTTGGCAGTTTCGCTGTTCAGCGACATCTTCAGCCGCGACGTCCCGGGCAGTCATTTCCGCCCATCCCGCTTTTCCGCCCACGCCTTCCTCGCCCTAGGTTCCGCCGAGTCTGGAGACGCACCGGCCCTTTCTGCCCTGACGGCCCCACAGGCGGCGCGCCATCTCACTCGTTGGGTCACGCCTTTCCTGCTTGTCCTGCGCAGTCCCACGCCCGACGCGGGCCTAACGTTGGGAGAAAGCCTCCTAGACTCCTGCAGCCTGCTGGATACGTGAGGAGGATTAACCCGCATCTTCCGCCCGCCATGCATCACGCTGTTCCCCAGGCCCGCAGACGCGTCCGGGGGTGGGGGAAGCGAGGGGACTCCCCTACGCACGCGCGCAGCCCCGCCCGACCACCCCCACCTCGCCCGCCTGGCCCGAACAGGCGCGGGCCAATCAGAGCCGGTCTCGCCTCTACTGCCCATGGCTCTGCTGCGCGTCCACTGCCTTTAGAGCGGCCTTCGGAACACAATAGCTTGCTCCGCGCGTTTCCTCTCAGGCAGCCGTCGCTAGAAATAGCTTCCCTAGGAGAGGCCTCGAAGCCCCTCCGGTTTGAGCAGGAAAGAGGGAGAAGTGAGGGAAGCTGTTTTTCATTTTCACGGGAAAAAAAACCCTTTATTCCTCTCCCTCTCGCCCCTACGAGTGTCTCAGATTAGAAATGCCCCTAGGCTGCGCTCATGTTAATGGAGATGTGTTCAAAGAAAGAAGAATCCGTTTTTCTTTATAAAGGTAACAGTTTTTCCTGCTGGTGAGGTAATGTAGTGTCGGCTCATTACCCAGAATTCCCGAGCTCCCGCGTGGCACGTTCCGGCTCGGGCGCCGGGGGCGTCGGGAACACCTGCTTCTCTTTTGCTTCGCGGGAATGGAAGCCTCTCAACGCCCGTTTTCCCTTCACAAGCGTGTTTTCCTTTTAATTGTAAGCATACGTAGTTATAAAAAACGACTTGCTCTCAGTAAAACAGTGCAACAGTATATAGAGGTATATAAAAGAAAGTTAAACACTGCAACCTCGTCGTCCAGAAGTAACACTACAAGCACATTGCTCTATAAACAAAAACTTTTCGTATGTGCACGTGAAAGTAATTTTAATAAAAAATATGAATATGTTAATGTCTCATATTAGCGGGTAAATTACTGTAGATTATGTAATCATCTTTGATATCTTTGATAGCTGTATGGATATCATAATTTGTTCAATCAGTCCCTAAATTCTTGGACTTTTGGGTATCTCCAGTCTTTCACTTCCACAAGCAATACTAGATGAATATTCATACATAAAAATCTGTACATATACCTGATTATTTCCTTACAATAAATTCATAGAAATATAACAAACTACTGGATCAAATGGAATGCATGTTTTTTATTTGTTTGTTTGTTTGTTGTACTGGGGATTGAACCCTATTCCTCCTACTTGGGAAGCAGGCATTCAACTACTGAGCTACACCGGCTCGCCATGTTTTTTAAGATTCTATCCACCCGAAGAATGTTTTTAATTTGCATTTCATTGCTTAAGTGTAAAATCGAACATCTTTCGTATATTTGTTGGTTTTGTTTTAGTGAATTGGCCATTTATGATGTATACCTGTTTTTAAATTGTAGTTTTCACACTTTTTTAAAAAAATTGGGTTCTTTATATATTAGAAGTATTAACCGTTGTCTGAAATATAGTTAGAAAAATATTCCTGTTTATCTTGTAATCTGACTTATAGTGTGTGTTTGCTGAAGGAAATTTTTCATTTTTATGTAGGCATATCTATCAATCTTTTCCTTTGTTTCCAGCTTTAGTGTCATACTGACCTACCTGTGTTTTCTTCTAGCATTTCTTTTATTTTTTATTTTGAAATAATTTCGAACTTACTGGACAGTTGCAAAAACAATATAAAGCCCATACAGAGAATTCCAGTTTACTCCCACCCTATACCCAGATACCCACATCCACCAATTCTACACCTTTACTGGTATCATTCCATCTCTCCATCATCATCTATCTGTCTGTCTATCTGTCTGCCTGTCCATCTGTCCATCCATTCATCTATCCATCTATCCTTTGAATACCTGAGAGCAGGTTACACATAACATATTCTCCTAACACATAATACTTCCATATACATTTGCTACAAACAAAGATATTCACTCATATAATCACCATAAATGCAGTTATCAAGTTCAAGAAATCTAGCATTAATATAAAGTTTACATTTTTTTTTTTTAATTTTTTATTTTTTTATTTTACCGGAGGTCCCGGGGATCGAACCCAGGTCCCTCCATATGGGAGACGGACGCCCAACCAGTTGAGCCATATCCGTCCCCTAAAGTTTACATTCTTTATTCCAATTTTTTCTTATGTTCTAGTAATGTCCCTTTGAGCCTTTTCTCCTCCATTCTTAGCCCTCATCTAGTATCATGTATTGCATTTAATTGTCATTATCTTTTTAGTTTCTATTTCTTTTCTTTAAAATTGTGGAACCATATATACAACAAAAATCTTCCCATCCCAACTCCTCCCAAGCATATCATTCATTGGGATTAATCATATTCACAATGTTGTGCTAACCTCACCACTATCCATTATTAGAATTTGCCCTTCACCCCAAACAGAAACCCTGCACTCAATTTGCATTAACTCCACCATTGCCCCTGCCCCTTCCCCTAACCCGCAGTAACCTATACTCTACTTTCTGTGTCTATGAGAGTGCATATTTTCTGAAAATTTCTTAGAAGATGCCATAGGGCTTAACTTTAACATCCTAAATGTATAACAATCTCATTTCTTTGATAACAACTTAACTCCAGTAACTTAAACTATGTTCCTATACCTCTCAATCCCCCCAGCTTTATATAGTTCTTGTCACAAATTACATATTTATACATTATGAGTCCAAAACCATTGTTTATCGTTACTCTGTATGCATTTGCCTTTTCCATCCTGTAGGAAGAAAAAGTGGAGTTACAAATAAATAATACAATAATACTGGTATTTATATTTAACTGTGTCATTATCTTCACTGGAAATCTTTATTTCTTCATGTGGCTCCAGCCAATCATCTAGTGCCCCTTCCTTTCAACCTACAGAATTCTCCTTCGCACTTCTTTTAGGGCCAGTCAGTGGTGACAAAATCCCTCAGCTTTTGTTTATCTGGAAATGTCTTAATTCCTCCCCTGTTTTGTTTTTTTTTGTTTTTTTTTTTTTCTTTTTAGAGGTACCAGGGATTGAATCCAGGACCTCGTACATGGGAAGCAGGTGCTCAGCCACTGAGCTACATCTGCTCCCCAATGAGAGCTGGTTTTTTGTTTGATTGCTTTTTTAGGAGGTGCCAAGGATTAAACCTGGGACCTTGTATATGGGAAGCAGGCGCTCAACCACTTGAGCTACATCTGCTTCCCTCTTTTATTTTTAAAGATTTATTTATCTACTTTTATCCATTTTTAACCCCCCCTTCCCTGCCCCGTTTTTGCTGTTTTGTGCTCATTCGCTGGGCAACTCTCTGTCCGTTTCCTGCCCTCTCCTCTCATCCTTCTCCTCCTGTCTTCATCGATCCTGGGAACCTCTGATGTGGGAGAGAGGCATTCTGCCACCTGCACCACCCCAGTTCCTGGATCTTCAGCACATCTCATCTTGGCTCTTCCCTTGTGTCACTCTCATGTTACGTCATCGTCCTGCTGCGTGGCTTGGTGGAGCCTGGCACACCCACACACGGGGCCTGGTGGCCCGCGCGCCTTCCATGTTTTTCTTTATTTTACCGGGAGGTCCCGGGCATCGAACCCAGGTCCTTCCATATGGGACACAGACGCCCAACCATTTCAGCCACATCTGCCCCCCCTCTTCTGTTTTTCAAAGACAGTTTTAGCCCAGAGAGGTTAAATGACTTACTAAATTGGGACTAGAATCTGGGTTTCGTAACTCCTAATCCAGTGTGCTTAAGCTGTGCTGCCTTTTAAATTCTTGTGGCATTTGTTAGCATATGCTTTCTTATAGTTCAGCTTCTTATGTGCCTATTATATTTCCCTACCAAGATTGTAAGCCCCTTAAGGGCAGGGACTTTGCATTTTTAGCACTACTATAGTGTTCTTTTTTTTTTTAAGATTTTATTTATTTATTCATTCATTTATCCCCCCCTTGCTGCTTGTGCTCTCTGGGTCAGCTAACCACGCCGTGCGGGCGGGCTTGCCTTCACCAGGAGGCCCCGGGAACTGAACCTGGGGCCTCCCATATGGTAAACGGGAGCCCTACTGATTGAGCCACAGCCGCTTCCCTATAGTGTTCTATACTTAGTTATGAATTAGATAAATAAATGGTGGTGGCAACAACAACAAAAAAGTTGCTAGATATAGGATTCTTCGTTGGCAATTTTTTTTTTACTTTCAGTGCTTTAAATATGTCATCCCACTGCCTTCTTTGAGAAATAGGCATTTAATCTTAGTGACGCTCCCCTGTATATGACTCATTCCTTCTGTCTTGCAGCTTTCAGAATTCTCTGTTTATCTTTGGTGTTTGACAGTTTGATTATAACATGGCATAGTGTGGTTCTAATTGAGTTTATCTTGTTTGAAGTTTGTTGGGCATCTTGGATGTGCATTTACATGTCTTTCATTAAATTTGGGAAGCTTTAAGCCATTATTTCTTTGAATATTCTCTCTGCCCCTTTCTTTCTTCTCCTTCTGGGATGTACAATGCATATATTGGTCCACTTGATGGTGTCCCACAGGTTCCTCAGGCTTTGTTTACTTTTCTTCATTCTTTCTTCTCCTCAGGCTGGATGATTTCAATTGTCTTTTCTTCAAGTTCACTACTACTTTTTTATGCCAGCTCCAATATGCTTTTGAACTCCTCTAGGGATTTTAAAATTTCTGTTACTATGGTCTTTTGCTCTTTTGGGCTTCTTTTCATAATTTCCAGCCCCTATTGATATTCTCTTTGTGTTTATTTATTATTTTCCTTATTTCCTTTAGTTCTTTGTTCATGTTTTCCTTTAGCTCTTTGAGCATATTTAGGACTTTTTTTTTTTTTTTTTTTTTTAAGTTTTTGTCTGGAATGTCCAGGTCTGATACTCCTTATTGATGGTTTGTAATGCTTTAATCTTCTCCTTTGCCTGGACCTATTACTTCCTGTTTTTCTGGTATGTTTTCCAATCTTTTGTTGACATCTGGACATTTTGATATTTTAGTGCGTTATCACTGGAATTTAGACTCTGAGGTGTCTGTTCCTTAAAATTGTATCCAGCTAGTACTGTAACAACTTTGCTTTAAGCCAGGAGCTAACAAAAAGAAAAAGAAGAGGGAAAAAAAGAAAACACCTTTCTCAGTGTGCAGATTGACCTGTGTGAGTGCTCTCCTTCAGGGCTTATCCATACAATGAGTTTGGAGACTAGTTCCAGGCTAAAGCGTAGGGGGCTCCCTGATCCTTTCTTCACATACATGTTGTCTTAGGCATGAGCTTGTGGCCCTAGGAATTCCCCCATTTACAAAGTTATGAATGCCCCCTCTTCCCTAGGAAACAGATTCTTCAAAGTCCTGGGTGCTGCGTTGTATGCCCTGCAGCCAACAGTCTCTTACCCCTGGCAGTACAACTTCACAGCTCTCCCATAGCATTCTGTAGGAGAGCTTGGTGAGCTGCTTTCTACCTGCAGGCCAAGTTCTGGGACAGTGTGTCCTCAGGTTACCAGCAGACAGATTGGGCCAGACATACATGTTCCCAGTATGTGCATGAGGGTTATTCTGTTCCTTGTGGAACAGGTACCAGGGATCCACACTGGGAGCAGGGGCTGGTCTGCACTGATCTGGTGAGGAGATAGGGAAAGGGCCAGCCAGGGTGCCATGAGATCCTACTGCCTTTAAAAAACAAATTTTTTTTAATTAAAAAATTTTAGGCTTACAGAAATGCATAAAATGTAGAGGTTCCATGTACCACCCTAACATTAATACCTGCATTATGTGGTACATTTGTTACAATTGATGAAAGAAGGGTTTTATAATTGAACTGTTAGCTATATAGTCCATGGTTTATATTAGGGTTCACTGTTTGTGTTGTAGATATCTAGGTTGTTCTTTAAAAAAATTTTTTTTTCTATCAATTAACAATTGTCTTATCTTTGAGATCACTGATTCTTTTGTCTCTACCTCCAATCTGTTGCTGAAACCCTGTAGAGAATTTTACATTTCAGTTATTGTGTTCTTCACCTCTAGGATTTCTGCTTGGTTCCGACTGAGAATCTCAAAGAGATCCCCATATTGTGCATTCATTGTTTTCCTCATTTCCTTTAGTTCTTTCTCCATGTTGCCCTTTATCTCCTTGAGCATATTGGGTATCATTTTTTTTAAAGCCTATATCTGGTAGAGATAGAGCTGTCTGTTCCTTAAGTTTGTATCAGCTAGTGCTATGACAGATTTTCTTGCATGCCAGTAGCTAAACAAAACAAACCAAAGCAAAGCAAAAAGTACCTGTCACAGTCTTTGCAAATTGGCTCAGCTTTGGCTGGTGCTGTCCTTCAGAACTTCATCTTCCCATCAGGAAGATCAGCCTAAGGCAAATGCAATGTGCAAGATCCTTATGCTTTATCTCTTTTTTTTTTTTAAGAGAAGATGTGGGTTTACTAACAATCGTGCATAAAATACAAGATTCCAATACATTACCCCACCACCAACATCTTGCATTGTTCTGAAACATTTGTTACAATTGATGAAAACACGTTTTTATAATTGTACTATTAACTACAGTCCTTGGTTTGATTTAGGGTTCCCTATTTGGTATTATAGCTCCATGGATTTTTTGAAAAATGTTTATACTGTTACCATATATACAATCTAAAATATCCTGCTTTAATCACATTCACAAATATTTTTCAGTGCTCTTAATGTGTTCGCAATGTTGTGCTAGATCACTACCATCCATACCAAAACATTTCCAACATTCCAAATAGGAACCCCACACATATTAAGCCTTAACTTCCCATTCCCTACCCTGTCCTCTGGTAACCTATATTCTAGATTCTGCCTCTATAATTTTGCTTATACTAATTGTTTAAATTAGTGAGATTATACAAAATTTGTCCTTTTGTGTGTGGTTTAGTAAATATGATGTCTTCAAGGTTCATCCTTATTGTCATATGTATCAGGACTTCATTCTTTTTATGGCTGATTAATATTCCATTGTATGTATATACCATCTTTTATTTATCCATTCATCAGTTGATGGACACAGGCTGCTTCCATCTTTTGCCAATGGTGAATATTGCCTCTGTGAACATTGGTGTGCAAATATCTATTCAAGTCCCTGTTTTCAATTCTTTTGGGTATATACCGAGTAGTGGGATTGCCGAGTTATATAATAGTTCTATACTTAGCTTCCACATGGTCTCAGCTGCCTGCAAGCCACATTTTTGCCCTTTTATCCAAGAACAAATTCTTGGATAGAGAAACTGAGACCTATTCCCCAACTTCCACACAATAGATTGGCACTGATGTACATGTACCCAGTATACACACAGGGGCCAGTCTGCTCCCCATGGAACAGGGCCAGGGATCCATAATGGCAGTGCAAGGTGGCTCCACCATGCATTGTGGAGAGGTGGAGGTTGGGGCAGTAAGGGTGCCAGGAGCTTCTTCTTTGGGTTTTGAAGCTGTGTTTTCTTGATACAGCACTTGCCCAGTTAATGCAGCCCTTTAATTTTTTCTATACTTTTGAGGAAGATTACTATCTTTAAAAATTCCTCTGCTACCTTTGCCTGAGGGAGGTTGGAATAATGGCTACCCTTAGAGTAGGCCCCCAGAGATCAGAAGTAGATTATCGAAAGCAGTGGGCAGGGAAGCGGATGTGGTTCAAGCAGTTGAGCACCTGCCTTCCACATGGAAGGTCCTGGGTTTGGTTCCATTGCCTCCTAAACAAGACAAACAAGCAGACAATGGGCAGGCATCAAGGAAAAAAAAAAAAAAAAAAAGCAAAAATAATGAGCAAGTCAATGAGCAGACAACAAGCAAAAAACAAATGAGGAGGGAACGCCCGTCTCCCACATGGGAGGTCCTGGGTTCAGATCCCAGTACCTCCTAAAGAAAAAACAGACAAGGAGCAAAAAACAGCAAGCAGACTATAAGTGCAAACAACCAGCGAAAAACAATGAGCAAAAACAACGAGCAAACAGGAGAGAGTCATGGGGGGGGGGATAAAAAAAAAAAAGCAGTGGTCAGTGATTAGAGCACACACCCTCGGAGTTCGGAGAACTAGGTCTTTAGGTCCCACCCTGGCACCAGGGGCTGTGCTAGGAGCCCCAGCTGTAGTCCCCACTGCTGCCAGCCACCTGGCTGGGGGATGGGAAGTCATAGCTACTGTAGGGAAGGAGGAACTCATTCATATTACCACAATTTACCAGCTTCTTCCTCCCACTCCTGGATACTGGATGCTGCACAAAGTTCCACTAGACTCTGGAATTTTAAAATAGTTGATTCAGACTGTTCCTGCCAGTTCAATAGTTGTTTTGGTGAAGGGACTGATTCCTGGAACTTCCTACTCTGGCATCAACTCACAATCCTCTCTCTTCCCTATCAATGGTTTTTTTTTTGTTTATATTTAAAATTTTATTTTTAACTTTTATTAATTGAAAATATAAACAATTAAAACTAAAAAGTAAACACAGATGAATAAATATATACATTCTCAAATGTAATGGATACATATAAATTCTTTTTTTTTTAAATCAAACAATATATTACACAATATATTTGGTTCATAGTAACGCATTCATACAGTATTTGTCCTTTTGTGTCTGGCTTGCTTCACTCGACATAATGTCCTCTAGGTTCATCCATGTTGCCATATGCTTTATGACTTCATTTCTTCTTACAGCTGCATAATATTCCATCGTGTGAATAGACCACAGTTTGTTTATCCATTCTTCTGTTGATGGACACCTGGGTTGTTTCCAATTTTTGGCAATGGTGAATAATGTGGCTATGAACATCGGTGTGCAGATGTCTGTTCGTGTCACTGCTCTCAGTTCTTCTGGGTATATACCCAGTAGTGGTATTGCCGGGTCACATGGCAAGTCTATATTCAACTTCTTTAGGAACTGCCAAACAGTCCTCCATAGTGGTTGTACCATCCCGCATTCCCACCAACAGTGAAGAAGTGTTCCAATCTCTCCACATCCTCTCTAACACTTGTAGTTCTCTGTCTTTTTAATAGTGGCCATTCTGATAGGTGTGAAATGATATCTCATTGTAGTTTTGATTTGCATTTCCCTAATCATGAGTGATGTTGAGCATTTCTTCATGTGTTTTTTTGCCATTTGTAATTCTTCTTCGGAGAAGTGTCTATTCAAGTCTTTGGCCCATTTTTTAGTTGGGTCATTTGTCTTTTTATTGTTGAGTTGTAAATCTCTTTATATATCCTGGATAGTAAACCCTTATCAGATATGTGATTTCCAAATATTTTTTCTCATTGAGTTGGCTGCCTTTTCACCCTTCTGACAAAGTCATGTGAGGTGCAAAAGTGTTGAATTTTGAGGAGGTACCATTTATCTATTTTTTCTTTTGTTGCACGTGCTTTGGGTGTAAGGTCCATGAATCCATCACCTACTACAAGGTCTTGAAGATGTTTCCCTACATTTTCTTCTAGTAGTTTTATGGTCCTGGCTTTTATATTTAGATCTTTGATCCATTTTGAGTTGATTCTTTTATAGGGGGTGAGATAGGGGTCCTCTTTTATTCTTTTGGTTATAGATACCCAGTTCTCCCAACACCATTTGTTGAAGAGACTGTTTTTTCCCATTAGCGTCGGCTTGGTAGGTTTGTCAAAAACCAGTTGAGGGAAGCGGCTGTGGCTCAATCAGTAGGGCTCCCGTTTACCATGTGGGAGGCCCCGGGTTCAGTTCCCGGGGCCTCCTGGTGAAGGCAAGCCCGCCCGCACGGCGTGGTTAGCTGACCCAGCGAGCACAAGCAGCAAGGGGGGGATAAATGAATAAATAAAATCTTAAAAAAAAAAAATAAAAAAAAAAAATTCCAAAACATAAAAAACAAAACAAAACAAAACAAAAAAAACCAGTTGACTGTATAGGTGAGGGTTTATTTGTGGATTCTCAATTCTGTTCCACTGATCGATATGTCTATCTTTATGCCAGTACCATGCTGTTTTGACCACTGTAGCTTTGTAATATGTTTCAAGGTCAGGCAGTGAAATTCCTCCCACATTGCTCTTCTTTTTTAGAATACTTTTGGCTATTCGGGTGTACTTACCCTTCCAGATGAATTTGGTAATTGCCTTCTCTAATTCTGTAAAGTAAGCTGTTGGGATTTGATTGGTATTGCATTGAATCTATAAATCACTTTGGGCAAGATTGACATCTTCACCATATTTATTCTTCCAATCCATGAACACAGAATGCCTTTCCATTTGTTTAGGTCTTTTTAAATTTCTTTTAGCATTGTTTTGTAGTTTTCTGCATATAGGTCCTATAATTCCTTGGTTAAATTAACTCCTAGGTATTTGAGTCTTTTTGTTGCTATTGAAAATGGAATTTTCCTCCTTATTTCCTCCTCAGGTTGTTCAGTACTAGTGTACAAAAACATTACTGATTTTTGCATGTTGATCTTGTATCCTACCACTTTGTTGAACTCATTTATTAGTTCAAGTAGCTTTGTTGTGGATACGTCAGGATTTTCTAAATACAGGATCATGTCATCCGCAAACAGTGAGAGTTTTACTTCTTCTTTTCCTATTTGGATGCCTTTAATTTTTTTTTCTTGTCTAATTGCCCTAGCTAGAACTTCTAGTACAATGTTGCATAACAATGGTGACAGTGGGCATCCCTGTCTTGTTCCTGATCTTAGGGGGAAAGCTTTCAACCTTTGCCCATTGAGTATGATGTTGGCTGTGGGTTTTTCATATATGCCTTTTATCATATTGAGGAATTTTCTTTTTATTCCTATCTTTTGAAGTATTTTTATCAAAAAAGGATGTTGGATTTTGTCAAATGCCTTTTCTGCATCTATTGAGATGATCATGTGGTTTTTTCCCTTCAATTTGTTAATGTGGTTTATTACATTGATTGATTTTCTTATGTTGAACCAGCCTTGCATACCAGGAATAAATCCCACTTGGTCGTGATGTACAAGTCTTTTGGTATGTTGTTGGATTCGATTTGCAAGTATTTTGTTGAGAATTTTTGCATCTATGTTCATTAGAGAGATTGGTCTGTAATTTTCTTTTCTTGTGGAATCTTTATCTGGCTTTGGTATTAGGGTGATGTTGGCTTCATAAAATGTGTTGAAAAGTAATTTTCCATCCTTTTCAATTTTTTGGAAGAGTTTAAACAGGATTGGTGTTAATTCTTTTAGAAATGCTTGGTAGAATTCACCTGTGAAGCCATCTGGTCCTGGACTTTTCTTTGCTGGGAGATTTTTGATGACAGATTCAATCTCTTTAATTGTGATTGGTTTGTTAAGTTCTTGTATTTCTTGTTGTGTCAGTGTAGGTTGGTTATGAGTTTCTAGAAATTTGTCATTTCATCCAGGTTGTCTAGTTTGTTGGAATATAGTTTCTCATAATATCCTCTTATGATTCTTTTTATTTCTGTGAGGTCATTTGTAATTTCCCCCCTTTCATTTCTGATTGTATTTATTTGCATCTTCTCTCTTTTTTAATTTGTTAGTCTAGTGAGTGGTTTGTCAATTTTATTGATCTTCTCTAAGAACCAGCTTTTGGTTTTGTTGATTTTTCTCTATTGTTTTTCTGTTCTCATTTTCATTTATTTCTGCTCTAAGCTTTATTATTTCTTTCCTTCTTTTTGCTTTGGGATTGGTTTGCTGTTCTTTTTCTAGTCTCTCAAGTTGTTCAGTTAAATCTTTTGAGTTTATCTCTTTCTTGTTTTTTAATATAGGCATTTAGGGCTATAAATTTCCCTCTCCAGACTGCCTTCGCTGTATCCCATAAGTTTTGATATGTTGTGTTCTCATTTTCATTTGTCTCAATATATTTACTGATTTCACTTGCAATTTCTTCTTTGACCCACTGAATATTTAAGAGTGTGTTGTTCATTCTCCACACATTTGCAAATTTACTTTTTTCTTGTCTGTTATTGATTTCTAGTTTCATTCCATTATGATCTGAGAAGGTGCTTTGTATAATTTCAATCTTTTTATATTTATTGAGAGCTGAATTGTGACCTAACACGTGGTCTATCCTGGAGAAAGATCCATGGGCACTTGAGAAGAATGTATAACGTGCTGAGTTTGGATGCAGTGTTCTGTATATGTCTGTTAGGTCTAACTTGTTTATCATATTGTTCAAGTTCTCTGTTTCCTTGTTGATCTTCTGTCTAGTTGTTCTATCTAATGATGTGAGAGGGGTGTTGAAGTCTCCGACGATTATTGTAGAAATGTCTATTTCTCCCTTCAGTTTTGCCAGAGTTTGTCTCATATATTTTGGGGCACCCTGGTTAGGTGTGTAGATATTTATGACTGTTATATCTTCCTTGAGGATCGTCCCTTTTATTAATATATAATGGCCTTCCACATCTCTTATCACTTTTTTGCATTTGAAGTCTGTTTTGTCTGATATTAGTATAGCTATCCCTGCTCTTTTCTGTTTACTATTTGCGTGGAGTATCTTTTTCCAACCTTTTACTTTCAGCTGGTTTGTATCCTTGGGTCTGAGGTGAGTTTCTTGTAAGCAGCATATGGATGGCTCATGTTTTTTTATCCATTCTGTCAGCCTGAATCTTTTGATTGGGGAATTTAATCCATTCACATTCAATGATATTACTGAAAATGCACTATTTATTTCCTCCATTGTATTCTTTGGTTTTCATATGTCATCTTATTTTTGTCTCTCTTTTTACTCTTTTGGTTATCCTTTCTGCTATTCTTTCTTCTATACTCTCCTCCAAGCCTCTCTCTCCTGTCTTTTCTCTTCAGGTTCTAAGGCTTCCTTTAATATTTCCTGCAAAAGTGGATTCTTTTTTGCAAACTCTCTTACTTTCTGCTTGTTTGTGAATACTTTATACTCACCTTCATATTTGAAGGACAGTTTTGCTGGATAAAGAATTCTCGGCTGGCAGTTTTTCTCTTTCAGTTTCCTAATTGTATCATACCACTGTCTTCTCACCTCCATGGTTTCTGAAGAGAAATCTGCACTAAGTCTTACTGGACGTCCTTTGTATGTGATTGTTTGCTTCTCTCTTGCTGCTCTGAGAATTTTCTCTTTATCTTTTACATTTGAAATTCTGAATAATATGTGTCTTGGTGTTGGTCTATTTGGATTTATTCTCATTGGGGTACGGTGTGCTTCTTGGACATGTAAGTTCATTTCTTTCGTGAGAGTTGGGAAATTTTCACTATTATTTCCTCAAATACTCTTTCTGGCCCTTTTCCTTTCTCTTCCCCTTCTGGAACTCCCATGACACATATGTTGTTGCGTTTTGTGTTGTCATTCAACTCTCTGAGCCCCTGCTCAATTTTTTCCATTCTTTTCTCTCTCTGTTCTTTTCTCTCTTCAATTTAGCTGCTCTGTCTTCGGTATCACTTATTCTTTCTTCTATCATTTCGAGTCTGCTGTTGTATGCCTCAAATGTATTTTAAACCTCACCTATTGTGTCTTTCATTCCCATGAACTCCGTTACTTTTCTGTTCATGATTTCAAATTCTTCTTTGCGTTCGCTCAATGACTTCTTGATGTCATTTATTTCTTTAAATAAATTCTCTTTCATCTCATTATTTCGCTTTTGGAAATTTGTGCTCATCTCACTTAGTTCTCTCAAATTCTGCATCTCTTCTGGGACTTTGCTGTTTTCCTTTTCTTGGGCCATGTCTTCTATTTTCTTAGTATGGCTCGTAATTTTTTGCTGGTGCTTAGGCATCTGGTTAATTTGTATTTTACTTAGATGCTCTATCTCTTTCTCTTTTATGGGGATTTAGTGGCAGGAGGCTGTGAATTACCACAGCTCTTTGAATTTTGGCTCAACCTTGATTGTTAGGATTGTTCTGCTCGTTGCTCAAAACTGGGCACTGGACCCAGTAATTGGTTATAGAGTCGTTTCCTAGGGTCTTGGGCAGGGAGGCTATAGAAGCCAGGAAAAGCCTCTCCTACTTATTAATTTTCTTATGTGCACTTCCTTGGTCTGCCAGGAGATGGCGCTTGTTGGCAACTCTCAATTCAATGCCTGGTCTGAGCACATTTGTTGTGACACAGACCAGATCAATGTGATAGAGCTTCCTGTCTGGGGGCTAAGAGCCCTGTGATTCAAACTTTCTGAGACAGTTCTCCAGACTTCTCTCGTAGCGCCCCCCTTTTCCCAGCTAGGAAATATTTCCACTCCCCTTTGAATCCTCAACAATCAGTCCCTGTTAGGAGAGGAGGAGATTGGGAGGTTTGTATATCTTTAGCCCCTTGCAGGCTCCAAGGCAAACAATGGCGCAGTCCCACCCAGCCTGGAAGGGCTCTTGGGACAGGGCAGACCAAACCTGGGAGTCAAAAGCAGGGTCAGCCCCATGCTCTCTCTCCCGTCTCTGGTGGAGTCCTCAACAATTAGTCCAGGCTAGAAGAGAGGGAGGTTGCGAGGGTCGGGTTTCTCCAGTCCTTCCTAGGCTCCCAGGGCAAACCGTTGTGTGGAAGGGACCGTGGGGTTCCGCAGCCCAAATTTACAGGTCAGAACCTGAGTCAGCCTAAGGCTGTGTCCCTCTTTCTCCCCTTTCCGGGAGTGGTAGATCCCTGGTGCTCCCTTTGTCTGTGGTCATAGGCCCAGAGACCCGAGAATTCTCAAGTGTGGGGGAGGGTGCCGGCCACAGCAGAAGCTGCTACTTCCCACTCATAGTTCTGGTTCTGTTGTCAGGATTTCCCTCTTCTGTCCCTCTCTCCTCTGGGTGGTGTGCAGCCTTCACCTGCTATCCTAAACCCTAGAAGATCTTTTTCGGGGCTGTTTCAGCTTGTCCTCTAGCTATTTTTCTGGAGAAGAGATTCCTGTGTCTTACTAGTCCACCATCTTCCCCGGAAGTCCTCTGTTTTGTTTTTTTAATAAGAGAAGTTGTGAACAATCATGCACAAAATACAGGATTCCCATATACCACCCTATTATTAACACCTTGCATTTGTGTGGAGACTTTGTTACAATTGATGAAAACACTGCTTTTAAGTAGACTTTTTCTTGATTTGGTGCTTGCCCTGTTACTGCAATCCTTTAACTGTTTTCTAGAGCTTTTAGGGTAGATGTTTCTGTCATTTCTTTCTGGTCGTTCAAGGCTTCTGTGGGGGGACACAGAGTCCTGAAGCATCTTAACTTTGCCATCTTGATCAAGGCAGGGCCTTTTCAGGTATTATTTTTTTAATATTTAATTATGTAATCCATCTGAAGTTTATTTTACAAGGGGCAAAGGAAGAATCTAGCTTAATTTTTTTTTTTCCCTATATGACTTGCTGGGTACCCCACACCATTTATTGACTACTTAATCTTCCCTACTGATTTAAAATACCCCTATATAAAATACTAATTTTCCATATGTTCTTTATCTATTTCATTGATTTATCTATTACTGGGCATAATATTATTCTTCTAATTTATATAGTTTTAAATTACTATTTAATTTCTGGTAGAGTAAATCTTTAATCACTAATCTTTTTTTAGAGCATTTCTTTAAATTTGTCTTTTAAAAATACATTTGATACATAAAAAAGAAAACTGTAAGATACATAAGTTAAAAATTATCATAATATGAAACCAACCCCCAACCTAAGACCTAGAGTGTTACCAACAACTTGCATCAATCTATGTGCTCTTCCCCTGCCAGACCCCCAGTAGGTATGCTACTTTTTCTATATAACTTTATTTTGTCAAGTTAAAAAGAGTTGTGATTTTTTTATTGGAAGTGCATTAGGAATTAGGAAACAGACAACAAAGAGATGAACTTGTCCACAGTCAAGTGGCTGATAAATGGCAAAGTCAAAGTCAAACCCAGGCTGTTTGATCCCAGAGCTATGTTATATTGCCTTTCCATAATACAGAATATGCCCATCCACAATGGACATGACAGTTTGCCTCTACTCTGCCCCACCTTTCCCTCCGCCCACTTCTCAGTCTTCATCCTTATCTTTATCTCACTTGTCCACAACTACTCATTCCCCTCACCTGCCATAGCTGATTGAGCCAGGGGTAAGTAGAAAACTGATTCAAGTCCAGCCCATCAGATTCTTTCTACTAGAAATTTGCAATTAGTCCTAGCTGGTCACTTAAATGGGAAAGTGATAACTTGAAGGCAGAGCTGGGAGAACAGCCTGAGCCACATGCAGTAGTGCAGGGAAAGCAGGCCTGCAGAGAGAGGCAGAATGAACTTGCTCTGTGGCCACACAGAGAAGTGGTGGGATGGCTACCGGGACTTTGGGGGCTTTTCAGAACCTGGCTTGGCCTAGTAAGGGCCTACTCTCCCATATACTTTTGGGGGTCCACAATGTACTCCTCTTCAAATAAATTCCTTTTTCAGCTCAAGCTTGCTTGAGTGGGTTCTCTTCCTTGTGAAATGAGATATTCCGTCTAAAACAAGGTATGGCTCTATATTTACTCAACTATTCTTTTAAACTTTTCAGTAGCATTTTCTTCACTTAGGTCCTATACATTTCTTGTTTAGTTCATTCCTAAATATTTCTGGAGATTTTCCCTCTTTACAATTATATCTGTTTATTGTTGTTCCCTTTACATCTTAATCTACAAAATTCAATTTGGTAGGTTGAAATGGCCAAGTGTCAATGGCTTGTAAATGTGACATTAGTCTTCAGATGTGTTCCAAAATAATTTTCCAACTAGATATATTTTTTTCAGTTCTATGCTTTCCTTTGTTCTAGTGATGATTCATGTGAGAATGACAATGATTCATCTGATATAAATTTGCTGCAAAGATCCCAAAGAAGTATAGAATTCCCTATAACCGATTTAAAAAGAAAGCCTCATATATGAATACGAACATTGCAATTCCACAATATTTAGCCAGTATTAAAACAAGGTAAAATGAAGAAAGCTATTTTCAATAAGACCAACTTTAAACAATAGAAGGCATTATTTGGAAAAATATTTGGGATACAATAGACAAAAATTTGAGGTTAAGAGAAATTGATATCTCACTTTTAACACAGGCACATAGTTCTTTATCCAAATCCTTTGGGCCAGTTGTGTTTCAGAATTTAGAATTGTTTGGATTTTAGACAGGTATATAGTGAATATGCCGTATACACTGGAGCAGCATCTTGCAATTAAACATTTTAATATTTATGCAACAGAATGCATTAATATTAACCTGATATGCGAGAAATAAAGGTTAGAAATAGCCACACATCTTGTCAGTCAGATATTGCTGTCAAAAGAGTTTCCTGCAAATTTCCAAAAAGCTTTTGGTCTTTAGCGTGTTTTGGATTTTGGAATTTCAGATAATGGTTTGCGTCCCTGTTTAAGCAAATAAACTCAGATTTCAATACTGGGTCAGCTCTGGAGGTGAGTTAAAGAGTTCTTTAAAGGCCCAGCTATGCTAGATTATCTTGTGGTTTTGGGTGTTCATTCGGAAGGCAAGAGAGAAATACTTTTAAAAGAACAAAATACAGACTTTGAAGTAATTATTGAAAAAGTGCTAAAAAAGTGATGGGTAAAGTTTCTTATCAACATATATTCTTGACCTTTGCTGTCAGTCATTATTTCAGTGTGTGATGTTTTGGTTGAAAAGAATTGCAGTAAACACTAAAACTACATAACAAATCTTAACATAAAAAACCTTGCCAATTAAAAAGTGTTCAGAAACTGTTCATTAAAAAAATAGGATAAAGGTATTCATAGTGGCAGTCCTTAAAGTAATGATTGTAATAAAATGATTGGCTATATAGCATCCATTTACATTCCAATTGATAATGAGATTGCAGAGACTCATTAATTCATCAAGAAAGGAAGAATTAAACTGTATTACACTAAATAAAGATACTATTTGAAGCAAAAACAAAAAACAAAATAAAAAAATCCTTGTCAGATTTTTCCTTAAACGTATCAATGAAGAGATCCCTGCCATGATACTTTCATTTTTTATTTCTAACACATAGAAGCACTTCATTCTAAATAGCCGGTGACTGTACAGATGTCTTTTCAGTTAAGTCTTTCAAAGTATTAAAATTAAGGAACGTAACATATTATAGAATGCCTACTCTGTGTCAGGCTATATATTAAGTGCTGAGGATGCTATCTGTTGGGAGAGAAACATACATAATTAGTACTTTACAATATAGTGTGATAAGTGATGTGATAGGGTAAGAATAGTGTTCCATGTTCAGTAGGTACTGAAGGTTAAGCAAGAAACAAGGCAGATGAAGAGGGGAGGCAAATAAAAATGTTCCAAGACAGTGATGCTCAAATATGGTCCATGGTTCAGCAGCATAGGATCATCTGGGAACTTGTCAGAAATGCAGATTCTTGGGCTAATCTATCAGACCTAATGTATCAGAAACTCTGGGGGTGGGGACCCAGTAATCTGTATTTTAACAAGCCCAAGGTGATTTTGATGGACAGTGAAGTTTGAGAACCACTGCTCTAACCAGAACAAATTGTGAAAATATTAGAGAGTAGGATGCATTTCATAAATGGCAAGATCTTTAGTGTATCTCAGTGGCAGTGTACAAAAATGGGAATGGGGTGGGGAGGTCATAGAAGTGAAAGAT
Organism: Tolypeutes matacus; assembly: GCA_026826555.1. Lineage (NCBI taxonomy): Eukaryota > Metazoa > Chordata > Mammalia > Cingulata > Chlamyphoridae > Tolypeutes > Tolypeutes matacus. Next base: position 25,734,533 of record JAKSZT010054030.1, read on the forward strand.
GAGATTAGAAATGTACATCTGCTTCATTGAAGGTCTTATAGGCCATGTTAAAGAGTTTGCACTTTATTCATTCAAGATATATTTTTTGTATGCCTACATTTTAAGTCCAATCTACAGAATAGATTCCCTGCTCTCATGAAACTTAGCCTAATAAGCAAATAAACATATATGTCAGATGGTAAAAAAAAAAAAAAATGCTGTGACACAACAACTTGGATGAATCTCCAGGGAATTATTTTGAGTGGGGGAAAAAAAAAAGTCCCAAAATGTTAATACTATATGATTCCATTTATATAACATTCTTGAAATGACAAAACCATAGGAATGGAGAACAGATTAGTGGTTGACAGGAGTTAAGAGGTGATAGGAGTGGGAGGGAAGTGGGTGTAGCTATAAAAGGTCAACATGAGGGATCCTTGTGGTGACAGAACTGTGGAAATGTTCTGTGTCTTGACTGTATGAATGTCAATATCTTAGTTGTGATGTTGAATTATAGTTTTATAAGATGAGACCATTGGGGGAACTAAGTAAAAAGTATATGCAATCTCTCAGTATTGTTTCTCACAACTGAATGTGAATCTACAATTATCTCAAATAAAAAAAAAATTTTAATGGTGTGAAGAATAAATCAGGATAAGGGGATAGAGAGTACTAAAGGAATTTATTCTATATGGTGTAATTAGAAAAAGCCTAGCAGATAAAGGAGGTTAGGACATGCTATATGAATATCTAGAGGATATGAGAAGTACAAAGACTGTGAGATGGGATGTGCTTGGTATGTTTGAGGAACAGCAAGTACATCATTGTGGATAGAGTAGTGTGATCAAGAGGAGAGCAATTAGAAATAAAATGGAAGAGTTGGTAGTGATGGTGGTGGTAGAGACAGATCACAAAGGGACTTATAGATCACAATTAAAGACTTTTATTTCATTGTGAGTAAAATGGGAAGTCATTGGACGGCTTTAAGCAGAAAAGCCACATGATCTAGCTTAACGTTTTAAAAATATAACTCACTGGGCAAAAAATTGACTGGATGGGTGGCATGTTTAGAAATGGAGTAACCAATTATGAGGCTATTGTAGTAATTCAGGCAAGAGATGACACTAGCTTGGACTAAGATAGGAGAGGAGGAGGTAATTAGTAGTAATCTGATTATGAATACATTTTAGAGGTACAGGTAATTGGATGTTCTAATGGATTGGATGTAGGATGTGAGAGAGGAAAGGAGTAAAGAATGATTGCAAAATTTGGGCCTAAGCAAGTGGAAGGACAGAGTTACTACTTTTATGAAATTGAGAAGAAAAAGGAAGTGCAACATGGGAACGAAGAACAGAAGTTGGTTTTGGGCTTGTTATGTTTGAGATGCCTATAAACATCTCAAACATCCCATTGAGATGTCCAGTAGCCAGTTGGATATTCACACATCTGGAGTTTGGGTGAGAGTTTGGGCTCAATATATAAATTTGGGAGGCAATAACATATAGACAGTATTTAAAGTTATAAACCTAGAAGAGATCACCAAGGAGTGAGTACAGATATGGGTCAAAATCTAGGCACTCCAATTTTTAGAGGTCAGAAAGATAAAAGAGGACAAAACAAGAATGCAGAAAGGAATGGCTATTGAGGTAGGAGGAGAATCAAGGCGGTGTGGGGTGAAGTGGGTGTATCTTGGAGACAATGTGAGGAAAGTGTTTCAGCAAGGAAAGACCAACCAAGTCAAATGCTTTGACTTGTTCGGTCAAAGGCTGAATAAGATAAGAACTGAGATTTAGCCTTTGGATTTGACTACATGGAAGTCATTGGTCATTTTGATAAGTGCAGCTTCCTTGAAACAGTGGTAGAAAGACCTAATTGTAGGGGGGTGGATGTGGCTCAATTGGTTGGGCGTCCGTCTGCCATATGGAGGGACCTGGGTTCTATCCCCAGGACCTCCTGGTAAAATTAAAAATATATATATAGCAGGCTCATGGGCTGCCAGGCCCCAGGAGCCATGCAGCAAGATGATGACGTAACAGGAGAGACAAGATGAGATGCTCCGAAAGCTCTGAAAACCAGGAACCGAGTTGGTGCAGATGGCAGAACACCTCTCTCTCTCCTACATCGGAGGTCTTCAGGATCGAATCCTGATGAAGACTGGAGGAGGAGGAGGATAAGAAGAGATGGCAGGAAACAGACACAGAGAATTGCCCAGCAAATGGACACAAAACAGCAAATGAGGAAGAGGGGCTTTAAAATGGATAAAGTAAATAAATAAACCTTTAAAAAAACAAAAAACAAAACAAAACAAAAAGACCTAATTGGAGTAGGTTCAAGAAAGAAAAAGAGGAGAAACAGTGGATATTATATGGGCAATTCTTTGAGAAATTTTGGTTGGGGATGGAGAGTTTTAAAGAGAAGAGGCAGTAGCTTTATACTGAGAGCTATGGGGTTCAATGAAGAATTCTTGGTGTCCACCCCTCCTTGGACAGTTTAAAATACTTGATATATTGCTTTGTTAATTGTCTTTATTGGCTATTACATACCAGAAAGAGTGATTATGCTAGCTAACACCTTGATTTTATTTGTACTATGAAACAGTGCCGTTGAAAATGGATAGCTCACTATTTAAAGTATATCGGACATGCATTTTGATTGTCTGCTTTAATCAATAAGAAATATGTTCTGTACCTGTGTGTGTGTGTGTGTGCGTGCGTGCACACGCAAAAAAAAAATTTTAATGTAAATTGATGTTAAAATACTCCTTGTTCCCAGAAAAAAATACAGAAGGGAAGCCAATTTTAGTAATTGCTTTCCAAATTAGACCATTATGTTATTGGCTAGAATTCTGTTTTTAATGGCTAGTGTCTTAAAAGGTGCAGATTTTAAAACTAGAGCTGGGGGCATGGGAGATCCTGTGAGGCAGGAGTGATTGACCATTTCTGCCATGTGGACTGAAAGGTAAATAGAAATGTTTTTCAGAGAAAAATAGTAATATATAGCATTTACCAAAAAATTACTATCAAACTACCAGACTGTCTGCAAAAGGGTGACCTTCCCAAAGCCCTATAGCTTATAAGTGGTGGAGTAGGGATTTGAACCCAGGTAATCTGGCCTAGGAGCCCAGGAGCTTCTCTACTGCCTTTTACAGATAATCAAAAAGAAACTGAGACAAGAAATGAAGAGAGCAATACTTAAAGTTACTTAAGCAGAAAGTTATGATAAAGATGCAAGAAACCTGGGTGTTTCTTGGACCCAAAGGTAGGGCTGAGACAAGGCCTTAGGGAGGACTGGGTGTTGGTGAACCATCAGGAAGCAGGAAGGATATTACCTTCCACAAAAGAAAGACTTCACACATGATTCACATAGCATATGTTTGGGGTGCCACAGATAAAATATTTTTTCTTCAATTATGTTTGTTCCATAAATGTACAACAGCATACCATAGATACAAAGAGTGTTCAAAAACATAGACTTTCTTCATTTAAAAGAGAAACAGCACCAACCTGGGAGTCTGAAGGTTTTTTTTTCATTCTTAAATGTTTATGCAAACTTTTGGGGGATATTGGATATGTTCAGCATGTTTAATGTCTTGATTGTGAGGTTGGTTTCATGGATGTATATATACATTCTAAATATGTACAGTTTATTGTATGTCATTTATCCCTCAATAAAGCTGCTTAAAATGTTGATGGAGTGACCAGTGATGCCAGCACTGAGTCAAGTTGCCAGCACTGAGTCAAGTCACAAACATGACACAGCCAGGATCTCTGCCCTCAAAGCGTTTCTAGAATTGTGCAGGACCCAGACATGGATGCACACAAATCAGAGCACAGTAGAAAGGGCTATAATATAGAGATAGCATGCTGTGGCAACCCAACTCAGTCCTACCTTGGGGCAGTGTGACAGTTTGAAGCTGGGTGGACCCCAGAAGATTATGTCCTTAGAGTTAATCCATTCCTGTGCATGTAAACCTATTGTAGGTGGAAAGTTTTGATTAAATTACTTAATTTAAGGATCTTTGATTAGATTGTGTGACCCATGGTGGGTCTTTTTTTTTTTTTTTAATATATTTTTTATTTTTAAAAGATACTTAGATTACGTAAAATGTTACATAAAAAAATATAAGGGATTCCCATATGCCCCACTCCCCACACCTCCCACTTTTCCCCACAATAACAACTTCTTTTGTTAGCGTGGTACATTCATTGCAGTTAATGAACACATTTTGGAGCATTGCCACTATGCATGAATTATAGTTTACATTGAGTTTACAGTCTCTCTCAATTCTGTAGGTTATGGCAAGATATATAATGGCTTGTATCTGTCATTGCAATGTCACTCAGATAATTCCAAGTCCTGAAGATGCCCCCATATTACACCTCTTTTTCCCTCTCCCTGACTTTAGCACCTCCAGTGGCCACTGTCTCCACATCAATGATATAATTTCTTCCATTGGTAGAATCACAATAAGTCTATAGTAGAATACCAGTAAGTCTATTCATATTTTATTCCCCAATCCTGAGGATTCTGGGGTGGTGATGCACACTCCACTTCTAATTGAGAGGGGGCTTCAATCCCATATGGCTGATGGATGGGACTCTCTTGCTTGCAGTTGTAGACTCTCTTGGTTCCTTGGTGTGGTGGTTGTCCATTCTCACCTCCTTGTTAGTTGTCCTGGATGAGTTCAATGAACTGGAGAGTAGGTGTAGCAACTCCACTGAGGCTCAGGGCCCAGCTGGCACATGGAAGGCCCAGCTGGCACATGGACAGCCCAGAGATTAAAGTCTCCTGGACATACACCTACCAACTCCAGCACCAACTATAGGTTCAAATAAAAGGGACAGAAAAAGCATGTGTAGAGAAGTCATATCTGAGTCCAACTCTATCACAATCAGGAGCACAACCAGGGTGGGTCTTCATCCTTTTAATGGAGTACTTTAGAGATGGGAGAAACACGCAGAGACACAGAGAGAAATGTCCAGAAGCTGAGAGAGAAGGCCCTAGGAGACAGAAGCTTAAATCAACAAAACACAAAAGCTGAACTCAAGGAGGCCCGGAGGAGAGGGGAGAGATGAGCAGACACTGCCATGTGCCTGATCACCCACAGCTGCAGCTTGGGGAGAAAGCATCTCCTAATGATGCCTTGATTTCGACACTTTCATAGCCTCAGAACTGTAAATATATAAGTTAATAAACCCCCATTGTAAAAGCCAACCCATTTCTGGTATATTGCCTTGGCAGTCTTTATTTGAAGGACAGTTTTGCTGGGTAAAGAATTCTTGGATGGCAGTTTTTCTCTTTTAGTATCTTAATTATATCATACCACTACCCTTCTCATCCCCATGGTTTCTGAAGAGAAATCTGCACTAAGTTTTACTGGACATCCCCTGTATATGATGTTTTGCTTCTCCCTTGCTGCTTTCAGAATTTTCTCTTTTGGCATTTGGCATTCTGAATATTATATGTCTTGTGGGAGGTCTATTTGGATTTATTCTAATTGGAGTATGCTGTGCTTTCTGGACAAATATATTCATGTCTTTCATGAGAGTTGGGAAATTTTTGGCCATTATTTCCTCAAATACTCTTTCTGCCCCCTTGCCCTTCTCTTCTCCTTCTGGAACTCCTATAACACACTTGGTGCTATCATTCAACTCCCTGAGCCCCTGCTCAATTTTTCCCATTCTTTTCTCTCTTTGTTCTTCTGTCTTTCCAATTTTAGCTGTTCTGTCCTCTACTGATTCTTCTATGATTTCAAATCTGCTGTTGTATGCATCTATTGTATTTTTAATCTCACTTATTGTGTCTTTCATTCCCATAAGCTCTGTTATTTTTCTTGCCAAGATTTCAAATTTTTCTTTGTGCTTGCCTATTGTCTTCATTTTTTAAAAAAAGATTTATTTATTCCCCCCACCCCCCATTGTTTTTGTGCTTGCTGTCTGCTCTCTGTGTCCATTCGCTGTGTGTTCTCCTGTGTTTGCTTGTCTTCTCTTTAGGCAGTACCAGGAACCGATCCTGGGACCTTCTGGAGCGGGAGAGAAAGAAGTGCTCAATCTCTTGTACCACCTCACCTCTCTGGTCTGCTGCATCTCTCATTGTCTCTCCTCTGTGTTTCTTTTTGTTGCATCATCTTGCTGCACCAGTTTTCCACTCGGGCCAGCACTCCTGCGCAGAACAGCGCTCCATGTGGGCCAGCACTCCTGCGCAGGCCAGCGCTCCGTGCAGACCAGCACTCCACATGGGCCAGCTCTCCACTTGGGCCACCTCACCATGCAGGCCAGCTTGCCTTCACCAGGAGGCCCTGGGAATCAAACCCTGGACCTCCTTATTGGTAGATGGGAGCCCAGTTGCTTGAGCCACATCTGCTTCCCCTAGTGTCTTCTTAATGTCCTTTATTTCTTTAGCCATGTTGTCCTTCAGCTCCATGATTTGATTTAGGAAATTTGCATGAACCTTTTTAATTAGTTGTTTCAAGTCCTGGGTCTAGCCAGGAGCTTTGATTTGTTCCTTTGCCTTAGTCATATCTTCATTTTTCTTAGTATGACTTGTAATTTTTTGTTGATGTCTAGGCATCTGATTATTATGCTGAGTTTACTCTGATGTTCCGTTTCTTACTCTTGCCTAGGAATTTGCTGTTATGTAGCTGTGTGCTACAACTCTTTGATTCTTGGTTTAATTTGTTCTAGCTATTTAGGATTGCCCCTGTTTACTCAAACCATAGCTAGGACCAAGTAATGGGGTACAGTCCAGTTTCCAAGGACCTTGGAAAGTTGGACAGTAAAGGCACCTGATTTCCTCTTTTATTTATTTATTATTATTTTCCCCTTCTTTTCATGCACTTTTCTGATCTGCCAGCAGATGATACTTTTTGGCAGCCCTCTCAGCTGATAGCCCAGATGCTAGAGGAGAGTATGTTCACTAATTCTGAGATTGGGACATGCAGGAGCAATGTCCTCAGGGTGGGCCAAGTCTCACAAACTCTCAGAAGTGGTTCTCCTCCTTTGGCCCCCGGCACGCTCCCTTCCTCTGTGTCCTCAGCAACCAGCCCAGGGCAGTAGGGAGGGTGTTTGAGAAGGCAAATTATCTTTAGCTCCCTGCAGGCTCTCAGGGCAAACAAGATTGTGGCCCCACCCAGCCTGGAAGTGTGTGACCCTTCCAATGCAGCAGACAAAGTTTGCCAGCCAAAATCTGAATTTCCTGTAGGCTGTACCCCTCCTTCTCCCCTCACTTGGGAAGAAGGCCCCTGCAACCCCCTCAGTCCAACCTTATTGACCCTTTCCTAAATTATCTCCTTTAATCCTCAAGATAATTGAGAAAGTAATTATTATCCACATTTTACTGTTGCAAGAAGTGAGGGTCAGGGAAGTTAAGTAAATTGCCGAAGACAAATGGTAGTTAGACTCAGAAGACTCAAATGTTCTGATTCTGTGAATGCGTTTCTCTCTGTCTCTGTACCTACTGAGTCCTGGGCATTAGAGACATAAAGATGAATAAGGCACAGTCCCTGTCCTATAGAACTTTAGTTTCCAAGTGGCCATTTAGAAATGTAAGCAGACAATTAAATAAATTCTAAATTTCTTTGGATACTGAAGAACTATTCAGTCATTCTCCTGGGAGTAGCAGCAGTTTGGGGTGAGTACCACATTCCAGGTCCATCCCTCAGTTTAGTATTTAGGTTTATTTTATATTTTCAAGTGCTTATATAGTACTCACTGTGTTTTAGGTTCTTTGCAAATATTAACTCATATAATTCTCATTTAAGAACCCTATGAAGTAGTACATTTTACAGATGAGGAAATAAGGTACAGAATGGTTAAATTACTTGCCCAAAGTCACACAGCTTGTACATAGTAGAGTAGTATGGCTCTAGAGTCTATGTTTTAACCACTAGATTATGTTGCCTCGTAGGCAGTGTTAATATCCACCAAGGTGATCTGATTCTGGGCATTGATGTTACTGGATGGCTCTGGTTTCTGGGCTTCTAGGTTCTTGGCTTATGTCGCCTAAAAGATTTTAAGCACACCACAGGGTAGGCAAGGGAGTAAATAGTTTATTAAGAAACAGGAAAAGCACATGGTCCATGCCAAGGCATGGACCATGGGCCTATGCAGGGTGAGTTGTGCAGGTGGGACCCTCAGGGCTTTTTAAAGTCTGTTGCTGTTCTGATTGGTTGCCCATCTGTCATTTCTCAGGGAGCCAATGGTGAGGCCTTTTGAGGATATCTGGGGCTTTCCCTTGAACCCAGATGGGATTTCGTTCCAATCTCATTCCAAAGGGGGTTCTCGTGGCCGGGTTCTTGCGGGATTCTTCCAGCAGCCTTCTTCTCAGGAGGTTTCCGGGCGGGATCTCACCGCCATGTGGTCTGTCGGCCATGTTGTCTGCTAGGCCAGCCACCTTCCCTCTTTCACTATACTAACCTGCCTCATTGACAGTCAATTAAGTGCCAACTTTTTATTTAAAAATGAGCAATTCAGTTATCAAGTACACTGGAGACTCTTGTTCATTGTTTATTCTCTATCTAGGCAATTCTATCTAGGAAGGCAATTTATAATCAGAAGCTTCTTGATGAGCTCAGAATTAAATCAAGTGGAATTAGTTGACTGATCTTAAGGACTTAGTGATTCCATTTCCACTATAAGATTATGTCTAGTGCCACCATTTCCCAGGATAATACTGAAGGTGCATTACTTTTCTGACTCTTTTTTGCTAAGCTTACAATGCTGACCAATCCTCCTAAAGGTTGAAATACTCCTTTTTTAGATTTTCTATTAATCAGTTTCTATCTGTGATAGAGTCCTAACTCAAATATGTATAAACACAAAAGGGATTGTTTGACCCATGTCCTTGGAAAGTTAAGAGATAAAGTTGGTTTCCCATATGTACTAGCTCAAATGAAATCATCCTCCAGATTTCTCTGTTTCTATATACATGCCTCACTCTCCACAACTTTTAGCTCTGTTTATCGCTGATTGATGATGCCATTCATTTCTAAGACAGTTATTGGGCCGTCTTGGGTTACTTGTCCTATTTTGGATCAATCAACATGGTTGAGAAAATGAGATACTCTTGTTTGATTGGGCTTGGTTCACCTGTCCATCCATGTGGCCTTGGGGTCTGGGTTTATTTGATAATCCTACTAGAAGCACATGTGTAGAGGGAAGGAAAATAAGTTCTCCAAAGAAAGTAGGGATGATATATAGACAAAACCAATATGATCTGTAATGGTGCTGTGCCAAACCACATTGCAGGTTAAAGTAAAACCAAAGTCAGTAATACTGATCCTGTCTTTACTTAAAATCTTAATATTTTGTTCACCATGGATTTTTTGCATCATTTCTGATTTTTAAAAATATTCCATTAAATATTTATCTTGACTGCTGGGTTGTTTTGTTTGTTTCTTTGTTTTTCTTCTTCATCTCCTTAAATTTTATGCCTTAGGCAATTGCCTCTTGCATCTCACTTAACTCACCCTAGTCTTGGCCCTGCAATGAGGAGTCAGTTTGTTTGGTGTTTTCAGAAATTAACATGGTGTCTAGTTCAAAGTAAGTGCTCAATAAGTGTTTTCAAAATGAATAGATTTATGAATAAATTGAATCAAGTTTAGTCACTGAGGTATGTAATAAAGTTTCTTTCGATTCTATCATGGTATTTAAAATATGAACAGTAGACATTTTATAAACTCATGTAGAACAAACTCATAAGAAACTGAATGATAAATCAGAATGTCAGTTTAAAACTACAATTAGAAATGGAATGGTAAGGCTCTAGGGAAGACAGATGGAATGGAAAAGTTACTAATATGCTTATTGAGCACTTACACGTAGACAGTAGAGTATCCACTATGTGAGGATTTTGTATATGTTGTTTCATTTTATGGTATTTTTTTTAGGAGGTACCAGGGATTGAATCCAGGATGTCGTACATGGGAAATAGGTGCTCAACCACTGAGCTACACCTGCTACCCAGAAGCTGGTATTTTCTATTGTTTATATGAAGAAATTTGAGCCTCAGACTAGCTTTCCCAATAACTAAAAAGTAGCAGAGCAAAGATTGCAATCCAGATATTTCTGATTGCAAGGCCTTATTCTGACCACTTACTAAATTGAAGGCAGGATAGGTTAGAGAAGAAGGGAAAGATACTAAGAAAAAATACAATTGTATTTGTCTACAGTGTTAAGCATATGTCGTACATGTGAGTATTCAGTATATCACTATGAAACAAATGTAAAATAAATAAAATATAACTTCAAATTGAACCAGAATACTATCTTGGCTAACTAAGGCATTATTCTTGTCTCAATAGGAAATTATGCCTTTCTTTCTTTTTTCTTTTAAACATAAATGGAAAATAGCTTGCCTCTTCCCTGTACTCCTCCAAATCTGAAAGTAATTCATAAGAATAGAAAGGATCAAGATGGTGGACTGAGAACATTCATCTATACCACTTCTTACCTAAAATCTAGAAAAGGTGTCTATACACACATATATATACATAGTACATAGATACACACAAATCAGATACACTCATTCATTTGTTAATGCATTCAAAATATACGGTATTTATTGAATACCTACTACACCCCCAGGACTGTTCTATATGCTAGACACACACATACACACACACACACCCCAATTTATAAAAGCCTGGGAAAAAACAAGAAAGAAATTCATCAGAAATATCAAGAAGTTCCTGAGAGAGAGAGATCCTGAGAGAGCATATATATGCCTTCACAAAAGTGGAGGAAACTATGATCCTAAACACTTGCAAGAAAAAAATAAATAAAAATAAAAACAAAAATTAAAAAAAAGACACACACACACAAAAACACTTGCAAGAGAGGTGGCTATAAAGTTAGGAGCAGTTCAGTGTCATTCCAACTTCAGAATCAATGGATAAAACAAGTGAGAGGGATGAGCTCTGGGTACTTATCAAAATGATTAATTGAGCAGTCACATAAAAGTAATTAATTCTGGTTGACCATTAACCCATCTCCTACCCCACTAAATAGCAGGTAGCAGTAGTGTTTGTTCATAAGCTAGAGAATGTGAACACTGAAGCCAGAGAGCGAGGACCATGCTGCCCCAGTTAGCTATCTACCACCAGGAAGGATAAGAGATCTCACCCCAAAAAGGAAGTCATTAGCATACCCTTCCCTGTAGTATATCCATTCCCTCCCCTCTACTTACAAAAGGCAAGCTAGAGTGACATATACTGCATTTTTTGAGCAGGCAAATAGGAATTAACAGAAAAAATCATCAAAATATTGAAGACCAATGCCATATAACCAAAGCACTGAACTCAATAAACAAGAAATACTCAAGGAAACAGAGTTAATACAGCAAAAGGAGGGAGACTTGTGGAATAAATAAAATTAATATTTTCAGAGTATTATGAATGGATGCTGCAACCATTTTTAAAAGTCAATTAGCAACTAGAAAGCTTGGAAATTAAATTATTTTTTAAATAAAAGAATCAATAGATGATCTGAATAGAAGAGGCAACACTGAAGAATAAGTTAGTTGGAAGATAGAGGCTGAGGAATTCCCTTTTCATGCATTTCAAAGGACAAAGAAAAGTTAAGAAAAATGGAAGAGAGATCCAGAAGTTCCAATGTCTGTGTAATAGAGGTATTAGAAAGGAGAGAATGTAGATGAGAAAATAATTAAAGCAACTACATTTCTCAGAGTTTAAGAAGGCTACAAGTCTTCAAATTGAAAATACTAAGCAAGATACATGAAAAATGACCAACACCTAGATATGTCATGGTGAAATTTTAGAACACTAGGGATGAAGATAAAATCCCAAAAGCTTCCAAAGAGTTAAATAGGTTAAGCTCAAAGGAATGAGATTCAACGTGGCATCAGACTTTTCACTGGCAACACCACTGGAGAACAATGGAAAAATATCTTCAAAGATCTAAGGGAAAAAGATATTGAGAAAAGCCAGCTGTTAAGTGGAAGTACAAAATAAAGTTACTTTTGCCTACCCAGTGATTCATAAATTTTACCACCCACACATCTTTTTTTTTTTTAAGATTTACTTTATTTTTTATTTATCCCACACACACACGCACACACCTTGTTGTTTGCGCTTGCTGTCTGCTTTCTGTGTCCATTTGCTGTGTTCTCTCTGTGTCTGCTTGTCTTCTTTTTAGGAGGTGCAGGGAACCAAACCTGGGGCTTCCCATGTGGGAGAGTGGTGCTCAATCACTTGAGCTACCTCTGCTCCCTGCTTTGTTGTCTCATTGTGTTTCATCTTTATGTCTCCTTGTTGCTTCAGCTCGCTGTGCCAGCCCGTCGCACCAGCTCGCTATCTTGCTCATCTTCTCCAGGAGGCAGCAGGAACCAAACCCAGGACCTCCCATGTGGTAGGCGCGAGCTCAATTGCTTGAGCCACATCTGCTTCCCCACCCACACATCTTTATTGAAATAATTATTTAGGTATATACTCTAGCAAAGTGAACAGTGAGTCTGAGAAAGATGAAGATGTAAAATAATGAAATAATATAAAGAGATACTATATTATGGGATTGGCCATACAAAATATGCCTCATTTTAATCCCTGATGGTACTTAGGATCTTTATCACCAAAAATTGCCTCTTCAATAAAGAAAATCACAAAAATTTTAGGCTGTGAGGGACTTTTCCAACTCAGACCTAAACTTTGGAATATAGTTGTACACTATTGTCTATTAGAGCAGTGGAGAAAAGGGGGTCAGTCAATTTTGATAGGAAAATAATTACATGATATTTTGCATTTTATCCATCATTTTTCCATTTGCAAAATTTGAATTAAAAGGTTGTTCTTTCTCATCAAGGCATAGAAAGATGAGAACTGGTAGAGCAGTGAAGCCTGAAAAGTCAAAATCAATCTGAATTTGAATTATGACTCTGTGATTTGATCTTGAGCAAGATATTTAACCTCTCTGAAACTCAGTTTATTCATATATAAGGAATAATAAGACCTACATGTTAGATTTGTGTGAAAATTTAACAACTTAACATATGTAAACTAGCATCGTGTTTTTCAACCCTTGTGCATTAGAATTATCCAGGGAGCATTAAAGAACTCTGTATACTCAAGCCCTACATCCAAAGATTTGGTTTCAGTTGGTCCCAGGTTGGTATATTTTAAAAGCTTCCCAGGTGAATCTAATGCATTAGCAAAGTTTAAAAAAAATCGTCAAACATCTATGTCTGGCACAAAGTACTTAATAAATGTTAATTTTGAAGAATTGGGAAAAAATTGTAATAGAAGGCTTTCAGACAGAGGCAAATTTAACTTGAAGCAAATGAGGTATAAGCTCCAGGACTCCTCACTTGCACAGTCTCCCTCCTTCCAAGGCCCAGTGAATCTTCCTCAGGCACAAAGGGGAGATGGCAGCAGCCCCAGTCCAGTGCGGGACTCATGCCCCCACAGGGTGGTCACCGTCTGCTCACCCTCATGGTTGTCCTAGGACTGCAAGACTGTCATAGGTTTTAAAGTTTTATCATTGTATGCTATCTAATTCTCCTTCACTTCACTCTTTCTCTTTCTTCCTACTGTAAAGGGAACTTTAGGTAATGGAAGGAATCAGACAATTCAGATCAAGGATTAAAATCATTTCCATTGGAAGATCTCAGTATGCCCCACAGATAGGTAATTCTTGTTCCTCTCATTTTACTAGTGTTGAAACCAACACCAGGAAATGAAATGTTCCACCCCAAGTCACAAATCAGCAACATGGCAATAGTAGCAGCAACATGGTAATAGAATCTGCAAGTCTTGTCTTACACACCTGAGCCTAAGCACACGGTTTTATCTCCTGAGCTATTATGCAGTCTATGTTGGGTGATTAGGCATAAATTTCATAGGATGGTGCCACTGACATTTCAAAAGTTGCCCCATTCCTTGTGTAATTGATATGTCTTCAGGCCTCATTAGCTTGTGACCTCAGAATGAGGCCACACAGTTTAAAATCTAAACTACAGCTCTGAGTCCACAGAGCTGGGAAATCTATTCCACTACTGGACGCATACCCTCTTCCCCCAACCTAAGAAATGCTTAGGAATTACTTTTCATCTCCATCAGTCCCTCACTTGCCAGGCCTCCTCCAAGGCCCTGGGAGAAGCCCTAGCAATTATGCAAATGCACCTATGTTTTCATAAAAGTTGTTAATTTTTTAATCACAGTTTGTTAAGACCTTTGTCTCTTTCTATTCCTACTTCCACGTCTTTACACTTTCCCTCATTGAGGGTGAAACTGGAGTGGCTATGGGCCTTTTTATAGAATCTGGTTAAGAGGAAGGTGAATACATATATATTTTTCCTCAAAAGATTTTTAAAAGAGGAAGTTAAGTTGGAAACATTCTATTTTTAACAGCTTAATTAAGGTATTATTGACATATAATAACCTGCAAATATCTAAAGTGTACAATTTGGTAAGTTTTGACTTACATATAGCCCATGAAACCATTAGCCAAATCAAGATACTGAACATATTCATCACCCTCAAAAGTTTGCCCATGCACTTTTGTAATTCCTCCCTCCTGACCTTCACCCCCATCCCTAGGCAACCACTGATCTGCTTTCTGTCCTTATAGATTAGTTTGCATTTGCTATAATTTCCTGTAAATGGAATCATGCAGCATATACTTCTTTTTGTCTGACTTCTTTCACTTGACACAGTTATTTTAGATTCATTCATGTTGTTGTATATATATCAATATTCATTCCTTTTAATTGCTAAATAGTATTCCATTATATGGATATGCCATAATTGGTTTATCCATCCAACTATTGAGAGACATTTGGATTGTTTACAGCTTTTGGCTATTACAAACAAAGGGGCTGTAAACATTTGTATATAAGTCTTTTTATGGGCATTTGTTTCCATTTCTCTTGGGTAAATACTTGGAAGAAGAGTGGCTGGGGGAAGCATCTGTGGCTCAATCAGTAGGGCTCCCGTTTACCATATGGGAGGCCCCGGATTCGGTTCCCAGGGCCTCCTGGTGAAGGCAAGCCCGCCCGCACGGCGTGGTTAGCTGACCCAGCGAGCACAAGCAGCAAGGGGGGGATAAATGAATAAATAAATAAAATCTTTAAAAAAAAAAAAAAGAGTGGCTGGGTCATATGGTAGGTGCATATACAATTTTTAAGAACTGCTGTTTTCCAAAGTGCTTATATCATTTTGCATTCCCAGTAGCAATGTATGTAAGTTCCAGTTGATCTACATCCTTGTCTATACTTAGTATGGACAGTCTTTTTTTTAGCCATTCTAAGTGTCATAGAATCTCATTGTGATTTAATATGCATTTCCATAATGACTAATGGAGCCAAATGTCTTTTCATATGCTTGCCATCTCTTTGTCTCCTTTGCGAAGTATCTTTTCAAATTTTTGCCTTTTTTTTTTTTTTTTTTTGGATTGTTTGGTTTCTTGTATTGAGTTTGAAAGTTCTTTATATATTCTGGATACTCCCAGATGTGGTCTAGCTACATATGGCCAGAATAGGGCAATTACCGTGGGCCATAGAATATTTCCAAAGCCAATTCTGAGTGTTGAATAACGCCACATGTGGGGCCCTCCTGCCGTGTAGTCCATTCTGCACGGAGCCAAAACCAGTGTATGTCCTTTTCACAGATTTTCTTCTAGTATGGGGGGAAAAGAGGTACAGACCTGCATCTCATCCTGCCTATGGTCTAGTCTTATAATCTCCCATGAGCAAGTACTTTACCAAAAATCCACATATATGTTCCAAGAGCCTTTAATTGCAAGGACACTCTAGTCTACATTCACAGTAAAGCAAAACAAAACAAAACAGAAACAGTGTCACTTCTTTGGATTTTCAAACTATAAACTTACTGGTCCACTTGACTCTGGTTTGTACATAGATATCAGTAAGGAACATCTGCAACTCTCGCTTCTAAAACCTTCTGATTAGGGATGGATTGGATAGTCTGGATCCATGATTTAATGCATTAGTCTAGCATCTAGCTACACACTGGCAAAAGTGACAGAAGAATGAAGGAGCCCCCCTACAAAACCAAGAAGTGGGTGGCAGAATGTTCTTCCCATCCAAAACCTTTCCCTGTTAATATAACCTTCAGTTAGGCAAAAACACAAAAAAAAGTTTTACAGAGATGCAAAGAATAGGAAAATTCATGTAAATTAGAGCTAAAATTGTGAAAATTACTGTTGTGGTTGATACAACAAGGTGGATAGGAAGCCACAGACCCGAGAGGGAGCTGCAGGAAGCCATGGATCTTGGAATAAATTGACAGTGGCAAGAAAATTAGTTATATCTCTGGATCCTGGGAATATGAAAATATTTCCTGAAGTTTTGCCATTTTTTCCTGCCTTAACCTCCTTCCTATTTATGCTACTTTTCTGCTTTAAATTAGAAAACTCTAAATTATTTTTCACCAAAATTTATTGCAGGGTGTTGAAAACCTTTGAAAATTAAAGCCAAATCAAAGGAATTAAAAAACCATAATAGTAATCCAAGTATCTTTTAAAAAATAAAAAAGTGGAAAGAAAAAACATAATAGTTGGGAGAATATTTATTATAAGATCAAAAAGCGTTATATATACCCCACAATAGCCCCTGCGTACATTTTTGTATTCAATACAACACTATCACCATCATCATAGCATAACAATAACTTTTACTCTTATTTATTAGTGTTAACCATGTGTTAGGCACCAAGCTATATGCTTTATGCATTTCATTCAATAACTCAGAACAGCCTTATGTGTTAGATATTATTATTCCCTTTATACAGATTGAAAAACTGAGGCATAGAAAAATTAAGTAATTTTCTTGCAGCCACAGGCTAATAAATGGTGGAATTAAAAATCAAACCCAGGGGAAGCGGCTGTGGCTCAATCAGTAGGGCTCCCGTTTACCATATGGGAGGCCCCGGGTTCGGTTCCCGGGGCCTCCTGGTGAAGGCAAGCCCGCCCGCACAGCGTGGTTAGCTGACCCAGCGAGCACAAGCAGCAAAGGGGGGATAAATGAATAAATAAATAAAATCTTTAAAAAAAAAAAAAAAAAAAAATCAAACCCAGTACCAAACTTAGAATACATAGCTGAAGAACTCAGTGCAAAGAGAGTGAAGTTCAGACCCAGTCCTGACTTATCACATTGGCTCAGACTCAACAAGCCACAAACAGCAAGGCACAGGAGGCCTTTGTGGGCACTGTACCTGATTGAAGGCAGGCAGTACAGACTGGGTCTCAGTGGAACCTCCACAATAGCGAAACAAATGAATGAGTGAATGAAACCTTAGATTTATAGGGTGAAGAGATGAATTGCTTCAGTCCCTTCATTCTCCAGAGCAAGATCCCCTGGGTAAGAGAGGCTGATTGACTTACCTCCTTACCTGATCAGTGGGAGGGTGAGACAAGGCCTCCAGTTGCCTGTGCTCTTAAGATTTCAGATTGTGGATATTTTCTAGAAGGTTTTAAACAAATTTCCACCATTTCCAACAATAATAGGTACCATAATTAGTGGCTGAAAGTACATCTTTTACCTACTAGCGACTGTTGTCCTTCTATAGAAAAGGATTCCTCCTTAGGAAATCCAGGAAACAAGGCCATGATCATTTTAGATTTGCCTTCATATTATTTGACCTGATATTGATAAACAAGATGCCAAGAGTTTTTTTTTTTTTTGGCATCAAGATCAAGATCAAGGGACTTCAAAGTGAGGGTGTTAGTGACCCTCAGTGGTCTGAGTGGTTAGTGAAATCAATTTAATGGCTCAATTTTTTAATAAAATGAAAAAGTATCATATTGCATTGCCATATGATAAAGAACTAATTATTGTTTAGAAAAACTTTGTATGTACCTTGTAACAGTATAAAACATTGTTATTGTGGATTGTGGTCAAATTTTTAAAAAGGAAAAAAGCTAGGGTTAGTGACCATGTACTTAGCACAGAATAAGAATATAACATTCAGAATATGTATTTAGAGGGTAGGTCTGGGGTTATAAATGTAATTGTTTTGGATTGAGGGGTACAAAAAGAGGGGGAGGACTACATGGTTGGGCCAAAACCTTGAAATGATGCACAGAGGAGGAGAAGCTCAGAGCCCATGTGGAGGGCTGGAGGTTGGGGCCTGGAGGTCTCTAGAGAATGAGTGGGAGACCCAGATTCCTGGGAAGCCTCTCATTAGGTGGAGAGGCACCTGAACTTAGGCCTGTGATTGAATCTAACTGGATCCAATATGGACAGGCTTGCAAGGGGCCAGGTGGGGTGGAGATATCATGGGGCTTGGGGAAGATTGAGGGTGTGAACTTTTAAGTTCAATGAGGTCTAATTGCAGCTGTAGTTGGTTTTATTTAGCACTAATTTTAGAGAGGCATGAGGGGATGTGTGTAGAGTCCATTGGGAGTGGCTATAAAAACAACTGATAAACTAGAACTGGAAACGTACTGAGTTGTAGAGGATCCTACAGACAAGGAGGTTGGGGTAAGCAAGGATATAAAATGGACTTAAGAAAGCATTTCTATTACCTGCTTTTTTTGAGACTACTACTTAGTTCATGAAACAGTTATAAATTTACAACACTACAAAGCTACACTGAATAATATCCAAGGAGAATAATGAGTATAAAAGTGCTATATCTGACTTCTTTTTGTTAGTATTTTTCTGGTGAATCTTTGACATTCATTCATTCATTCATTTATCTGGAGGTACTGGGGATTGAACCCAGGACCTCATACATGGGAAGCAAGCACTCAACCACAGAGCTACAACTGCTCCCACATCCCTTTATTTTTAACTTTTTCTTGGATATTTTGTTTTAGGTGTATCTCTTATAAATAGGATACAGGTATATTTTTTTATTTAATTAAGATATTTAAAAATGTTAAACAGTATTTCAATGAGGAAGATGATAACTGTCAAGGTTCAAATATCTTGAAGGAACAATTACTAGAAGCAACTGAAAATGTTAAATAACTGGATGGCTTATAACAAATAATCCATCAGTAACTTGAGATACATCTCAGTAAATGTGAATCTATTAAGTTATAATTACTTTAGAGTAATTGACACAAAAAGGGGAGGGGGGGCAAATAGTACTATCAGTACTATATAGTACTATAGCACTATAGTACCTGATTATTGGAGATTGGACATCCACCAAATATAACCAGGAGAAAAAATGATAAATTTTTTTTTAAAAAAGAGATGTGATTTATTTTTAAAGTAATTTGGAAACATGGAAAAAGTTAAATTTTAATTTGAAAAATTTATATAACAGAAAAGCTCTAGGAAATCTACATCTTAATGAAATATTTGTTGTCTTCTAGCTATAAGGGGAAAAAATCCCAGTCTTAAAATTCCTGGAAGAAAACTTTCTACTACAGCCAGTATATTTTTATAAAAATACAATATTATGGCTCCACTCTCAAGAATACGTGGATGTGAATATATTTCTGTTGTTGTTATTATATCAATGATGTGGAAACACCACGGTATTACCTGAATGAAGTAGCAATTAGATCAGAAAGGATTAAAAACATAACTCTATCAGAAATCATGTCATCAAACTTAATGGGAAAAAATGGTCATTTTTGAAGCTGGGTGATACTTGGAGGTTCATTATTCTATTCTCTGTACTTTTGTGTAAGTTTGAAATTTTCCATTAAAATAAGTAATTTCCAGGGGAGTGGGTGTAGCTCAGTGGGCGAGCGCCTGCTTCCCATGTATGAGGTCCAGGGTTCAATCCCTGGTACCTCCTAAAAAAGAAAAGAAAAGAAAGAAAAGTAATTTCCAATAAAATAAACAAATAAAAGGAGAACTTCTGGGAATATGGAGGACTAGAAAGATACGAGACTCTTCTTTCCCAGAAAAATAGCTAGAGGACTGGCAGAAACAACCTGGGAAAAAAATCTTCTAGGGCTTAGGACACCACGGGAAGGCTGGACCCATCCAGAAAGAGAAGGGCAAAGGAAAAGAACCATGATGGCAAAACTCTAAGTTAAAAACTGCAGCTGCATGGGAAGCGGCTGTGGCTCAATCAGTAGGGTTCCCGTTTGCCATATGGGAGGCCCCGGGTTCGGTTCCTGGGGCCTCCTGGTGAGGGCGGGCCCGCCAGGCGTGGTTGGCTGGCCCAGCGAGCACAAGCGGCAAGGGGGGGATAAATGAATAAATAAATAAATTAAAAAAAAAAACAAAAAACTGCAGCTGCAACTGCTGGCATCCTCCCCCACCCTATAGACACTTTTGAATTTTCAGACCTCAGGGCCTGCAACTATAGACAAAGGGGACCCCAGGAATCCACCTCCCCAGGAAAGGGGGCAGAGAAACAACCTAAGGTTGACTCAGCTTTTGACCCACAAATTTGGTCTGCTGTGTCCCACGAGCACTTCCAGGCCAGGGGTTTGCACCACTGATTACCTTGGGAGCTGACAAGGGGCTAAGGAGATCTGACTCTCTCCATCTCTCTCTCTACTGACTGGGACTGATTGTTGAGGACACAAAGGGGAGTGGAATTATTTCCTACCCAAGCTAAGTTAGGGAGCTGCTAGCAAAGGTTGGCAAACTGCCTGTGAGAAAGTTTGAATTGCAAGTCGCTTAGCCTCCAGACAGGATCCTCTATCACACTGATCCAGTCCGTGTTGCAGCAAACACACTTCAACCAGGCATTGAACTGAGAGGGCTGTGTAGCGGTTTGATATTATTGATGAATTCCAAAAAGAAATATTGGATTATGTATGTAAACTGGTCTTTTCCTCTGGGCATATTAGAGTGTATTGGATTCAGAGGTTTTACTTTTACTTGATTAAATAATGATTAAGGCTTTGATTGGACCATGTCAGTAGGACATTGAGTCCCCACCCCCTTAGTGGGCAGAGACTCACAGAGAAACCACAGTGCAGAGAAGGGAGGTTGGAGTTTTGATGCTGGAGTTTTGATGTGGAGCCTGGAGAAGTAAAGACACAGAGAAGGAGGACAAAAGGGAGTTTTTGAGCTGGAGCCCGGGAAGCAAGCACACAGAAGAGCAGAGCGGCTGAGTCTGGAGAGAATCGAGTCCCGGGAAGAGAGGAACCCAGGAAGCTTGAACTCTTGGCAGATGTCAGTGTGCGTTATGGTCTGGTAACTGTAAGCTTCTACCCCAAATAAATACCCTTTATAAAAGCCAACACATTTCTGGTATTTTGTATCAGCACCCCTTTGACTTACTAATACAGGCTGCCAAAGAGCACCATCTTCTGGCAGACCAAGGAAGTGCATATGAGGAAATTAAAAGTAAATAAGTAAGAGAGGCTTTTTTCAGCCTTTATAGCCTCCTTCTCCAAGACCCTAGAAAGCAGGTCTGTAACCCATTACTGGGCCCAGGGCACAGATTTGAGCAGTTAACAAGGACAATCCTAAAGACCCAGAACAGGTTGAACCAAGAATCGAAGAACAGCAGTAACACACAGCCTCCTGCCACTAAATCCCTATGAAAGAGAGAGAAATTGAGCATCTGAGTAATCTCACCATCCTAATCAGATGCCTAGACACCAGCAAAAAATTACAAGCCATACTAAGAAAATGGAAGAAATGGCCCAAGTAAAGAAATATATCAAAGCCCCAGAAGAGACGCAGGATTTGAGACAACTAATCAATGAGCTGCACACAAATTTTCAAAATCTGTGAGTTGAAAGACAATATGGCTAAAGAGATAAAGGACATCAAGAAGACATTGAGTGAGCACAAAGAAGAATTTGAAAACCTGAATAGAAAAATAACAGAGCTCATGGGAATCAAAGACATGATAGGTGAGATAAAAAACAGGGAAGCGAATGTGGCTCAAGCGATTGGGCTCCTGTCTACCATATAGGAGGTCCAGGGTTCAATTCCCAAGGCCTCCTGGTGAAGGCAAGCTGCCCCATGTGGCGAGCTGGCCTGAGTGGAGAGCTGACCCCATGCAGAGAGCTGGCCCCATGTGGAGAGCTGGCCCATGCAGGAGTGCTGGCCCGCATGGAGAGCTGGCGCAGCAGATGACACAACAAAAAGAGACACAGAAGAGAGACAGTGAAGGACGCAGCAGACCAGGGAGCTGAGGTGGCGCAAGAGATTGAGTGCCTCTCACACACTCCGGAAGGTCCCAGGATCAGTTCCCAAGTTCTGCCTAAGGAGAAGACAAGCAGACATAGAAGTACACACAGAAAATGAACACACAGAGCAGACAGTGAGTACAAAAACAATGGGGTGAGGGTGGGGGGTACATAAATAAATAAATCTTAATAAAACACACATTAGAGGCATACAACAGCAGACTCGAAATGATCAAAGAAAGAATAAGTGATACAGAACACAGAACAGCTGAAATATAAGAGAGAGAAGAACAGAAAACAGAAAAAAAAAAAAAAAAAAAAAAGGAAAAAAATGAGCAGGGGCTCAGGAAGTTGAATGATAACACAAAATGCAACAATATACATGTCTTGGGAGTTCCAGAAGGAGACGAGAAGGGAAAGGGACAGAAAGAGTATTTGAGGAAATAATAGCTGAAAATTTCCCAACTATCATGAAAGAAATGAACTTACATGTTCAAAAAGCACAGTGTACCCCAGTCAGAATAAGTATAAATAGACCTACTCTAAGACACACATTATTCAGAATGTCAAACATCAAAGATAGATAGAAAATTGTGAGAGCAGCAAGAGAGAAACAAACCATCACATACAAGGGATACCCAGTAAGATTTAGTGCAAATTTCTGATCTGAAACCATGGAGGTGAGAAGACAGTGGTATGATATAATTAGGATACTGAAAGAGAAAAACTGCCAGCAGAGAATTCTTTATCCAGCAAATATGAAGGTGAGTTTAAATAATTCATAAACAGAAACTAAGAATGTTTGTAAAAAAGAATTCACCTTTGCAAGAAATATTAAAGGAAGCCTTATTTAAAGCCTGAAAGAAAAAGACAGGAGAGAGTGTCTTGGAGGAGAGTATAGAGGAAAGAATAGCAGAAAGGATAACCAAAAGAGTAAAAACACAGTTGAAAATAAAGTATGACATATGAAAACCAAAGAACAAAATGGTGGAAGTAAATAATGCATTTATAGTAATATCAATGGATGTGAAAGGATTAAACTCTCCAATCAAAAGATATAGGCTGACAGAATAGATAAAAAAATGTGAGCCATCCATGTGCTATCTACAAGAGACTTACCTTAGACACAGATATACAAACCAGTTGAAAGAGAAAGGTTGGAAAAAGATACTCCATGCAAACAGTAACCAAAAAAGAGCAGGGGTAGCTATACTAATATCAGACAAAACAGACTTTAAATGCAAAAAAATTATAAGAGATACAGACGGCCATTATATATTAGTAAAATGGACAGTCCACCAGGAAGAAATAACAGTCAAAAATATCTATGCACCTAACTAGGGTGCCCCAAAATACATGAGGCAAAATGTGGCAAAACTGAAGGGAGAAATAGACGTTTCTACAATAGATGGAGACTTCAACACACCATCATTAGCTAGACCAACTAGATAGAAGATCAACAAGGAAACAGAGAACTTGAACAATTTGTTAAACTAGTTAGATCTAACAGACATATACAGAATGTTGCACCCAAACTCAGCAGGTTATACATTCTTCTCAAGTGCTCATGGATCTTTCTCCAGGATAGGCCACATGTTAGGCCCAGTGCAGGTCTCAATAAATATAAAAAGATTGAAATTATACAAAGGACCTTCTCGGGTCATAATGGAACGAAACTGGAAATCAATAATAGATGGGAAAGAGGTAAATTCACAAATGTATGGAGTCTGAACAACACACTCCTAAATAATCAATGGGTTAAAGAAGAAATTGGAAGTGAAATTAGTAAATATATTAAGACAAATGAAAAGAGAACACTACTTATCAAAATTTATGGAATACAGTGAAGGCAGACCTGAGAGGGAAATTTATAGCCCTAAACACCTATATTATAAAAGAAGAAAGAGCTAAAATCAAAGATCTAACTGAACAACCTGAGAAACCAGAAAAAGAACAGCAAACCATTCCCAAAGCAAGCAGAAGGAAAGAAATAATAAAGATTACAGTAAAAATAAATGAAATTGAGATACACACATATACACACACACAAAATAGAGAAAATCAACAAAACCAAAACTGGTTCTTTGAAAAGATAATAAAATTGATCCAGCTAGACTAACAACAACAACAACAAAAAAAGAAACGATGCAAATAAATAAAATCAGAAATGAAAGGGGTGGAGTTATGACTGACCCCACAGAAATAAAAAGGATCATAAGGGAAGCCGATGTGGCTCAAGCAATTGAGCTCCCGCCTACCACACGGGAGGTCCTGGGTTTGGTTCCCAGTGCCTCCTGGAGGAGATGAACAGGTCAGCGAGCTAGTACAACAGGCAGGCAGGGTGAGCTGATGCAACAAGGAGACAAAAAGAGGAAAGACAATGAGAGACACAATAAAGCAGGGGGCTGAGGTGGCTCAAGCAATTGAGCACCTCTCTCCCACATGGGAGGACCTAGGTCTGGTTCCCAGTGTCTCCTAAAGACAAGATGAGCAGACACAGAGCACACAGCAAATGGACACAGAGAGCAGAAAGTGAGCACAAAACAACAAGGGGAGGGGGCATAAAAAAAAAAAAATCTCCCAACAAATGAAAGTCCAGGCTTCACAGGTGAATTCTACCAAGCATTTTGAGAAGAATTAACACCAATCCTGTTTAAACTCTTCCAAAAAATTGAAAAGGATGGAAAATTACCCAACACATTTTATGAAGCCAACATCATCCTAATACCAAAGCCAGATAAAGACAACTACAAGAAAAGAAAATTATAGACCAATCTTTCTAATGAACATAGATGTAAAAATTCTCAAGAAAATACTTGCAAATAGAATTCAACAGCATATCAAGAGACTTACATAAAACGACCAAGTGGGATTTATACCTGGTGTGCAAGGGAGGTTAAACATAAGAATATAAATTAATGTAATATACCACATTAGCAAATTGAAGGGAAAAAACACACACAATCATCTCAAACGATGCAGAAAAAGCATTTGACAAAATCTAGCATCCTTTCTTGATAAAAACACTTTGAATGTGAATATTCTCGCTGTCCTGATTTTGTGATAATTAGGGTAGGCTGCTAAACATTCGCTATATTAGAAACCACGCATGTGTCCCCAGACCTAGTTTTTCTCCCGAGGTCTGGTTTTTAGAATGCTGGTGATAAACTAAGCCTGATTTATTATATGATCATCCTGTATGGGAAAAGACTGTAACTTTGGGTATCTTTGGTCAACCTTAAGAGATATAGCAGGGAGATGGATGTGGCTCGGGTGGTTGGGTGTCCGTCTCCCAGATGGAGGCACCTGGGTTCCATCCCCAGGACCTCCCGGTAAAAATTTTAAAGAAAAATAAGGCATGTGGGCCACCAGCCCCTGTGCGTGGGTGTGCTGGCAGGCCCTGCGAGCCACACAACAAGATGATGACGTAACAGGAGAGTGACACAAGGGAGAGCCAAGACAAGATGCACCAAAAAATCAGGAACTAAGATGGTGCAGGTGATAGGATGCCTCTCTTCCACATTGGAGGTTCCGAGAATCGAATCCCAGTGAAGACAGGAGGAGAAGGATGAGAAGAGAGGGCAGGAAACAGATATAGAGTTGCCCAGCTAATGGACACAGAAACAGCAAAAACAGGAGGGGGTGTTAAAAATGGATAAAAGTAAATAAATAAATTCTTAAAAAAAATGTATAGGGGAGTAAGATATGGACTATAGTTGGTAGTAATACTTTGACGGTGCTCTTTCATGATTTATAAAATGTTTCAAAACAATGCAGTGTTTGTGGGGGGAGGTGATGTGTGGGAGCCTTGTATGATGTTACGATGTTTACTTAACACTTATAGTTTGTGTATGTTCATGTATGAATGATATACTTCAATAAATTGTTTTAAAAAAAACACTTTGAAAGATAAGAATAGAAGGAAAATTCCTTGATATGATAAAAGGCATATATGAAAAACCCATAGCCAACATCGTACTCAATGGAGAAAGGTTGAAAGCTTTCCCTCTAATTTCAGGAACAAGACAAGGATGCCCACTGTCACCATTGTTATGCAACATTGTGCTAGAAGTTCTAGCTAGAGCAATTAGACAAGGGGGGGAAAAGGCATCCGAATAAGAAAAGAGGAAGTAAAACTCTCACTATTTGCAGATGACATGATCCTATATTTAGAAAATTCTGATATGTTTATGGCAAAGCTAATTGAGCTAATAAATGAGCTCAGCAAAGTGGCAGGATACAAGATCAGCACACAAAAATCAGTAATGTGGGAAGCGGCTGTGGCTCAATCAGTAGGGCTCCCGTTTACCATATGGGAGGCCCCGGGTTCGATTCCCGGGGCCTCCTGGTGAAGGCAAGCCCGCCCGCGCGGTGTGGTTAGCTGACCCAGCGAGCACAAGCAGCAAAGGGGGGATAAATGAATAAATAAATAAAATCTTAAAAAAAAAAAAAAATCAGTAATGTTTCTCTACATTAGTATTGAAAAATCTGAGGAGGAAATTGGGAAAAATTTCATAAAACAAAAATTCCATAGCAACAAAAAGACTCAAATACCTAGGAATCAATTTTACCAAAGAAGTACAGGACCTATAGGCATAAACTACCAAAGAGTGCTAAAAGAAATCAATGAAAACCTAAACAAATGGAAAGACATTCCGTGTTCAAGGATTGGAAGACTAAATATTATGAAGATGTCAATTCTACCCAAACTGATTTGTAGATACAATGCAATACCAATCAAAATTCCAACAGCTTTCTCTTCTATTACATAAATAGAAAAGGCAATTACCAAATTCATTTGGAAGGGAAAGTGCACCCAAATACCCAAAAGCATTCTAAAAAACAAGAACAATGTGAGAGGAATTTCACTGCCTGACCTTGAAACATATTACAAAGCTACAGTAGTCAAAACAGCATGGTCCCTAATGTGACAGAGGTGGACTCAGTTGTGATTTCTCTACACATGGCTCTTCCGACTCTTCTATTTGAACCTATAATTAGTATTAGAGTTGATGGGTGTACGTCCAAGAGACTTAAATCTTTGGGCTGTGCTTGTACCAGCTGGGCCCTGAATCTCAATGGAGTTGCAACATCTACTCTCCAGTTCATTGGACTCACCTAACACAACTAACAAGAAGATGATGATGGACAATGACCGTCCCAAGGAACTGAGAGAGTCTACAGCTGCAAGCAAGAGAGTCCCATCCAACTGCCTTATGGGATCGAAGAACCCTCTCAATTAGAGGTGGAGTGGGCATCACCATCCGAGAATCTTCAGGATTGGGGAATGAACTATGGACTAAAGTAGACATATTTGTATTCTACTATAGACTTATTGTGATTCTAGCAATGTAAGAACTTTGATGTGGAGGCAGTGGCCACTGGAGGTTCTGAGGGCAGGGAGAGGGAATAACAGGTGTAATATGGGGGCATTTTCAGGACTTGGGAATTGTCCTGAATGACAGGCCATTATATATCTTGCCATAACCTACAAAATTGTGCAGAAGAGAGTGTAAACTACAATGTAAACTATAATCCATGCTTAGTAGCAATGCTCCAAAATGTGTTCATCAATTGTAATGAATGTACCACACTAATGAAGGATGTTTTTAATGTGGGAAAATGTGGGAGGTGTAGGGAGCGGGGCATATGGGAATTCCCTCTATTTTTTATTTAACATTTATATAATATAAGTATCTTTTTAAAAAAAATAAAGATATTTTTAAAAATAGAGACATGTAGGTAAAACAAAATAAAACAAACAAACAAAAACCCAGCATGGTATTGGCATAAAGATAGACACATTGATCAGTGGAATAGAATTGAGAGTCCAGAAATAAACCCTCACCTCTATGGCCAACTGTTTTTCAACAAACCTACCAAAGCCATGTTAATGGGACAAAACAGTCTCTTCAACAAATGGTGCTGGGAGAACTGGATATCCATAACCAAAAGAATGAAAGAGGACCTCTCTCTCACTCCCTATAGAAGAATCAACTCAAAATGGATCAAATACCTAAAAATAAATGTCAGGACCATAAAAATTCTAGATGAAAATGTAGAGAAACATCCTAAAGACCTTGTGGTAGGTGGTTGTTTCTTGGACCTTACACCCAAAGCATGAGCAACAAAAGAAAAATAGATAGATGGGACCTCCTCAAAATTAAACACTTTTGCACCTCACAGTGCTTTATCAAAAGGGTGAAAAGGTAGCTGATTCAATGGGAGAAAATATTTGGAAATCACATATCAGATAAGGGTTTAATATCCATGATATATAGAGATGCTACAACTCAACAATAATAAAACAACCTGATTAAAAAATGGACAAAAGATTTGAATAGACATTTGCCCAAAGGAGAAATACAAATGACAAAAAAACACATGAAAAAATATTCAACTTTACTAGTGATTAGGGAAATACAAATCAAAACTACAATGAGGGGGTCAGATGTTGGTAGGAACATAGAATGGTACAGCCACTGTGGAGGACTGTTTGGCAATTCCAAAAGAAGTTAAATATTGCTTTTCCACGTGACCCAGCAATACCACAACTGGGTGTATACCCAGAAGAACAGAGAGCAGTGACACAAACAGACATCTGCACACCAATGTTCATAGCAGCGTTATTCACAATTGCCAAAAGTTGGAGACAACCCAGGTGTCCATCAAACAATGAATGGGTAAACAAACTGGTGTATTCACTCAAAGGAATATGCAGCTGTAAGAAGAAATGAAGTCATAAAGCATATGACAACATCAGTGAAGCTGGAGGACATTATGAGTGAAACAAGCCAGACACAAAAGGACAAATATTGTATAATTGTGTTACTATGAACTAAATCTATTGTGTAAACTCATGGAATTAATAACTTGAATATGGGTCCCCATAAAATAGAATGAGGTTAGAGAATGGAAAGCTGAGGGTTAACTTGTACAGAATTGGTAACAAGGATGTGTGTTAATCTTTGGAAATGAATAGAAAAGATAAAAGCAAAACAATGTTTGTAACTAGCAGTACTATTAGGTGTGTCTGAAAGTGGTTTAAAGGTAAAGTATAAGGTCATGTATGTTACTAAAAGGAAAGGAAAAAAATGTAACATAGGAGTATATAATATAGTAAAAACACATTTGAAATATGAATAATGGTAAAATTGCATATTTAAGACTGTCTTAACCAGACACAAAGTACTACATATTGTATGATCCATTTATATAAAATGTAAATATAAATCAATTTATAAAGATGAAGTTAGATTAGTGGTTATGTAGGGCTGGGGAAGGACTGCAAAGCGGTGTGGACTTTTTCTTTTTGGAGTAATGAAATTGTTCTAAAATTTTTTGTAGTGATGAATGCTCAGTGTCTTTTGAAAAAAACAAACAAAAAAAAACAAACAACAAGCAAAACAAATGAAAAAAACAACTCAGGGAAGCGGATGTGGCTCAGTGATTGTGCACTGGCCTCCCACATATGAGGTCCCGGGTTCAATCCCCAACCCCCAGTATCTAAAAAAAAAAAAGTAATGATAAATCTATGGTTTTGGACATACAATGTACAAAGATATAATAGGTAACAAGTACAAACAAAAAGGTGTGGGACAGAGAGGTATAGGAAAAGTATATGTGTGTGCTATTGAAGGTAAGTTGGTATCAAACCAAATATCATTGTTATATATTTAGGATGTAAAATTTTAACCCCATGGTAACCAAAGAAAAATAGATGAAAAATGTATCCATATGGAAAAGAGAAGGCATTCAACATGGTACAAAAAAAAAAAAAAAAAAAAAAGAATATGAAAGTAGGCATTAATGGAATTAAGGGACAAAAAAGGCATAAGACATACAAAGACTAAATTGTTAAAATGGCAGAAGAAAGTCCTGCATTACAGTCATGTCTTTAAATATAAATGGATTAAATTCTCCAGTCAAAAGCCAGAGATTGGCAGAATTGATAAGAAAGTGTCATCCAATTTATGCTGTCTGCAAGAGACTCACCTTGAATTCAAAGATATAAGTATGTTGGAAGTAAAAGGATGGAAAAACATATACCATGGAAGTAGGAAGCAAAATAGAGCTGGGGTAGCTATACTAATGTCAGATAAAATAGACAAAGTAAAAGAATAGTTACTTGGGACAAAGATGGTCATTACATACTGATAAAGGGGACAATTCAACAAGAAGATGTAACAATTATAAATATATATGTACCTAAAAGCAGAGCCCCCCTCCAAAAAAAAAAAAAAAAATTCTTGAGCTAATATAAATGAATTCAGCAAAGTCTTGGGGTACAAGACCAACACCCCAAAATCAGTATTATTTCTAACACAAGCAAATGAACAATCAAAAGAAGAAATCAAGAAAAAAATTCCATTCACAATAGCAACCAAAAGAATCAAATATCTAGGAATATATCTAACCAAGGATGTAAAGGACTTGTATACAGAAAACTACAAAACATTGCTAAAAGAAATTAAAGATGACCTCTATAAATGGAAGGACATTCTGTGTTCATGGATTGGAAAACTAAATATTGTTAAGATGTCAATCCTACCCAAAGCAAATATATACATTCCATACAATCCCCATCAAAATTCTAACAACCTTCTTTGCAGAAACGGAAAAGACAACCATTTCATTTATTTACATGGAAGGGTAAGGGGCCCCAAATAGCTATAGCCTTCTTGAAAAAGAAGAATAAGTTGAAGAACTCACACTTCCCAACCTTAAATCATATTACAAAGCCACAGTAATCAAAACAGCATGGTACTGGCACAAAGACAGACTTATCAAATGGAATCAAGTTGAGAGCTCAGAAATCAACCCTCATATTTATGATCGACTGATTTGTGACAATGAGGCAAAGACCACTAAATTGGGGGAAAATAGTCTCTTCAACAAATGGTGCTGGGAAAACTGGATCTTCATTTGTAAATCCATGCAATGGAATATTATTCAGCTGTAAAAAGGAATGAAATCCTGATACATGTGACAACACGGATGAACCTTGAAGACATCATGTCGAGTGAAATAAGCCATACACAAAAGGACAAATATTGTATGATCTCACTGATTTGAAATAATTAGACTACGCAAAACCACACAAGTCAGAATCTAAAATATAGGTTACCAGTAGACAAGGTGGGCGTAGGAAATGGGAAGTTAAGCCTTAAAATGTACAGTGTTCCTATTTGGAGTGATGGAAATTTCTGGTAATGGATGGTGGTGATGGTAGCACAACATTGCAAATGTAATTAACTGCACTGAAATATATATCTGGATGTGATTAAAAGGGGCAATGTTAGATTTTACTTATAGAAACAGAATAAAAAATATTTTTAAAAAATCCATCCAACTACCTGATACAATCAGTGAACCCTAAGTTAAACCATAGACTATAGTTAACAGTACAATGATAAAAATGTGCTATAATTATTGTAACAAATGTTCCTCACCAATGCAAGTTGTTAACAGTATGGTGGTATATGGAAATCCTGTATTTTATACATGATTGTTCTGTAAACCCACAATTTCTCTAATAAAGAAAAGAAATTGCAAAAAAAGGACAAATAACCCAATTTAAAAATGAGCAAAGGATCAGAACAGACATTTCTCCAAAAAAGATAGACAAATGGCAGCCAATAGGGAAGCACAAATCGAAGCCACAATGAGATACTACTTTACACCCACTAAGCATGGCTATAATGAAATGACAAGTAGTAAAAAGTGTTGGTAAGGATGTGGAGAATGTGGATCCCTCATAAACTGTTAGAGGGAATGTAAAAAGATACAGCCACTTTGAAAAACAATCTGGCAGTTCTACAAAGATTAAACATAAAATTACCATATGACCCAGCTATATACCTAGATATATACCCAAGAGAAATGGAAACATGTTCACGCATAAACTTGTACATGAGTATTCATATCAGCATTATTCATAATACTCAAATAGTAGAAACAACCCAAATCAACTGAACAATGGATAAATAAAATGTGGTATATCCATACAATGGAACATTGTTTGGCAATAAAATGGAATGAAGTACTGATACATGGTACCACATGGATGGACCTTGAGAACATCGTGCTATCTAAAAGAAGCTAGTCACAAAACACCGTGTATTGTATGATTCCATTTATATTAAATGTCTGGAATAGGCAAATAGAGCCAGAAAGTAGATTAGTAGTTGCCTAGGACCAGGGAGGATTAAGGGGAAAAGGGAAGTGACTGCGAATGAGTATGGGCTTTCTCTTGGGGTGCTTAAACTGTTCTAAAATGTATTGTAGTGGTGATTGCAAAACTTTAAATACCCTAAAAAAACACACACATTGAATTATACATTTCACATAAGTGAATTGTACAGTATATAAATTATATCTCAATAAAACTGTTATAAAAAAAATAAGGGACAAAATAAGCTTGACACTATTTTTGCGAGTCTTGGTTAAAGATATCTTAAGTCATTAGCTACTAATAGATTATTGTGAATGATATGTGAATAGGAACTATAGAATACTGACTAATAGCAATACTATAATTTTTTACGTGGCTCATTATAGAAAAAGCGAATAATACCACAATGAATATAATTGGCCTTTACCATAAGTTGAATTCATATTAATGAAAAATTTTACACTGATTTCTGTGCATGTATGTATGGGCTAGAATGCTCATAATATGTGAGGTAAGTTTGGGTAAAATGCTTTTGGAAGTATAAAATATTCATATTACTTATTCTGAAAATTACCAGTGTCCAAATGTCACTGAAGCTGATAGAGGGCAGCATGGTCTTATTATTCCAGCAACTGATACAGAAAAATGGACTGTGATCCCAGTTTTGCTTACTAAAGAAGTAGACCAATTCAATCATTATTTAAATGATATCCATTAAGGGTTCAACATTGTACTGGGACAGTGTTGCCTAGAGGTTATGCATAATGGCAGGTGTAGAGTCACACATGGGTTAGAATCCTGGTTTGGCCATTTACCAGCCATGTGATTTAGAGCAAATTAACTTAAACTTACTGGACCAGGCTCAGCTTCCTCTTCTGTAAACAAGAACAATAATACCTAACTCAGAGCAGAGGTTGTAAGGATAAAATGAGATACTGTTCATTAAATGTTTAGAACTGTGCCTGATATTTAGTATATGCAATAAAGAGTAGTTGTTATTATTACTATCTGCCCCAGTGAGTATTATAATAGGAGGACAAAAAATAAACAGTAAATATACGACTAATTTTAAAAACAGGAGAGTGGGAGGTGAGAAAGGGTCAGAATTATTTCTGACTGGGACTTCAAGGAGCGGTAGCATTTCCTATGGACATAGGAAAACAACCCAGGGCCTTCAGAGAGATGAGTTAGAGAGGTGAGTTAGTGATTCCATTAAACTGGAGGAGACAGTGGGCAAAGGGCAATCAGGGCATATACATAGGTAGATTGAGGTCACACCATGAAGAGCCAAGATAGAAGAAACCATGAAAGATTTTTGAGCAGAATGCCATGATCAGATATTTTAAGTAGGCATTTCAGGAAGCAGTGGAAAGAATAGATGAGTGAGGAAAGAGAAACAAGTGGGTAAGATAGGGGACTATTCATATAGCTCAGGCAAAGTGAAGCAGGCCTTAATGAGAGGAGTTGGGGTGGAAGAAGATAGAAACCTAGATGCTCCAGGATTTGACAGCTGACTGAATACAGGGGAAAAGGTGTGTCGAAGGAGGAACGTATTTTAGAGGAGGAGTTAGAGGAGTTCATTTGGGACACCAGACTTTGTCATCCCTCCCACTCACCAGCTGGAGTGTCCTTGAGGGCAGGAGCTGTGTTTATCATCTTTGTATCCTCTGCATCACCTCAAGTCACTGAGCCATCCAGGTAGAGGCAGAGATGCCTGAAAGTAGTTGAAAATCAAGTCTGGAGCCCAGTGAGAGGATGGCTGCCCACATAGTCTGAGCCCCACTCTGCTGTGCTCTAGAAGCAGCATTGCCAGTGGGAAAGAAAATAGAGTCCCAAACCTGACTGCCTGGATTTGAATCCCAGCTCTACCACTACCAGTGGTGAGACTTTGACCAAGTAACTCAACTTTTCAATTTCCTCACTCATCTGTAAAATGTGGACAAGAATAGTGGCTACCTGTTGGGTTGTTGTGAGGATTAAATGAGATAATATTGTTTATTAAACTCTGCTTGGTACATAGTAAGATCTATAGAAGTGTTATCTTTTATTATCCAGCCACTTGCAGACTGCCCTCCTGGCCCTGGAACCAAAGAGAATTCTTCCAGGCAGGACTTTATAGTGGTAAGTAGTTTTAGAAAATATTTTTCTGTTGCACTAGGCACTGTAGGACAGACACAGACACAGGGTAACCTAACTCTTGATATGAGCAACATTATTTGGAGGCAATTTCCTTGGGCCAGTCTGTCAGGCTCCTTTCCTTTCTTTTTTTAAGATTTATTTTATTTATTTATTTCTCCCTACCCCCTTGTTGTTTGCATTTGTTGTCTGTTTGTTGTGTGCTGGTCTTCTTTTTAGGAAGCACCAGAATTCAAACCTGGGACCTCCCATGTGGGAGGGAGGCGCCTAATTGCTTAAGCCATCTCCAGTCCCTGCCTTGTTGAGTCTCTCATTATATTTTCCTTCCTATGTCTCTTGTTGCATCATCTTGTTGCATCAGCTTGCTGTGCCTGCCTGTCATGTCAGCTCGCCGTCTTGC
Organism: Tolypeutes matacus; assembly: GCA_026826555.1. Taxonomy (NCBI): domain Eukaryota; kingdom Metazoa; phylum Chordata; class Mammalia; order Cingulata; family Chlamyphoridae; genus Tolypeutes; species Tolypeutes matacus. The sequence goes on from JAKSZT010054030.1 coordinate 25,769,253, forward strand.
GTATCTTCTTTAGGTGGCACCAGAAACTGAACCTGGAACATTCTATGTGGGAGGCAGGAGCTCAACCATCTGAGTCACATCTGCTTCCCAGGCTCCTTTCCTTTTGGTGATATACTTCCTAGGATTCCTTCAGCCTCCAGAGGCTGGCATTTTGAGGACTCAGCCAAGTACCCTAACAGGCCTGCTGAGACTGTCCTGCTCTCTCACTTTGTACCCACCTTCTCCATAGCTGCATTGCTCTTCCAGGCATCTCTGCTTCCCACTTATCTGAGTCCTGGTCTGCCCCAGCACCATGATAACTGCCCAGAACTACCATCTCACCCCTCAGATCACACCGTCATTTGCATGCTTTTGCCTTTTTGGGTTTAGCCACTCTACTTAGGCTGAATATTAAGACTTCTATATGTCTTCCCAGCTAAGAGACATGTACCTTTTCTAAGGATAGTATTCCAACTGCTATCTTCTCCCAGGTTCTGTCCCCCAGCCGTGACCCATCTTAGCATGTTGTATGGCATGCATACAATATCTAGCATGTAGGGGATATTCAGTAAATATTTGTTGAATAAATAATGTTCATGTTAATGAAGAGAGAGTATAGTCAACTGATATGGCATGGTACAGGCATGGGTACAGGCATGGAAACCAACTAATCAGAATGGACACAAGGCACAGGGCTGGAGAAGGGTCCTGAAAGTCCACTATAATATGAGTCCTATAACCAGATTTATTATCATGATCAGTTTTGGGGATAAAAACTTAACTGAAAAGATATTCAGTAGTTTCATTTGATGACAAATGTGTAAAATAAAGAGACCAAAAAATAAAAAAATATATCAAGAGAAACCTCTAACCTTTTGAATTCTATGAAATATAATCAGAAATAGAATTTTCTTTTAATGCTAAAAATAGAACCCCTAAAGCTAGAATTGGTTAGAATTACAAATGAAATCTAGATAAAATTCCATTTTTAGCAGCAGAAGAAAGAGAATGTCAGGTGTCAATATAAAAAACAACAAATAAATTTGGTGAAGGGGAATTTATTAGTCAGCCAAAGGGGTACTGATGCAAAGTACCAGAAATCTGTTGGCTTTTATAAAGGGTACTTATTTGGGGTAAAAGCTTACAGTTACAAGGCCCTATAGAGTCCAACTCAAGATCACATGTCAAAGCAAGATGGTTACCAATCTCTGTGAGGGTTCAGCCTTCCTCTCTCTCAGCTACAGGTGGGTACAGGGCTTGTTTCTTTCCATCATCTCTCCCTGGGGCTCCAGGATCAAAGTTCCCTCCTCTGTGGTGTCTGTGGAGCTCTCTCTCTTCCTGTACCTTCTTCTGTGAGTCTTCTTGAGTGAGTGTCCGTTTATATCAGTCCACCAAGGGGGTGGGGACTCAACCCTGAGTCATGCCCTACTGATGTGGTTGAATCAAAGCCCTAATCTTAACAGGTAATCAAGCCATGTCAGCTGAGTCTAATGCATTCAAAGGGTATCAAACCCAGAGGAACAGACCAGTTTACAAACATCATCTCTCTTTTGGGGATTCATAAATAATCTCAAACTGCCACAGGAAATTACCCATATCAGGTCAGAAGCTTCAAAAGTCAAGTTTTGTGAATTGGGTCCCAATTGAATACCAATGTTTTAGATGGTAAAAATGAAGCAGCAATTCTTCTATTAAAAAGGAGGAGCAGGACTTTTATAGAAGAAGCATTTGGATGGCAGAATACAATGTAACTCATTTTTAAAAGTCTGGTGTTGATAACAAATATTTTCCTTTCTGATTTCCCATGTTACTTGAGCTTTATCTGTGGAATGATTGAAACTTGTCTTTTTTCACTGGTTTCCTACTGCATTTCTCTTACCAGCAATGGAGAACCACAAATAACTTAAACCAATAACTTTGATTTCTATTACTAATTCACAAAATACTCAAAAAATAGAAAAAAAAAACTCTTCCACATACAATATAACTGTATTGATATCAATGTTTCTAGCTCTTTTTGGTACAAAGGTGTAGAATAAAAAATGGCGTATGATTACTTTTGAAAAAGTAAATAAAACAAGTCTTTCTTTCATTGTTTTTTGTATTCTAGCAGTAGGAGCTAAGTACTGATTCTGTTTTTCTCTTTATGTATTTTTATATTCATATCACATATTCAAAACAATCAGGTTAAGACAAACAAATAAAAAACAATCAAGTAACTAGATTTCTCAGTTTATGAAGTATAGTGAACTTTGTCAAGGAAACATGAAAACTCTCCACAAAATCAAATGAAATTTCTCCAGTGACTCAGTAGACTATCCCAATTTTTAATTTGAAGCAATTTCAGACATTTCATTTCAAGTTCAGGTTGAATTGGAGTTTGTTGTATTGCAAGAAAATGCAGTAATTTATATACATGTGTGCCAGTTTAGAAATTCCAGATCTATTCTTTTATGGATTAAAAAATTTACTGAAAGATGATTATGGCTTTATAAGGGTGTTGCAGAGTTTGCAATTTATTATGATTTTGCTGTATTCCAGTTTTGTCCTTATATTTGTGTCCTTCATCACAAATACATACTTCTTCAAATCTATTCTCCCATTTCTCAGAAATCCAAGAATTCTGTATATAAGGTATAGCATCCCTGGATAGTTCCTGACTTTTCACTTTTGCACAATATTTTACTCCTCATACTTTCTCTGGCAATTAAGTGTCACTAAATTTTCCTTCCCTAATCTGTTTAGAGAAACTCTTTCAATTAACAGAATAGCTAAAGCATTCAAGATTTATCATGATAGCCACTATTCCTCTTGGGAAAAATAACAATTCATATTATTACCATCACAAAAATATCTCCTGCTGAATTTCTCAGATCAAATGACTCATTCACTCTCCACAACTTTTACCTCTCTTCTCAAACTTTAGACCATTCCCTCCTATCCTCTCACTGGCAATAGCTAATCTTACCTCCTACATAATAGAAGAAATGGGCGCCCCATCTTCTTAACACAAAGCATAAACCCACCTTCCTTCCTTCCTGCTGTTACAATAGAGAAACTATCCTTATACCTGTTTAATGTTAATCCTTCCTTTCCTGATTTAGATTCCATTCCCTCCCTCCTTCCGAGGAACATTCCACTATCAATTATCCTTTTTCTCTTTTGTATATCCAAACTCTTTCACAATTATATCTTTCTCACTAAGTTTTAAAAATATCCAAGTCATTCTCTCTTTTTTTTTAAAGTCCCTCAATCCCACACTCTTCTCCAACTATCGTTTTAGCTGTCTTCTTCCCTTTATGGATATACTTTTTGAACATATAATTTGTACTTGCTGTTTAGCTGCTGTAATTGCCTCCCCCATATCTATCTCTCCTTCTTCCTAATAGAAGCCAGTTCTGTTTGGAGCAGCAATGTGCTCAGCTAATGAGCTACATTTTCTAGCCTCCCTTGCAGCTACAGGTGGCCACATGACACAGCTCTGGCCAGTGACATGTGAGCTGAGGTTAGCTGGAGATATACAGAAAACTTTTGCTTTCCAGACTTTTCCCCTTGATATTTCTTCCTCCTTCCTACTTGAAACACAGACTTAGGGCTCAAGAGTAAGCAGCCATCTTTCTTTTTTTTTTTTTAAAGATTTTATTTATTTATTCATTTATCGCCCCCCTTGCTGCTTGTGCTTGCTGGGTCAGCTAACCACGCCGTGCGGGCGGGCTTGCCTTCACCAGGAGGCCCCGGGAACCGAACCCGGGGCCTCCCATATGGTAAACGGGAGCCCTACTGATTGAGCCACAGCCGCTTCCCTGAAGCCATCTTTCAATCATGTTGGAAAAGATGCCACACACTGAGGATAGCAAAGAAGAAAGACAGAAGGATTCTGGGACATGGATGACATCATGGAGCCATTGCACCAGCTTGAACTGCCATCTGTCATTCTTGTTACATGAAAAAAATAACGATATTTAGTTAAGCTATTGTTATCAGCTTCGATTACATGTGGCCAAATGCAATTCCCAATCCATGACCTGACTGCCTACATTTCCTTACCTGCCACTCACTCTCAAACTGCTCCATTCTGGCTTCTGGTCCATCATTCCACTGTGTTCACCAAGGACCTGCATGTTGTGAAATCCAAGGAGGAATTTTAGTTCCCTATTACTTGACCTCTCAGCAGCATTTGACTCTATTGTCCACACTCTCCTTCTTGAAACAGTTTCTTCCCATGGCTTCCATGCGCCTTCAACTCCAGCTACTCCCTTTCTGTCTCCTTCATGGGTTCATCCTCCTCTTCTAGCCACACTAACCATCTTTTAGTTTCTAAGATATGCCATAGCCTTAGCCACATGCTTCTCCCTCTAACCTGGTTTCCCTGGCCTCCTTATAAAGTCAAATTCCTTTATTATATACTCTTTCATAGCTCTTAGCACAGAGACAATTTTACCTTTTTAACATGCCCCTCTGATTAAGTTGCTTCTCCTGTAAGACTGTAAGCCCTATGAAGGCAGGGACCATGACTATTTTTGCTCATCATTGTCTCCCCAGAACCCAACTTATCGTAATATGTGCTCAATAATTACTTACTGAATGAGTAAATGGATGACTGTGTAATTATATAGTGATTTATTTGCTTACCTGTTAATTGTCTATCTTCTTCCACTTAACCATATGCTTCATGATAACAGGAAACATATCTCTCTTATTTACTAATGTATATGCATTAGCTAGCACAGAATGTATGGCACATAGTAGGAAATACAATAAATTAATTTTTAAATGAATAAAAGAATAAATGAACAAGTAGTGTTCCAAGGAATACATTCCATTAGTTCTACCTCTAGCATGTCAATATTTGGGATATTTTTTTACTGTGTCTTGATAAAGCTCCTGGTTATAATAGAGGATCAAATCCCTTTATTGTCTGTATAGAAAAGTCTTTTAGAAAATATTACCTCCTAGCTTGTTCTCATGACAATATGTCATGTCCAAAATAGCCTCTCTATAAAGATGTTGAATTCATACATTTCTCCCTTTCTTCATTTGCATCACCCAATTGAACTTATATTTCAACTATCATATTTCCCCTGGACTAAGTGGGACCAAACTTTCCCTTAAGCCTAATTTATTAAACCATGTATAAACTTACATGGTGGGAAGCAGATGTGGCTCAAGCGATTGAGCTCCTGCTGACCACATGGGAGGTCCCTGGTTTGGTTCCCCGTGCCTCCTAAAGAAGACAGCAAGCTGGCACGATGGGCAGGCGCTGCAAGCTGATACAACAACAAGATGACACAACAAGAGACACAAGAAGAAAAAACATAATGAGAGACATAACAAAGCAGGGAGTGGAGTTTCCCAGTGCCTCCTAAAGAAGACGGGCAAGACAATGAGCTGACGCAATGGGCAGGTGAGGCAAGCTGACGCAACATGATGATACAATGAGAGGCACAAGAAGAAAAACATAATGAGACACAACAAAGCAGGGAACAGAGGTGGCTCAAGCAATTAGGCGCCTCGCTCCCACGTCGGAGGTCCCAGGTTTGGTTCCTAGTGCCTCCTAAAAAGAAACAAGGAAGAGGAACAGACACAGCAAGTGCAAACAGTTGAGGGGGTGGGAGAAATTAAAAAAATAAATCTTAAAAAAAAAAAAAACTTAGATGCTGCAGAGTTTTGGTTGCATCTTAAGTACAAGGACCATATTTGTTTGTTATCCCAAGACAGCAAGGCACATATGGGTGCATAAGTAGTTTTCTATTTTGTTGTGGCAGAGGATTGTTTCTGTTATGCATATCGCAATCCACGAAGTATTTAGATTAGTTAAGGAAAAGAAGTATTTTTAAACCAGCAACTGTTTTTTGTTTTAAAATGGCCTAACGGAAAATATTCGGTTAAAAACAAAATTTGCCTATGATCTTTTTAAGTCCATCCTCCACCTCCCCCCTGATGAATTCTTAGCCATCGAAGCACCTGAGATGCTCAATGAGGTTGGCAGGAAGGGTGGCTTCCCTTTCATTTCTGCACCTGTGACAGCCCTGAGCCTGCCCTCTGCCTTGTAGGCAGCTTACCTGAATACCGCTCTACCTCCAAGGCCAGCTCCTGTTTATTCTGCTCAACAAGCCTTTTCAGACGCCCTTGCCCACTCACAGCATGCTGCCTCAACTTACTATAATGTTTCCATAAACATATGTGTGTATAGATCCTTTCTCCCCAACCTTCCTGGGAAGGGTGAACTGGGTATCTTAAACATTGTATCCTCAGGGCCTAGAACAAAATCTTGTGTGTAGATGTTTTATGGATGATGATGCTTATTTTCTCTTTAGCTAATAAGATTTACCAGCACTTACTATGTGCCAGGTACTGTGTTAAGTTCAGTGCTATTATTGTTCCCTTTCCACAGATGAGAGTTTAAGTTACTTGCACAAGTCCCGTAACTAGTGAATAGTGGACCCAGGACTCAAAATCCAGTTTACCAGATTCCAGACCTGATGCTGTTAACCACCAGCTCCCTTGCCCTCGTGAACATTCCTAAGCTTCAAGCCGCAACCTGGCTGCATTTGCTTCCAACTAACTTTGAAGGCACCAGGTGACCAGCTTCACTCATAACTAGGCAGGGTCATTTCAAATTGTTCCCAAGTGAAAGTGTAAGTCTGCAAATACTTAACAAAGAATGCATTTTGGAAACAGCTGGAAGGGGTGATGTGTAGAGGCCGACTTTTACAATTGCATATGCATTTAAAGACATAGCTCAGGGCTATAAAAAGCCACTACACTAAGATTGCAGAAGCATTAAAAATCAGATTGCCTTATAATTTTTTAGGAAACTGCCAGTGGCATCCTATCATCTTTGGGGAAATCTTTCCCTGCAGCTCTGAGCATCTTGATGACCGGGATGAAAACTGGCCTCCTTCCTTTTCATCTCTCCATTTTCTGCCCCAGAGGGTCAAAAGGAAACCATCTCATTTTAAGATTTAAGCTTTCTTCACTGAAGCTTCTGGCTAGTTAAACTAAAAGCAAGAAAAGCCATTTCATATTGGCATAATAGCAGACCGCATTTAGCCACATTTCTGCTTCATGATAGAAGATTAGCCCAAGCTACTGTTTTAATCTTTTCATTTAACTAATAAGGTCAACTAATACCTTTCCTGTCAAGAAAAAAAAAAAGCTTTACAAAGTCTTGATATATTGCTATTTTAACCACCTTTACCCTTTTGTATTTTGACTGAAAGGCACTATAACATGGATCACTTAGTTTCTCCAAAAGCTCAAGAGAATCCGATAGTTGGGGAAGGGTCCAGGGTAAAACAACCCAATGACTTGAACCTGCAGCCAAACGGGGTTTCTCCAAACTAGGCACCAGGAGAAACAGCAAAAAAGAGCAACTGGCAAGAGGAGATATTCTTTTTATTCTCTGGGCTAGAAACATGCTGGCAGAAGGTCTAACTAACTAAATTTACTTGCACATTCTCCGAAGGGAGTGATCATATTGCACTGGGATCTCTTTTCATAACACACTACTTTGTAAGCAAGTTCCTTGGACCCTGTAAAATATTTGAATTCTAAACCTCAATATTAGTATACAAAAATGCCAGTATGTCCATTACTAGGTACCCAGCCACACACACACACACACACACACACACACAAATGAACTTAACCATTCATTGAAAATGGAAACTCCAACAGTATTGGTGATTTATGAGAACATATAATTTTCGTTTTGAAGGACTTAAAGCCTTGAGGAGGTGTTTATCCAAAATTAGCATCCACTAACAACACGTTGGGATATCCCTGTTTTGGCAGCATCTGTAGTCAGATCTGGTTACAGTTAATAAATCTAATGCAGCAGCCGCTGACCTCAGAAAGACAGGTGTCCTCTCCACAATTCACATTCTAGGCAGTAAGGAATGTGCTTGATTAAATTGCTTCGCGGCCTCCCCTGCTTGTTCAACTGTCTGGCCAGCAGAGTGGTTCCTTCACAAAGAATTCATGGAGTTTTCATCTCTTCCTACAACTAAATTACTCTCTAATGAATTAGGCATTACATTTCCCCCAAAAAAATTCTTGTGTGGCTGAATACACAATGTTATTCATCAATTTATTTCTTGATTAATCCAATATTAATTGAATACCTATTATGTGCCAAGCATGTGGCAGGCCACAGAGATAGAAAAGTGAATGACAAGGAAAGGAATCCCTTTCATCAATAAATTCAACTTAGTAGCCCAATAATTATTTGAAGAACCCAGAGTAGATCTTTTATCTATATTTTATCTATCTAGCTCAATTTTCAAAGTCAATTTCTGGTCTGGCTTCCTTAACCAATCATTTCAGAAAACTTTTTTGGGTTCCCAAAACTGTATTAGGCTGGAACTATGAAGTTGAGAAGAATACAATCCCCATTACCAGGAACTTCTAGCCTTCTGGGGAGATAACAAGGTAAGCAGGACTAGATCGTGGAAGATATTGTGAATCAGACTAACCAAGGAGTATGGGTTTTATCCTGTACCAGTGAGGAGCCAGTAGATAATCTTAAGGAAGAGAAAAGCATGATCAAATTTGTGTTTTGGAAAAATCAGTTTGACAATGATAAGGAAGATGGATAGTAAGGAAGTGTGGCTGGCAAAGAAGACCAGAGGGGAAGAAATCTCAAATTCCAAAGCTATTAAAGAAATAGAAATAACAAGATTGAGTAACAAATTGAAAGTAAAGACTGAGGGAGAGGACAGTCTGGGATAACTTCTAAGATTCTGTTCAGGGTGTCATTAGCAGCAGGAGAAGGAGGAATAGGTTTATAGTAGAAAAAGCGAGTTCAATTTTGGGCATGTTTTGTTGCATGTCCTTTTGGAACATGTAGGTGTAAACATCAAGTCTCCTGTTGTAAATGCTTGCCTGAAACTCACAAAAGAGGTTAGGACTGTAGGTAATGATGCAAAAGTCATAATCTTAATAGATGGTATCTGAAACATGATAATGAATACCATTGTCATTTCTATAGCCACCCCAGACTCTGAGCCAAAATCCCTTGTACTCATCCAGCATTCATTTATCCATTAACTTATTATTCATTGTCATTCCTTCATTTGATCGACTAATACATATTCCAGGTAAAGTAAAAGACTCTGGGTGTACATAGATGAATAAGCATTGATTCCCTACTCTAAAGGATCTCATAACCTGGCTGTTCATTATTTCATTATAAACTGGCTAGTTATCTAATCCTGTATGTCTAAGTCTTTTATCTCCAAGAAGATGATACACTCTCTGAAGTAAAGAACACTCTGAGGCCTTTAAAAAAAAATCCTCACAGAGACCTTTTTTTTTAGATTTTATTTATTTATTTATTTATTTATCCCTACCCCCTCATTGTTTGCACTTGCTGTGTCTATTAGTTGTATAGTCATCTTCTTATTTTTTTAGGAGGCACCTAAAAACCCAGGACCTCCCATGTGGGAGGGAGGCACCTAATTGCTTGAGCCACCTCTGCTCCTTGTTTTGTTGTGACTATCATTATGTTTTCCTCCTTGTGTCTCTTATTGCATCATCTTGTTGGATCAGCTCCCTGTGCAAGCCCATCGCGTCAACTCGGCTTCTTTAGGAGGCACCAGGAACTGAACCTGGAACCTCCTATGTGGTAGGTGGGAGCTCAATTGCTTGAGCCTCATCAGCTTCCTTTAATATGAACCTTAAATGATGGATTGATTTCTCCTTTAAAAACATAGACCTGTTTCTTTGTTTTTATTTATTTATTTTTATTTTTAGAAATAAAGGTAGCAGCTTTAATTTAGCTTAAGCAATCTTGGCAGATATGACTTGAATAATCCTGCAGGGATTCCTCAGTTTTATATGTGCACTCTGTGCAGGATGATAGGGGTTCCTATTCTCCTCAGAATGCCAAAGTGAAGCTCCATGAACCCAATGACTTAAAAAAAAAAAAAAAGTTTTTGTAACATAAATATAACACAAAAGTTCCCAGTTTAGCCACTTATATGCGTTAAGGACATTCACAATATTGTGCCACCCTTACCACTATCCATTACCAAAACTTATCTGTCACCTCAAACAGAAAGCTTGTACCCATTAAGCAAGAACTCCCTATCTCCTATCCCCACTCAACCCCTGGTAACTTCTAAACTAATTTTGTTCTCTACAAATTTGCTTATTCTAGGTATTTCATATAAATGAAATCATATAATATTTGTCCTTTTATGTCTGGTTTATTTCACTCAACATGATATCTTCAGAGTTCATCTACATTGTAACATGTATCAGAACTACATTCCCTTATACAGCTGTATAATATTCCATTGTATGTACATTCCACAGTTTGTTTATCCGTTCATCTGTTGATGGACATATGGGTTGTTTTCTTCTTTTGACTTGTGAATAATGCTGCTAGGAACATTGGCATACAAATATCTGTTTGAGTCCCTGTTTTCAATTCTTTGAGGTATATATCTAGATGCGGAATTGCCATATCACATGGTAATTCTATGTTTAACTTTCTGAGGAACTGCCAAACTGTTTTCCACAGAGGCTGCATCATTTTACATTCCCACCAACAATATACAAATGTTCCTATTTTTCCACATCCTTGTCAACACTTGTTACTTTCCAATAAAAAAAAAAAAAAAATCCTAGTTCATGTAATTGTGGTTTAGATTTGCGTCTCCCTAATGGCTGATGATGTCAATTTATTTACTTTTAAATAATATTTTCTGAAGAGTTTTGATTAGAAAAGTATTAAATTTTCATTTTGGAAAATTTAGAAACTACATTTAAAAAGATAAAGAAAATAATAAGCATTTTAATATACTGTCCAAAGACAACAATTACTAATATTTTATGTAAAATACTCATAATCTTTTCTCTAAGTATAAAAACATGCACTTACTACATTTTTGGGAAAGGGGGTCCTATTGAACACACTTTTGTGCCACTTCTTTTCAGTTACTAATGCTTTATCATGAACATAGCCCCATTTCATTAAATATAGATTTTGATCATCATTTTTTAACTGTTTTATTGTATTCCATTGTATGAATGAACCACAATTTATTTAGCAGGTCCTGTACTGATGGAAATTTAGGTTGTTTCCATATGTTCTGTCAATCAGGAGAGACACCTAAAGAGATGTCAACCCACGCTAACACAGGTGTCGAGGTGGCAAAAGCACGACTCACACAGGCTCTGATGGAAAGATGTGTTACTCACAATAGAAGAGAGATAGAGTAAGGTCATTTTCCCTAGTGAGCGTTGGCTCCCCATAGCCAGCAGGCTCTCAGGGAGAGGGTCTATGTAAGCACCCCTCCCCGGTGCTCACGTGCTGCTGTAGTGGCAGAACCCTGCTTCCTCCCCACCAGGAACAGCCCACTATGCTGTGAGCTAGATGCCATAAAACCTGCCCATCAGGGTCAGACTGTCTCCAGTTTGTGTTTACATATGCTGGGGACAATGGGGAAGGAATGTGCCAGCCCCCTATCTACTAGGAGTGTTTTATCCCACCAGGCTGACACACCTGATCCCAAGACAGGATGTATTTGTAGGTGCCAGGGAAAGGTAGCAGTGCAGTGATGGAACATCTTTGTACTTAAGATTTTATACATTCTGTGAATATTCTCACTGTCCTGATTTTGTGATAATCAGGTAAGCTGCTAAACATTCGCTACATTAAAAACCATGCATGTGTTCCCCAGACCTAGTTTTTCTCCCTAGGTCTGATTTTTGGAATGCTGGTGATAAACTAAGCCTGATTCGTTATATAACCATCCTGTATGGGAAAAGACTGTAACTTTGGGTATCTTTGGTGAACATTAAGAGATATAGCAGGGGGACGGATGTGGCTTGGGTGGTTGGGTGTCCATCTCCCATATGGAAGGAGCTGGGTTCGACCCCCAGAACCTCCCAGTAAAAATTAAAAAAAGAAAAATATAGAAGGTGCGTGGGCCACCAGGCCCTGTGTGCAGGTGCACCACCAGGCCCCGCGCATGGGTGAGCCACCAGGCCCCGCAAGCCACACAGCAAGATGATGACGTAACAGGAGAGTGACACAAGGGAGAGCCGAGACGAAACGTGCCAAAAAAACAGGAACTAAGGTGGCGCAGGCGGTAGGACGCCTCTCTCCCACATCAGAGATTCCCAGGATCGAATCCCAGTGAAGACAGGAGGAGAAGGATGAGAAGAGAGGGCAGGAAACAGACACAGAGAGTTGCCTAGCGAATGGACACAAAAACAGGAAAAATGGGGAGGGGGAGCAGTAAAATGGATAAAAGTAAATAAATAAATAAATCCTTAAAAAAGCGTGTAGGGGAGGAAGATATGGACTATAGTTAGTAGTAATACTTTGACGATGTTCTTTCATGATTTATTAACAAATGTTTCATAACAATGTGGGGTGTTTGGGGGGGGGTGATGTGTGGGAGCCCTGTATGATGTTATGCATGTTTGTTTTATAAGATCGTCATGTTTACTGAACACTTATAGTTTATGTATGTTCATGTATGAATGATATACTTTAATAAATTGTTTTTTAAAAAAAGCTTTATACTTTGTATGATCTTTTCTATAAAATAAATTCCTAGAAATGGATCTATATGTTTCTAAGATGTTCTGGGTATATTACCAAATTGCTCTCTTCAAGTATGAGCAGTTAGGGTTTGAGTTTCAAATCCTAATTAAGAATCTTTAGTTAAAAAAAAAAAAAAAGAAAAAAGCAGAGCAGGTATAGCTCAGTAGCTGAGTGCCTGATTTGTGTGTATGAGGTCCCAGGTTCGATCCCTGGTACCACCTAAAAAAATATATAAAAATTAAAATAATAATAAAAAAAAAATCTTTAGTATTTTGCCATAGGCAGAGACCTATGATTTCTTTCTTTTTTGGTAAATTTTATTGCGATCTAGCATATATATATAAAAGTTCTCAAATCAAAAGTGAGATTGACAAAATTTTATAAAATGAACTCGTACTCATAGCCAGCACCCAGACAAAGAAACAGATAATTACCAAAATCCCAGAAACTCGCTTCTGCCTTCTTCTTCCAGTCACTGTGTGCCATAGGCACGTTCTTCCCAGGAAGCTCCCAACCCATGACTGAACACCGAACTGAGCGGTACCAGGACGTGGACGTTTCTGCCCAACGTGAGTCCCCTCTGTGGGCTGGCTGAGATTCTCTCAGTCATGCCTCAGGTTGACGTTCTTCCTACCCAATCCTTCTTCACCTTCCCTCTCCCTTCACAGGTGTCAGACTTGCATCAAAGTCTGGAGACTTTCCCTGACTTCTCCTGCTCCTTTTCCCTTTTGTCCTTTAACAGATATTACCCATAATCAATCTCTTCCACTTCTAACTCTTCCTTGATGTCTGCTTCCCAGGGAACCTAATCAACGCAATCAATACTGGACGTAGTCCAAAACAACCAGCTGTTTGGGGACTGGATCTCATACCTCCTGGCTGGCAAGGAGGACCCCATCCCAAGTGGAATGTGGGCACAGCTAGTCCTTGCCACCAGTGGTAGCCCAATTGCTAAAAATATCACCAGTCGTGACTTGAGAGAACATTCCAGCAGAGAATGTTCTGGCTGGTGAGATGACTCAAACCTTTGAAAAGTATGAGGAGTGGGGATTGTGGGTGTGGGAGGGGGGAAGGGGACACAATGCATTCAAGGACAATGGAATTGTCTGGTTATTAAAAAATGCAAACTCGGGATCTGATAGGGTCAAGAATTCCCCAAAACAGTTGCATGTTCAGCTAAGGCAGACTTGTTATATTAAAGTCAGGGCCCTGGTTGAGAAAACCTAGGACCCTGATACATGGGATGGAAAGATCTGTATTGGTACTCCCACAGATAGGGGCTCTGCAAACTCCCCTGAACCTTCAGAGTCTACAGAGGTAGCCCACCCCTCCTTCCTAAGAGTTAGCACTACTTCTGTGGAAGAAGACACTTCAGAGGCCTCTTCCCCCATGGCAATAGGTGCCTGTATTAGTCAGCCAAAGGGGTGCTGATGCAAAGTATCAGAAATCTGTTGGCTTTTATAAAGGGTATTTATTTGGGGTAGAAGCTTAATCACAAGGCCCTAAAGAGTCCAACTCAAGGTACCATAAGAGGTACTTGCTCACCCAAAGTCATTTGCCATGTGTTGAAACAAGATGGCAGGTGATGTCTGTAGGGGTTCAGCCTTCCTTCTTCCTCTTAAGGCTCTGTGGTCCCAGCTTCTTCCAATCTCAGCTGTAGACTGGCATAAGGCTTGTCTCTCTCCCCGGGGCTCATTTCTTTCTAGGCTCAGCTGCTCTGCTCTCTTCACAAGGTCATGTGTAAACTATCAGGCTCATTGCTCTTCCCAGGACCTCTGCCATGTCTGTTGGGCCTGTCTCTCTTCCTCCACGTTCTTCTTCTCTGTGTCTACTTCTGTGTGAGAGTCTGTTTTATCAGCCCACCAAAGGGGACTGGGACTAAACGCTGAGTAGCACTCTAATGACATGGTTGACTCAAAGCCCTAATCTTAACATAAGCTAATTAGACGTCTCAGCTGAATCTAATACAGTTAATGGGTTATCACGCCCAGAGGAACAGACCAGTTTACAAACATAATATCTCTTTTTGGAATTCATAAATAATCTCAAACTGCCACAGTGCCCTTGTCAGGAGCTGTGTCCACTTCCTCTCCTCACTGCTAGGTGAATAACTAGGATTTAATCACAGCACAGCTTGTCTGGAGAAATGTTGGACCTGATAAGGGGCATTACTGCTCCTTCCTCAGCTTGCACCATGGCTTTATGCAGGGAAGGGAGGTGTCCTTTGATTACCTAAAGAAGGAAGAAAAATCATAAGCTTAGTTTCAGGTGGGTCTGCTTGATATGCAGATGCAAGCCAAAAATGAATAGCAGCTTCATTACAGCAACCCTCAAGGGTGGTCTTGAAAGACAGTAGAGACAGAAAAGCTTCCCAGTCGGCTGTGGCTCAATCAGTAGGGCTCCCGTTTACCATATGGGAGGCCCCGGGTTCGGTTCCCGGGGCCTCCTGGTGGGGGCAGGCCCGCCCGCACGGCATGGTTAGCTGACCCAGCGAGCACAAGCAGCAAGGGGGGGATAAATGAATAAATAAATAAAATCTTTAAAAAAAAAAAAAAAAAGAAAAGCTTCCCAGTGGGCAGAACTGCAAGCAACAGACCAGCTCACCTACTTTAGGTGGAAGGAAAAGTGGCCTGAGATAAGAATATTTGTGGACTGATGGACAATGGCAAATGTCCTGGCAGGCTGGTCAGAGCCCTGGAATGGAAAGGAATGGAAGATGGGAGTTGAGGAGGTCTGGAGTAGAGGCAAGTGGATGAACTTATGGGAGTGGGCACAAAATGTGAGGACTGTATATCTGCCCACCAGAAGGGATCCTCTATGGAAGAGGCACAGATTGACCAAGGAGATAAAATGACTTGACTAGTTGACATTAGCCAGCCTTTGCCACTGGAACTGGCACAAGGGCACATGAATGCAGTGGCCTCAGTGGCAGAGAAGGAGGTTACGTATGAGTCCAACAGTATGGACCACCACTTAGCAAAGCTGACCTCACTATTGCTGCCCTTGACTATTCAGCCTGTCAGCAACAGAGACCAACGCCCAACCCCTGTTATGGCTCTATTCTTTGAGGACACCAAGGAGTAATAAGTTGATTAGTTGAGCCCCTTCTCTCCTGGAAGAGCCAGAGATTCATTCTGATACAAATAGACACTTATTTGGGTATGGACTTGCTTTCCTTGTCTTCAGAGCTGCAGCCATCTCACTATTCAGGGGCTTATGAAATGCTTTAACCACAAGCATGGAACCCCACACAGCATCGTGTAACCAGGGAACCCACTTCTGAGCAAAGGAGATGAGGAAGTGAGGCCACAACCATGGGATTCACTGCAGCATCCAGAAGCTGCTGACCTGGTGACTGAAGGAATGGCCAGTGGAAGGCAGAGCTGAAATGTTATCTTAGAGGTAATACTTTTGGTGGCTATCCTCCTGGGTGCAGGTACATACACTGAGTCAGAGACTCTGTATGGTGCTGTGTCCCCAGGAGGAAGAAAATATGTGTCTAGGAACCAAGGTGTGGAGGCAGGAGTGGCCCCACTTAGCATTGTTCCCAGTGGCCCACAGAAGGATTTTGTATTTCCCAGCCCTGAAACTCTAGGCTCTGCAGGGTTAGAGGGCTTGGTTTCCAGAGAAAGTGCACTCTTGCCAGTGGACTTAATAAACTACAAGCTATAGCTGCTGCCTGGGCACTTTGGGTTCCTTGTGTCCAGGAGTCAGCAGGTAAGAAGAGGAGTCACCATCTTGGCAGAGGTCACTGTTCCTGATGAGCACTTGGAGGCAGGGTTCCTGGTCACACTGGGCAGGGAGGAATATGTGTGCAACTCAGGGGATCCACTTGGGTAGCTCTTGGCACTCCCTTGTTGAACTGTGACCATGAATAGACATGTGCAGCAATCCCAGCCTGAGAAGGGTTTAGTTATCAAAGGTTCAGACCCCTTGGAATGGAGGAACCATAGAAGACCTGTGGAGAAGTAGATAGGTGCAGTACAAAGGATGGACTGTAGCAGGGGGATATTTATGCTGTTTGAATTTTCCTTCAAGAAAGAACTTACTTCCTACAATTCAAAAATAAAAAGACAAACAACTCATTATTTTAAAATGGGCAAAAGACTTTAAAAAGACATTTCTCCAAAGAAGATATACAAATGGCCAAAAAGCACAAGAAAAGATGCTCAACATCACTAGTTACTAGGAATATGCAAATCAAAACCACAATGAAATACCATTTCACACCCATAGAATGGCCACTATTAAAAACACAGGGCCAGGCCCTGTGCGCGGGTTCGCCACCAGGCCCCACAAGCCATGCAGCAAGTTGATGACATAATAGGAGAGTGACATAAGGGATAGCCAAGACAGGACGTGCCGAAAAACCAGGAACTAAGGTGGCAGGATGCCTCTCTCCCACCTCGGAGGTTCCGAGAATAGAATCCCAGTGAAGACAGGAGAAGGATGAGAAGAGAGGGCAGAAACAGACACAGAGAGTTGCCCAGCGAATGGACACAGAAACAGCAAAACTTGGGGGGAGGGGTAAAAATGGATAAAAGTAAATAAATAAATAAATAAATAAATCCTTTAAAAAATGTACAGCCACTATGGAGGACTATTTGGAAGTTCCTAAAGAAGTTGAATATAGACTTGCCACGTGACCCTGCAATACCACTACTGGGTATATACCCAGAAGAACTGAGAGCAGTGACACGAACAGACATCTGCACACCAATGTTCATAGCAACATTATTCACCATTGCCAAAAGGTGGAAACAACCCAGGTGTCCATCAACAGATGAATGGATAAACAAACTGTGGTCTATTCACACGATGGATTATTATGCAGCAGTAAGAAGAAATGAAGTCGTAAAGCATATGACAACATGGATGAACCTGGACGACATTATGTTGAGTGAAGCAAGCCAGACACAAAAGGACAAATACTGTATGAATGTGTTACTATGAACCAAATATATTGTGTAACATATTGTTTGATTAAAAAAAAAAATTATATATATCCATTACATTTAATTGAGAAATGTATATATTTATTCATCTGTGTTTACTTTTTAGTTTCTAATTGTTTATATTCAATTATTAAATGTACAAATTAAAGTTTAAAAAAAGTTAAAAAAAAGAAATAAAACAAAACAAAACAAAAAGTTAATTAGCATTATACATTTTTTGACTTGCATTAGATGTACTTTAAAATATTTGGCTTCAGAAGATAGATTTTTGCCTTTATGTTCCTAATGTATTAAAATTAAGTTTCATATCAAATCTTTTTTTTTTTTTAAGATTTTATTTATTTATTTATTTATCCCCCCTTGCTGCTTGTGCTCACTGTGTCCATTTGCTGTGCGTTTTTCTGTGTCTGCTTGTCTCCCTTTGTTGGGTCATCCTGCTGCGTCAGCTCACCGCGCCACGCGCGCTGGCTTGCCTTCACCAGGAGGCCCTGGGAATTGAACTCAGGGCCTCCCATATGGTAATCGGGAGCCCTATCGATTGAGCCACATCCGCTCCCCTCAAATCTTAAATAAATATATATATATATATATATATATATATATATATAGGGGAGGAAGATACGGACTATAGTTAGTAGTAATACATTGACAATGCTCTTTCATGATTTGTTAACAAATGTTTCACAACAGTGCAGGATGTTTGTGTGTGGGGGTAATGTGTGGGAGCCCTGTATGATGTTATGCATGTTTGTTTTGTAAGATCACGATGTTTACTGAACACTTATAGTTTATGTATGTTCATGTATGAATGATATACTTCAATAAATTGTTTTAAAAAACACAGTGAAGCAGATGTGGCTAGGTGACTAGGCTCCCGCCTACCACATGAGAGGGAGCTAGTTCGGTTCCCGGTACTTCCTAAAGAAGACAGCAACCTGGCGCGACGGGCAGGTGCAGCAAGCTGACACAACAAGAGACACAACAAAGCAGGGAGCAGAGGTTCCCAGTGCCTCCTAAAGAAGACAGCAAGCTGACGTGCGTGACAAGATGATGCAATAAGAGATGTGGGAAGGAAAAACAAAGAGAGACACAACAAAGCAGGGAGCAGAAGTGGCTCAAGCAATTAGGCACCTCCCTCCTACATCGGAGATCTCGGGTTCGGCTCCTGGTGCCTCCTAAAAAGAAACAAGGAAGACAAACAGACACAGCAAGTGCAAACAACAAAGCGGGTGGGGAAAAATAAATAAAATAAATCTTTTAAAAAAAATAAATGAAAACACACACACAGAAAATTAAAAGTCTTGGAAGGATGCAGAAAAATAGGAGCACTCATTCATTGCTGGTGGGAATGTAAAATGTTGCAGCCAATGTGGAAGAACAGTTTGGCAGTTCCTCAGAAAGCTAAATATAGAATTACCACATGACCTGGCAATCCCACTTCTATGTATATACCCAAAAGAATTGAAAGCAAGAACTCGAACAGATATTTGCACACCAATGTTCATAGTGGCATTATTCACAATTGCCAAAAGATGGAAACAATCTAAGTGTCCATCAATCAATGAATGGATAAATAAAATATGGTATATACATACAATGGAATATTATTCAGCTGTAAAAAGGAAAGAAGTTCTGATATATGCAACATGGATGATATTTGAGAATGTTGTTAAAAGAGGTAATTTTAGGTTTTATATACATTACTAGAAGAAAAATTTAGGAAAAAAACAACATAGGACTGTACAACTCGAACAGTGAACCCTATTGTAAACGATGGACTATGGTTAATAGTACAAGTAACTGTTCTTTCATTTATTGTAACAAATGTACCACACTAATGCAAGGTGTTAATAATAGGGTGGTATATGCAAACTCTGTTTTCTGCATGATTATTCTGTAAACCTACAACTTCTCTAATAAAATAAATGCTTATTTTAAAAAAAGATAAAGAACTTACTGATCAACTGCAAGGAGTGCAGTTAGCTGACAGCCTCCAGTTGCAGCATATTTGGGACCTGCTGCAATATTTGAGCAGCCCCCAGCTGATGCTTTCCCTAGGAAGCGCCCACCTGATGACTAGCATGGCAAAGCTCTTCCTAGGACCCTCCCTTGCTTTTGGGAACTGCTCTGTCCAAATTCTCCACCCTGACCCGAGCTAGGCCAATCATAGCCCTTATCCTGGATTTTTTTTTTTTTTTTTAAACTGTAATTGAGAAGAGGTTCTTACTAGTGAGGAAAAGTACAAGAGGTAGACTCTGGAGTTGGTTTATGGTCATGTGGAGGAAGCGCAGCTACAGTGAGTGAGAATGAAGCCAGCACACGCAGAGCACAGAGACAAGAGGCAGTGAGTGCCTGCAACATTCAGGTTCTTGAGCTCCAGTTGTACCCAAGTCTCCTGGGGTCACATGTGACCAGATAAGTTCTGACACACATTTAGAAGTAATGTAATGTAACGATTGAGTGGAACGTTTAAAATTTCCAGACATGGGTCTAAGCACTTTACATATATGAATTCTTTTAGTCTTCTCAGCAACTTTATGAGTCCACCTAAACGTCTCCCTTTTCTATTATGATTGCCAGTTTCAGGCTACTTTATTTTAAAATGAAGAACAAGGGAAGTGGGGAGCATTTGGGACAGGGCACACCTGGAGCAGGCTTCTAGGGAGTGTGTGAGTGATCATTTTGTCATAATGTATTGTGTCAGTGGGCAGAGATCCACATAATGAGCGGGAAGGAGTTGGACTCCCATCCTGGGGAGGACCGATTTGTTCACAAAGAGAGACGTGGGAGTCTCTCAAAAGCATGGGCAATTCCTAATAGGGGAGAACAAACCAGTATGTCAAGAGCTCAGTGTTGTTGCAAGTAACTAGGAATCTTGTCATCTAAGGAGTGAAGCTGGGGGGTTGCTGTGGGCCCTGAGGGGAGGGGGAGGGAGGAATAGAATAGATGCAACAGGGGGTATTTAGTGGGCAATGGATATATTCTACGTGATCTTACAATGATGGACACAGGCCATGTTAAATATCATCAAAATTTATAAAAGTGTACGGTCTAAAATGTAAACCATAACGTAAACCATTGACCATGTTAGTAGCTATGTTTCGCTAGTTGTGTATCAGTTATAACAAAGGTACCCTCCACATATAAAAAGGTATTAATATGGGAAGAAGGAAAAGGGGAGGATGTTGGGTATATGAGAGTCCCCTATATTCTGTATGTGACTTTACTGTGACCTAAAACTTCTTTGAAAACAAAATGAAAAATAGTAAGACACTGGGGAATAAATGGAAGAAAATGCCACTGTACAGACAGGACACCAGATGTTACAGTGATGAAAGGCAAAATGTTAAAAAAATATTTTTTTTAATATTTGTCATTTTTTAATATCCCAGTTTCTTAATTTTATTTTATTTTTTTAAATTTTTATGTATTTTATTTCTTATATTTAAACTTATCATTATTATTTTATTTTCCTATTAATTGTATTTGGCTATTTTAATGGCTTCATTTTTGAAGAAGCTTTGGATCACAGAAGGGTTACAACTGGGGCAGAGGAGGATCATTGGTGTGGGGTATCAGTGATGGGGCATACATGGGAGGAAGTTCACCTGGGCATACATATAAGGTATATAAAAATGTTCAAATGTTCATGGGGCATTGTCATAGTGGGTGGAAACTCATAAAATAACTGAGAGAATATTGAATTCCCATCCTGGAGAGCTCTGCCACATTCTCTAAGGGAGAAGCAACAGTCGCCCAAGTGCAGGGGCAATGACAGGCAAAGGAGGATGATCCATGATGGGCCCTTGATATGGACGACTATGCTTATGAGCCTTTGCTCTTGAAATTGAAACTTAGCCTCTTGTTGTGGGGTGCCTAAGAGTTGCCTCCTGAGAGTCTCCTTGTTGCTCAAATGTGGCCACTCTCTAAGCCAAACCCAGCATATAAATGCATTACTTTCCCCACAGTGTGGAACATGACTCCCGGGGATGAGCCTCCCTGGCACCGAGGGATTACTACCAAGCATGAACTAGCAATGCAACTGGAAAAAGACCTCAAATAAAAGGGGGAAAAGGTAAAGACAAATGAGTTTATATGGCTAACAGGCTTCAAAGTGAGATGGGAGGTCATCCCAGAGGTAACACTTATGCACATCTCAGCAGGATCTCATAGACTGCCAAAGTGGATACTACCCCAAATAGTGGGGCTCCTGAGGGCTTTGTAGACACCCAGGTCCTATGGTCAGGGCAGATAGCTCCAGAGTTAGGTGCCTTGCCAGTGGGCCCTACTTTGGAGTTTGTTCTCCTGAGAGTGACAGAGTTGGACTCAATTATGGCTTCCCTACACATTACTCATCTGTCCCTTCTATTTAAACCTATACTTGGTGCTGGAGTTTGTAGGTGTACATCCAGAGACTCGTGTCTTTGGGCTGGCCATGTGCCTACTGGGCCTGGAACCTCAGCAGAGTTGCAACACCTACCTACAGCTCATTAGACTCATCCAAGACAACTAATAAGGAGATGATAATGGACAACGTCCATCCCAAAGAACAGAGAGAGTCTGCAACTGCAAGCAAGATAGTCCCATCCATCTTCCCCATGGGATATAAGCTCCCTCTCAATTAGAGGTAGAGTGGACATCACCATCCCAGAATCCTCAGGATTGGGGAAAGAACTATGAGTGAACTTACTGGTATTCTACTATGGACATATTGTGATTCTAGCAATGGAAGAATTACAACATTGATGTGGAGCCAGTGGCCACTGGAGGCTCTGGGATCAGGGAGAGGGAAAAACAGTTGTAATACAGGGGCTTTTTTGGGACTTGGGAATTGACCTGAATGACACCGCAATGACAGATATAGGCCATCTTATATCATCACACAACATGCAGAACTGTGTGGGAGACAGTGTGGACTACGATGTGAATTATGGTACATACTTAGTGGAAAAGCCCCAGGATGCGTTTATCAATTGCAATAAATGTGCCACACTAATGAAGGATGTTTATGTGGGAGGGTGTGGGAAGTGTAGGGAGTGGGGCTTATGGGAATCCCTATATTTTTTGTGTAACATTTTTGTAATCTAAGTATCTTAAAAAAAATTTTTTTTTAAATTATTAAAAAAATATATAGAATAAGGGGAGGGGAAACAGATGTGGCTCAAGTGATTGGGCTACTGTCTATCATGCAGGAGGTCCAGGGTTTGATTCCCAGGGCCTCCTGGTGAAAGGCAAGCTGGCCCGCGCAGAGTGCTGGCCCATGCGGAGTGCTGGCCCGTGCAGGAGTGCTGGCCTGCACAGCATGCTGGCCTGTGCAGACAGCTGGCGCAGCAAGATGGCACAATAAAAAGAGACACAGAGGAGAGATAATAAGGGATGCAGCAGACCAGGGAGCTGAGGTGGCGCAAGACAATGAGTGCCTCTCTTCCGCTCTGGAAGGTCCTAGGATTGGTTCCCAGTGCCACCTAAAGAGAAGACAAGGGAAGCAGCTGTGGCTCAATCAGTAGGGCTCCCGTTTACCATATGGGAGGCCCCAGGTTCGGTTCCTGGGGCCTCCTGGTGAAGGCAAGCCCGCCCGCACGGCGTGGTTAGCTGACCCAGCGAGCACAAGCAGCAAGGGGGGGATAAATGAATAAATAAATAAAATCTTTAAAAGAAAAAAAAAAAAAAAAAAAAGAGAAGACAAGCACAGAAGACACACAGAGAGCAGACAGCAAGCACAAAACAACAAGGGGTGGGGGTAGAAATAAATAAATAAATAAATCTTAAAAAAAAAAAAAAGAATAAGGGGAGCAGGTGTAGCTCAGTGGTTTGAGCACCTGCTTCCCATGTATGAGGTCCTTGGTTCAATCCCTAGTACTGCCTATAAATAAATAAATAAATAAAATCAAGAATAAATAAGGGGTTTTTACCACATGCCCTCTTTTTTTTTTTTTTTTAAGATGTATTTATTTCTCTTCCCTCCTCTCATTTTTTTAAAGCTCACTGTCTGCTCTCTGTGTCTGCTTGTCTTCTCTTTAGGCAGCACTGGGAACTGATCCTGGGACCTTCCAGAGTGGGAGAGAGGCACTCAATCTCTTGCGCCACCTCAGCTCCCTGGTCTGCTCTCTTATTGTCTCTCTTCTATAACTCTTTTTGTTGCATCACTCTGCTGCACCAGCTCTCCACTCAGGCTAGCACTCCTGCACAGGCCAGCATTCTGCATACTACATGCCCTTTTAATAGGACTCCAGAGAGCAGAGACTTTGGAGATGAGCCATCTTTCGTGTTTTGATCTCCCACAAAGTGCTGACATCTCTGATCTGTGGCATTACCACAGGCTGGTTTGCAACCTCAGGTATCCTTCAACTCCTCAGGAAGGGCTACTTTTTGGAAGAGGGAGAATAGCATTACACATGAACAGACTTGATATTTTCCTATTTATACAAATTTAGACTCCTGGGATTCAAAGTTTGACAAGTAGGAGTACTTACATGTTCAGAACATGTGAATTGGGATAATCCTGGAAACCTGAGAAATACAGATGCCACGGGCACCTATCCACAGAGACTCCTAGAAGGCCAAATTCCTCCCTCACCAAGGCCTGAAATCCGAAGGCAATGAGTCACTCATTTAAGTGAAGTATCACATAACTTCTGCTCTCTTTTAAAATGAAACACTCTGGAGAGGGTTAGAAGAGAAAGAAGGAAGAACAGGAAGAAGGAATGGAGAGGTCTGAAGTAGTAAAGAGTGAAGAAAGACCTTCCAACTCCATCCTTAACTGAAACATAGTCATAGACCCTATCCCTATATCAGTGCTGTCCACAGATATATAATGTGAGCCACATATTTAATTTAAATGTTTTTAGTAGCCACATTTTAATTAACTGTAATAATATAGTTTATTTAACCCAACATATCCAAAATAGTATAATTTCATGTAGTCATAAATTATTGTTATTTTACTATTTTTCTTCCTATCAAGTCTTTGAAATCCAATGTATTTTACATTTACAGCAAATCGCCATTCAGATGCTAAATTTTCATCAGAAATACTTGCTCTCTAGATTTCATAAAGTTTTAAATTGGAAAAGTCGTTTTATATACCAAGTTGTTATAAATATACCTAAAATTTTCAGTAACTGAACTGCATATCAGTTTTTTAATTTAAAATAATTAAAATGAAATGAAACTAAATAATTTCTCAGTCACACCAGTCACATTTCAAGAGCGCAATAGCCATTGCAAAGAATGGAAAGTTCCAGCTCTTGATGGCTGTAGCCTGTGGTTTACATGGTAAACTTCATTCACTATTTGGCTGGGCAGAGTCAAGGAGGTGGGTTTTGTGCACAAATCAGTTTCCCCACCTTGCCAAAAGCTTTGCAAATGCCTTTCCCGTGATCTCACACTGACTTCTCGAGGCCACGCTGCCATGCCCAAGCGCCCAGGCCCCCACGCCCCCCACGCCCATGGCGCCCACGCGCCTAGCCCGCTTGGAAAGAGCGAGGGTGCTGGGGACACAGGGATGGGACTTTATTTTATTTTTTTTTTAAAGATTTTATTTATTTATTCATTTATTCCCCCCTTGCTGCTTGTGCTGGCTGGGTCAGCTAACCACGCCATGCGGGCGGGCCTGCCCTCACCAGGAGGCCCAACTCACTTGTCAGTTGTTTGACTTCCGACAGGTTAGTTAACTTCTCCGAGCCTGTTTTCTCATTAATAAATTGAGGCTAATATTTGAAGGGGTTGTTGTGAGGAGTAAATGAGGATGTGCACGAAGCATTCAGCGCTATGCCTGCCACACAGAAGGTAATATAAAAATGAAATTTTCAAATGAAAAACAAACTCTTTTATGTAAGCTTTTGTATATTCCTGCCCCCCAGGCCTGGTTATTCCTTGGTATTCCTAGGCAGGGCAGGAAGGGGGGTGGGGGGAGGGGAGGGCGAAAGGGAGAAGGTGAGAAGAGGGAGAGGACACACGCGTTTGGCCGCAGCCGAGCTGTGCCTCATTTACGGACAGCTTTTGCTGCTGCTATCTTCGGCTCTTCCTCCTGCTTATCTGCTTATCAGCTCAGACGGCTTTTGCTCTGGAACTCCGAGTACACCCACACGCCCCCCCCTTCTCCTCCGACCTAGAACAAATGATTAACCATGCAACACAACAGTCAACGCTCTTTCCAAGGACACCAGTGACCTCATTAAGTCCAAACCTCTGGCGTTTTCTCCCCAGCCTCTGCAGGGTGACACTTGCTCCTCCAGGCTCTCCTCTCACATCCTGCAGCTTCTAAGCCTGAGACGTCCCCAAAGCACACTCTCACTTGGATGACTTCTTTTCTTCCTAGGGCTCAGCTCATACCCTTAGGCTGATGACTCCCAAACCTCCCAGACTCCCATTCTGGCCCAATTTACAGTTCCCTGCGGTAGTGTGAACCACCTTAGAGTCATCATTGTTGATCTCCAACCACCGGGCTCCGCTCTGATTGCTGGGAGTGGGAAAAGCACACCTGCTGATCGAGAGCTCCTTTGTGCCACAGACTGTGCCCTTTCTCTGTGTCAGCATCTTTAATCTTCACAACTCTGTGAGGAAGAAATCACTCTCTCAGCTGAAATAAACAAGACTCAGAAAGGGAAGAAACCAAAACCCAGGACTGTCTGACTCTAAACTCCATGTTCTTTCCAATCCACAGGGCTCCCGTGTTCCATTTAACAGATTACACACCATCTGCCTTCTAAAAGCTCACAGTTTAGTAAGAGAGACAGACTCTCTTACAGGTCATTCCAGTTGTGTGATTACTAGTGTGATAGGGTCCTGTGGGGACTCACAGACCTCCCCGCAAAAGAAAACCTCCATGCTGAGTCAAGGACTAGGAGGAATTACACCGAAGAAGAAGGGAGTGGGGAGAGTGAGCTGAGGCTGAGGGAGCAGTGAATGCAAATGCCTGAAAAGAAGAGATTTGGGAGGCTATGAGGATTTCAGAGTAACAAGAGACAGAGCAGAAGTAACCAGAGATAGAGGGGAGCAGGGGCCAGCTGGAATCCATTGAGAGCACAGGAATTCATTAAATGCTTTTAAGCAGAGGACAGGCGGGTTCAGATTTGCATATTAGAATGAACTGGCTGCAATGTCAATAAGGATCCTGGGGAGGCTAAACTGTAGGTAGGGAAAGCAAAGGGCAGATGACTGCCAGAGCCAGGTGAGAGATGGTGGTGGTATGAAGTGAGGTAGCAGGCCCCTGGGTGAGGAGTGATGAGACATCCAGGAAGTAGACTGCACAGGACTTGGTGGTTGGTTCCATGTGATCAGCTAAGGAATCAAGGGGAATGTCTGCCTTTGGAGTCTGGGCAGCTATATGGATGGGGGTAGAGTCGGTGAGAGAGGGACACAGGAGGAAGGGCAGGGGTGGGGGGAAGAGGCACGTCATCCAGGGCATGTTGAGTTAAGGGGCCAGTGGGATACCCAGGTCAGGAGTCAGCTAGACTGTGGTTTGGGGTTTTATATAGCTCAGGAGAAAGAACTGTTTGGGGTAGAGGTTTGAGTATCATTATGGTAATTTAAGCAATAGGAGTCTGTGAAATAATCTAAAGGGATATAAAGTACGAGGAAACACAGGCTGAAGAAGAACAACATTTAGGAGGTGAGGAGGAAAAGACCTTAAAGGAGACTGAGAAGAAGCCAGAGCAGGAGCAGATGTAGCTCAGTGGTTGAGCATCTGCTTCATGTGTCCCGGGTTCAATCACCGGTACCTCCTAAAAAGAAGGAGAAGAAGAAATCAGAGAGGCAGGAGGAAAACCGGAAGAGTGTAGCTTTGAGGAAGCCACTGGAGGAAAATTTTAAGAATGGAGTTGAAGATGCTGAAAGGGTAGCTGTTTCAACAAAAGGGAAACTACTGGTGCTCTACTGAGAGCAGTCTAAATGGGTTTGGGTGACAAAAGCCAGTCTGCAGTGAGTTGAGGAGAGATTGGGTGATAAGAAAATGGGGATGGTAAGGAAAAACAACTTCTTCAAGATGTCTGGCTCCCTTCTATTCAAACCTTATGTGATGCTGGAGTTTTTAGGTATACTTCCAGAGACTGGAGCCTCTGGCCTACCTATGTGCCAGGTGTGCGTGGAATCTTGGTGGAGCTGCAACTCCTACCCTACAGCTCAATGGACTCATCCAAGTCACCTGGCGAAGAGACAACGATGGGCAACGGCCATCCCAGGGAATGGAGAGGGCCTGCATCTGCAGGCAGGATCATCCCACCCACCATATCCATGGGATATAAGCCCTCTCTCACTTGGAGGTGGAGTGGACATCACCATCCCAGTCCCCTCAGGATTGGGGGAAGAACTATGGACTA
This sequence comes from Tolypeutes matacus, assembly GCA_026826555.1. NCBI lineage: Eukaryota > Metazoa > Chordata > Mammalia > Cingulata > Chlamyphoridae > Tolypeutes > Tolypeutes matacus. The sequence continues at coordinate 25,797,068 of JAKSZT010054030.1, forward strand.
GAGTGGACTTGATGGTATTCTGTTGTACACATATGGTGATTCTAGCAATGCAAGAAATTATAACAATGAGGTGGAGCCAGTGGCCACTTGACGCTTTTGGGGCAGGGAGGGGACGAGCAGTTGAAATACAGGGGCTTCTTTGGGATTTGGAGGTTGTCCTGAGTACCATTGTGGCAACGGATGTAGGCCATTTTAAATCAGCACACAACACTCAGAACTGAGTGGGAGAGAGTGTGGTCTACGGTGTGAACTGTGGTCTATGGTTGGTGGCAAGGCTCCAGGATGTGTAAGTCCATTGAGGGTGGTGGACCACACTTGTGGGAGATGTTTGTGTGGAATGTGGTGGGAGGTGTGGGAGGTGGGCAACATGGGAATCCCAGTGGGTTCCGTGTAATAGTTTGGGTAATCTAAGCACCTCTTAAAAAAAAAAAAA
>JAKSZT010054030.1:25797600-25811880 GCA_026826555.1 Tolypeutes matacus
TAACATTTTTGTAAGCAAATGCACATATATGCATATATATTTATATATCATTTTACAAATATTGGTATGTATTGTGAAAATTTTGATTTTTACCCACAATAAAAAATAAATTAATTAAAAAAAAAAAAAGATGTCTGGCTAAATTAAAGCACTTTGAAGATTAAATCAGTTGATGACTGTAAAGCAATTAAGCTAATGTATGGCACATAACAATAGCTGAATAACTGTTAGCTACTATTATTATTACAGTAGTAAGCAATACATTTTAAGGAAGAAGAGGGGGTTGCTAGCTATAAGGAGATGTGAGTTTAGGGAGGATTTCTTTCTTTCTTTCTTTTTTTTTTTTTTTAAATATTTATTTATTTACTTTATCCATTTTAATCCCCCCCTTCCCCATTTGCTGTTTTGTGTCCACTCGCTGGGCAATTCTCTGTGTTTGTTTCCTGCCATCTCTTCTCATCCTTCTCCTCCAGTCTTCACCAGGATTCGATCCTGGAGACCTCGGATGTAGGAGAGTGGTGTTCTGCCGCCTGCGCCACCTCAGTTTCTGGCTTCAGGAGCTTTCGGACCATCTCATCTTGCTCTACGTCATCATCCTGCTGCATGGCTCCCGGGGCCTGGTGGCTCACCGGCACACAGAGCCTGGCAGCCCATGCGCCTTCTATATATATATATATATATTTTTTTTTTTTTTTACCGGGAGGTCCCGGGGATCGAACCCAGGTTAGGGAGGATTTCTTAAGGCCTCAATCCCCACCATTAAAAGAAGAAAAAGAAAAAGCTTTAAAAACCTTATCAAAGGAATACATACGCATGATTTGAAAAAGCAGCAATCCTCTGGGCCACCCTTCCCCAGCCCAGAGGCAAGCACTTACTCCATCTTGTGATAACCTGCTAATATGGCTTTTTTCTTTATTAATCAGCCTTAGACATTATCTATTAACTTCCTAATATGCTGAATGAGGATTTAGTTCACTTATGCCCCTCTCTTTCCCTTCCTCCTCTCCTCCAAAGTGGTTATATTACTATTCTCAGTTTCTTTGCAATATGTTGAAGTCTACATTTTTTGTTCCATTAATCATGAATAGCATCTCTTGACTCCCTACTTTTTAAGATAAATAATCTCCTCTTCCTACCACCTCTCGGGGAAAAGGTTTGTTTGTATTGTTTGGTTTTTTTTAAAGATTTATTTTATTTATTTTATTTATTTATTTCTCCCCACCCCCTTGTTGTTTGCATTTACTGTATCTGTTTGTTGTATGCTGTTGTGTTCTTTTTAGGAGGCACCAGGAATCAAACCTGGGACCTCTGATGTGGGAGGGAGGTGCCTAATCACTTGAGCCACCTCTATTCCCTGCTTTGTTGTGTCTCTCATGTTTTTCCTCCTTGTGTCTCTTGTTGTGTCATCTTGTTGCGTCAGCTTGCATGCCAGTCCGTCACATCAGTTCGCTGTCTTGCTCGTTTTCTTGCTCATTTTCTTTAGGAGGCACCAGGAACCTCGGCTCCCTGCTTTGTTGTGTCTCTTATTATGTTTTTCTTCTTGTGTCTCTTGTTGTGTCAGCTTATTGTGTCAGCTTGCCGCACCTACTTGTCATGCCAACTCACTGTCTTCTTTAGGAGGCACTGGGAACTGAATCATGGACTTCCCATGTGGTAGGCGGGAGCTCAGTCACCTGAACCACATCTACTTCTCTGGTTTTTATTTGTTTTTAAAATGTGGAAGTATCTTGAACAGGCTTAACTGGAAATGAGCCAATGAAAGTGAAAAATTAAAGGTAGATGACAAAACATAGTTGTTGGAGTAAGGTCCCTGGAAGGAGAGGATGAGGTTCAGTGCTCATTGTGGGACATCTCCATTATGGCACCACCAATTTCCTAGCACAAATGTTGGAATCTTCTAGGATATACGGCGTTCCTTTACACCTGGATCCAATCAGCTGTCAAGTTCTGAAGAGTCCATCTCTTCAACTAGCATCTTCCTGTTCTTTTCTCTCCTTCCCACTGCTTTAGTTCAGGCTTTCATTATTTCTGACTTGTACAATAGACCTCTAATTGGTATCTCTTTCTCATCTCTTTCTCTATTCAAGTCTAATCTTGCACTGTTACCAGGTTAATCTTCTTAAAGTAGCGCTCCCAACATATTACTCCCCTGTTGAAAGTCCTTAAAATGGATTTCAAGACCTTCCACAATGTGGTCCCAGTACAGTGTGGGTTAATGGAAGGTTCGGGGGGGGGGCAGGTGGTCAGGGGCAAATGGATCATCTTTACCAGATACATGCGCATAAATTCTCAGGCCCATCTATTCAGCAAAAACCTCCGGGCCCTTCCAAAGGAGGAAAAGTCTCGTTAGGTACACTGAATTCATCTATTACAAAGTTAAATAACTATAGTAAGGGCTCTAGGTCAGAAATACTCTTAATATCTCTTAAAAATTCACAAAAAAGAAGTATAAACAGCAATAAACATATTTAAAAATTCAATATCACTAGTCTAGCATGTAACCTCACAATCCTCCAACTACAGGGAATATAATTCATCAAAGACCCCAGCTGCTGTCCTCAGAAGTCCATCACTGGGTTTGCACTGAAACCAGGCTACTCATGGGTCGCCCCCGGCCAACTACTGAGGACAGCAAGGCTGTTAAAACAGGCCCATTCCTGACACATCTTCTCTGCCTCTGACCTGATGACTCCCTGACAGCATTAGCAAACCTTCCTAGGCTGTGTGGCAGTCTAGGACTTTTCCACCCAACCTTCTCTCCTGCTTTCCTTCACTTGGGGTCAGGCTTGCATTGCAGCCTTGTCTGCCTTCTTCCCCATTTTCCCTCATGCAGGCATTTTCCCTAACCAAATCCCATGTTTGTGTCTGCTTCTCTGAGGACCCAGACTAACATACCTCGTAATCACATAAATGTCAATTAAAAAAACAAGATACCATGTTTGCCCATCAAATTGGTAAAGACTTAAATACTATCCAAGATTAACAAATGTGTAAGGAAATGGCACCTTAATATTCTGCTGGGCAGAGTGTAAATTGATAAAATGTTTCTGAAGAGCAAATTTAGCAATGTGTCAGTGATTTAAAATGTTTGTGTACACTCACCCATATACACATAGGAAAAGGACAAGAAGGATGAGCGCTAGACTGCTCCCAGAAATTGTCCACGCATGATGGATTATGGACTTATTTTCTTTTTGCTAAGTTGTATTTTCTAATTATTTTACAACAAATGGCTTGCTTTTATAACGACAAAAGGCATGTACTATTTTTTTTTTTAAGGGTTTCCTTTGTATCCATTATTAAATCAAATCAATCGGTGGACAGTTTAGCTGGCAGCTGCTTTCTCCTCCTTCCTGGGTCTGAGCTGATTGGGGAACTGGATATGCCAAGCTTAGGCACTTACTGAGTCGAGCATGTGAGGTATGTCCTGTCACGGAAGCTCTGACACTGAGCAAGATTATTTTTAGAGGTGACCTTCTAGGTTCCAAGGAAAAGTAAACAGACAGATGCACATGATTTCCTTTGAGAGACTCGTGGTAAACAAATCTGCACATACGCACTCACTATTATCCTGTGTTTGGAATCCAGGTCTCTTAAGAGCAAGTTCAGGTGAAAAGCTCTGTTAAAACTCGGAGACCAATGAGGATGAAGGGAGGGACAATTGAGTGAAAGCTCACAGCTTCTGGCTACTCTGTAACAACCTGTCTGTTCCAAATTCCCGTAAAAATATGTTGTTCTAAATGAAGTTTCCATATTACCCCATGAAAATATTACTAAAATATTTAATTTCTTGACTTTTATTGGGTACTATTCTATTTGTTTTACCTTTGTGATGTGTTTATTTTTAAGTGAACATTATAAAAATGTGGAAAGAATCTCTATAGTCTTGCCCCTTATTTATAGTCTGTCTTACTACATGCCTTCAGATATTTTTATGCATATAGTTATATCTATATATCAACAAAAGAATAACATCCGACTTTATATCCTTCTTTTGTCATCTAGCACTATATCTTGGACATCTTTTCATGTTGGTAAATATAGGTCTCTTTCATTCTATTGATGACATTTAGGTGGTTTCTAGTTTTTCACTGTTACAAACAACGAAGAAATAAGCATCTTTGAGCCACTATCTTTGGGTACTTGCATGAAAGCTTCCCTTGGACAACTTCTGGAAAGAAAAATTCCTGGATCAAAAGATTTACGTATTTTAAAAGATTTTAGGGGAGTGGATGTAGTCCAGTAGTTGAGTACTGGCTTCCCATGTACAAGGTCATGGGTTCAATCCCCAGTACCTCCTAAAAACAATTAATTAATTGATTTTTTAGAAAAAGATTTTAGTTTAGATATTGCCAAATTGCTCTCCACCTGTCTTTTGAAATATATGAAGGTAAATTAATTCCTCATGAAGACTTAGCAGCCAACATGGTGCCTGGTACAGAGTGCTCAGTAATTACTGGTTAGATTGAATCATCATAAAAATTAGCTATTGTTCTGGCTGTAGAACAGTGATGCCTTCTGATGTTATTAAGGTGCATTGCCCTGTCTGCCTCACTCTTAATTGTCCCAGGCAACTGAACTATATGCCTGGGACAATTAATGCCAAGGACTGCATGCTGCAGTCCTTTATAAACGGAGGACTGAAAGCGGAGACACACAGAGAAAAAGCGGCAGAGACAGAGAAACCCTGAGAAGCTGAGAGAGAGATCCTGGAGGCCAGAGGTTGGACTCAGCAGAGCACAGAGGCATGGAAAGAGGCTCCCCGAGAGGCTGAAAGAGACCAGGCCCAAAGGAAAGGGAGAAGCTAGTCAAATACCTCATTGTCCACAGCTGAGCTTGGGGAGAAAGTAAGCCTGGAGTACAAGCCTGGAAGAGAGACCCAGACTGGAGAGCTGCCTTTCTGTCTTACCAGATAGAAGGAGTCCAGAATTGCCCGTAGCTGACCTTCAGTGAGACCGCATCTCTGATGATGCCTTGATGTGGACATTTTCACAGCCTCAGAACTATAAGCTTTTTTTTTTTTTAATTTTTTTTTTTTTTTTTAAGATTTTATTTATTTATTCATTTATCCCTGCCTTGCTGCTTGTGCTCGCTGGGTCAGCTAACCACGCCATGCGGGCGGGCTTGCCTTCACCAGGAGGCCCCGGGAACCGAACCCGGGGCCTCCCATATGGTAAATGGGAGGCCTACTGATTGAGCCACAGCCACTTCCCAGAACTATAAGCTTTTAAACTAATAAATTCCCATTATGAATGCCAACCCATTTCTGGGATATTGTTCCCAGCAGCTTTTAGCAAACTAAATCATAAACTTAAATGTACTCAACTATTGGAAAAGTTGTCTCTGACAAGCCACATAAGTAATTTTCCCGAAGTGTTTGTTATCATGTTGGTTTGCTTTTCAACAATTGATAATGATTGGTTTTAGATAAGTGAGCAAATGATAATAAAGATATTGTATTCATTTGTTGAAAGTCTTACCTAGAAATGGAATTCAGCATGTTTCCAATTGAGTTTAGCTAAATATCAATCTCACATCCAGGGAAAATATGTACTCTCACACACTGTAGGTAGAAATGAACATTGGTGAAAACCTGTTTTAAAGGGCTTTTTGAAAATACCTGCTAAATTTTTTAAACATTCCTTCTGTTTGACTTAACAATTTCTACTTCTAGGAATATGTCCTATAAATATACTCATATAAGTGTGAATAAAACATATGTACAAATATGTTCATTGTAATACTGTTTGTAATAATTTAAAAATCAGGGACAACTCAATTTCTAACATAGGGTATTGAATAAATAAATTATAGTACTTCCATTCAGTTGAAAAGTATTCAGTCCAGTGGGGTACAGGGTAAACTGACCCAAAAAAAAGCTTTGCTTTGTGGTGTTTGCCAGTGTTTATCATGTAAATTGTCCTACCATGATCCATTTAAACATTTCAAGCAAACAAGATGTTGCCACTGAACTCAAAGTTGGAAAGAGATGTACATATTTGGCTCTCTCAAGCTGTACAAGCAGGCTCAAACATACAACTGATTGTTTAAAAAAAAAAAAAGGGTGATAGATATAATTATACTGACATAGAAAAGATGGCCAAAATGTATTATAACTGAAAAACACAAGTCTCTAAGTATTAAGGCATACTTTTATAAAATATTATGCATAAAATATATTTAGCATATTCATAGGAAAAGCTGAAATGTAACATACCTGATAATCAGGTAAATATTATTGTATCTGGATGATGAGGAATATGGGAACTTCACTTTCTACATTATATGTTTCTTAATGTTTGAATTTTTATAATCTACAGATGTTATTTTTGTATCCAGTTAAAAATAACAATATTTAAAAATAAAATCTACAGCCAAAAGTCTTAACAAACTCTGTTACTGGGAGGACTGTTTTTAAATTAATCAAGATACCGGTTCCAAAGAAATCTGGGGGAGCAGATGTGGCTCAAGTGGTTGAGTGTCTGCTTCCCACATGGGACGTGCTGGGTTCAATCCCCAGCTCTGGTACCTCAACAACAACAAAAATCTGTTCCCCTCAGTTGGATAACAACTGTAACCCAAAAAATATATATACATGATGAAGATATGAACATTATTTTAATGATACCAGATACAGTAACAAGTTTTGAACTCACTATGCTGCTTTGTTCATGTGTTTTCTGTTTTTACGATATTTGAAATGTTTTAGAGAATCTGACAGGTTAGAAAAAAAATCTGGATTTTAGACAATTTTAACTGAAAGACTTAAGATTTGACTAATTAAGGATGTACTGAATGCTTAAACACTTAAGTGAATTTGGTTTAATGTTTAATTTTTATGCTATACAGATACTCAAGAGCATTTGACCTACTAGATTTACACTAGTGATACCATAGCTTTTGTTGCGTGCTTACTACCTGCCAAGCACTGTTCCAAGTGCTTTGCACGCACTAACTCAGGTAAAGTTCACAAGAACTTGATGAGGTGTGTGCTATTCTTACTTCTGTTTTCAGATGATATGAAGGAGGCACAAAGAGTTCCAAGACTTGCCCAAGCCCACACAGAGCCTATTAACAGAAGAGCTAGAATTTCAACCTCAGCATTCTGGCTGAGAGCTCTTGCTCCAACCAATGCCCTATAAGTATTCAGGAAGATTGTGCTACTTGGAGTGCAAATCTGCCTTGTTATAGATATGAAGTACCTAAGACAATCAGATACAATAAAGTGTAAAAATGTGTGAAATTGACATAGTTAAGGGAATTTAATGCTAAAATGTGTATGAGAATTTGATTTGTTAGATTTATATGCTTTTGTGACTTTAATGTGCAATGCTCAAAAATTCTATTGCATTTATAAATTGTGTTTAAATGGGAAATTTAAACTGTCAAATTAATAAGTTCACTGAGCATTGTAATCAAAGAATAAGTCAAAGTGTTTTATAATAAAATTGATATATTTTTTAATGAATTTGAGATTTGTGCTTAAATGCTTCATAATAGATTTAAAATGTACAGCCCTAATAAATTAAATATTAATTAAAACACAAGCAGCTTTATGAGTTCCTTTCCATACACATATAGTCCTTTCATACATTTAAAATCTCAAGTGACATTTGGTACAGTCATAGCTCTATTTTACAAAGGGAGGTAAACAGAAATATCTTTTCCAAGGTGATACAAGTAGAAAGTGGTGGACCCTGCAATCCAGCCCAGACGACACCAGACTTCGAGAGCTAGCACACTCCATCGCTTTCTCACACGCCTCGCAGTATGTGGTGGTTCCACTTCTTTAGAAATCACTACGAATACATGACCTGTAGAAGCAGATACCAATAGGGCAACACTGGTCTTTCCTGGAGTGGGAATTATGGATGGCTGTTATTTCATTTCTCTCGTGTTTATGATTTGAGTTCCCTATCCTTTCACCCCATTTTTCAACTATCTTTGCTGACAATTTAAAATTAAGGGAATTCTACACCTCTTTATATTTTACTTTTTTCTCTGTGTTGTCAATCAGCATTCTATGGTCATTTATTATTACCTATGTCCTGGGCTTTTTTTTTTTTTAATTCCCGTTTATGCTTCAAATAACCCCCTCCCCCTCAAATGGGCATCAGTTCCTGGTGGAATCTTTTCTATGCCCCCATCCCCACACCCCATAGAATTAATTACTCCTTCAGCTATGCTACCTTTGTACCTACTACATGCGTTTACCATTAAACTTACAACACTGAACTGTAATTGTTTTTCTATTTCTCTTCCTCTCATTAGCATGCCTGTAATGTACTTGTCTTTGGTTTCCCAGGGTCTAACACAGAATCTGGTTGGTTAAACCCAACATTATTTTTGCAGTGATAAAAGCTGAAATATACTTTGCATAGGCAATTATACAGATTTTTTTTTTTTTTTTCTCTTTCCTTAAAAGGCTTACTCTCTTTTGACCCATTAACTCTTTGGCCTAGCTCTGGGATACATGAGACGATCAGAAACTCAGGTTAAAAGAGTGTCATAAAACTCGAAAAATTGCATCGCCTCTGAAAAAAACGTTCCAAGTTTGCGGCCAGCCACGGCGGGGAAGAGACAACGAAAGCAGAAGCTCCCTAATTGCCACTCTCGGCCAGGCGACCCATGGCATGCGAGGCGGAGAAAGAGTCTCGCGTCCCGGGTTGGCAACCCTCACAAGAGCTGGCCTTCTTCTCTTGGGAACGGGTTTCTTTCTCTCTGCGCATGGGCACGACCAGTGCGGCCCCCACTCTGACCACAGCCTACAGCCCCAACCCCCCAACCCCGCTCCTAGTGCCGCTCTCTTCACTGAGGCCCCGCCCCCGAGGCCCCGCCCAGTCCCAGATCTTCCTCCCCGCGGTGCGCTTCCGCCCCGAGGCCCCGCCCCTGCGGCCCCACTGGGCTCGGGCCTGTGCGGGGCGGAGCCTCGACGAGGGCACTTCCTCTGCCCCCTCCCCTTTCTCTGTTGAGTCGTTCTCCGCGGCGGGTTCTGGATTTTGCTGCGGTTGCCTGGCCCCGAGGACGGGATGGAGAAAGGCCGAGGCAAACCCAGGGCGTTACCCCCATTAGGGCCCCGTCCGGGACAGAGGTCGGGCTACGACGGGTGGCTTTGGGTTTGGGTCGCCTCTCAGGCTCATCACCGGTCGGGGAGGGTGGGTCCGGAAGATCCGTCTGGGCATTTCCTCCCCTTGGCTCTCCAGCCCGACCCAAAGGGAAATGATCGGAAGGGGAGTAGGTAAATAGATCGTTGGAAAGGGAAGAACGCCGCTGAATTACCAAGTGCCTACTCGAAGAAAAATTAGGGAGCACAGACACGAGAGAGTTCTAAATTTTTCTGAAGCGAATTCGTCAGTTAAAACATACAAATGGTTAGAATTACCACCTCAATGTCACTAATTTCAAACTGCCTATTAATTTACTACAGTCCACCAGATGTCTGTTCATTACAGTAGACACCTGACCTGATGCTTGCAGACCAAGTTGGGAGGCAATATTTAGAGAAATGCAGGTACGAAGCAGGAAAATGGTGTGTTGTCTTCAAGTTTCCCTTCAGGTATCTGAAAGATAGTGGGGGAAAAACTCCCAAAGAATATATATCGCAGACCCAATCAAGAATGACCTGAAGCCGCCGTGATCTAGGTTTCTCCATGTCTGACGTCAGATTATATTCACAGCAAGTTATTGGCTGATAGAAATGAAACCAGGTGATTTAACGCATAGTTTTTTGCCTATGTTATGGGAAGCTGAAAACGTTGCTTTCACACTTCTTGTAGGGAGTTTAAAGTGGGGTGGAGGGGTGAACACCTGCTTCTAGTGCTTAGCATTGTACTGGAATAATTACAGAAGCTATCCTCCAGTTTCTGTGACTTTTTGCATAACTCTCCCTAGTGAAACTTTGCCTTTAGAAATAATTCAGCGGTAATTGGTAGCAAAGTGAGAGGTAAACATAACCATATATGCCTATCACTCTGACAAGGACAAGGTGAAAATCCTTAGTTTCAAGCATCTATGCAAGTCACTTTCTTCTGTCTCTGACATAAAGAATGGGTGGGGAAGCGGCTGTGGCTCAATCGGTGGGGCTCCCGTTTGCCATATGGGAGGCCCCGGGTTCGGTTCCAGGGGCCTCCTGGTGAGGGCGGGCCCGCCCATCCGGCGTGGTTGGCTGGCCCAGCGAGCACAAGCAGCAAGGGGGGGATACATAAATAAATAAATAAAATCTTTAAAAAAAAAAAAAAAAAAAGAAATATGAGGTGTATTTTTATCCTACTTAGTAATAAAAGGTGAATTGAAAACTGGCTGTATTCTGGACACTTTGTTGTACACTGAACAGAACTAATTATTTCGCTTTCACAACTCTATGAGATAGCCATGATCATTTTACAGAGAGAAAAACTGAAGCTTTGAGAAGTTAAGGTAACTTGTCCAAGGTCACATGGCTACTAAGGGGCCAGTTTAGTATTGAACTCAGATCATACATTTCTCCAAATTAAAAATCATGCAGGGGGAGTCGATGTGGGTCAGGCAGTTGGGCACCCATCTCCCACATGGGAGGTCCCGGGTTCTGTTCCTGGTGCCTCTTAAAGAAGACAAACTACAAGCAGACAGTGAGCAAAAACAAAAAAACAAGCAGACAGCAGATGTGGCACAAGCAGTTGGGTGCCTGCCTCCCACATGGGAGGTCCTGGGTTCAGTTTCTAATGCCTCCTTAAAAACAAAAAAAAAAAAAACAAAAAAAAGCAACTCAGGGGAGCCAATGTGGCTCAGTGGTCAAGTGCTGGCTCAGTGGTCAAGTGCTGGCTTCCCACGTCCAGGGTTCAATCCTTGGCCCAGTATCTCAAAAAAAAAAATCATGCAGAGGGGAGTGGATGCAACTTAGTGTTTGAGCACCTGCTTCCCATGTATGAGGTCCTGGGTTCAATCCTTGGTACCTCCTAAAAATATATATATATCATGTAGAATGCAGATATATACATTTGTCTGAGTGCATCAAGCTGAACAGTTAAAATGGGTGCATTTTATTGTATATAAATTATACTCTAGGAGAGTTGATTTTTAAAAAACCAAAAGATTGGTGACACCACTGCCAAGGACTGTTTATTCAGTTGACTTTTCAAAAATTCAGATAATGATTTATAGAAATGCAAGTCTGTTCTTGAAACAACCAAACAAATGCAAAGTTGGAAAATAAATCTGAAATATGTGATGCCATACCTATCTAACAAAAATATCTTCCAAGTATATGGCACTAAAAGGATCAGATATTTTTGCTATTGGGGATGCATTAAAGTCACATTTTCTGTATGTAATCTGTGCAGCAGAACTTAGAGGTTTTTAAATTTTCACTTACAATTTATTGAACAATTTGTCAAGCAAGGCACCAATTGTTAGTGCTTTTGTATTTGAAGTCTGCATTTGGTTATTTAAAGAGAATATATTGACTACTTTTTTCACTTTATGATATTCTATTCTAATGTTTCACCAGAGTTTCAGAAGTATTTTGAAATGAAGTCTTCTGAATTAAAGTTTACAAATCAAATATTTTGTGAATCAGGTATTCTGAACAATCATGGTTGCCAGGACAGAAAATAACTCAGTTCTTCCCACAACTGGGAAAAACTGACTTTCTTAGGAGGCTTAACCTGAGAGTTGTCAACCTACCCAACCTTTATTATGTCTGTATTGTTCAACTTAATAGCCCAAATAATGACAAACTCCACCAGACCTCAGAATGGAATATAGCCAATGGGATTTTGCCCTTAGGAATTCTGTACAACCTTATGTTTTCCAATAGAATATCTTCTCCAGCAGCGATCATGAAGACAGTGACATATCTTGGAATGAAGAATAGGGTTGTGAGATAAAATATGAGTCATAGGGCAATTTGATCAGGATGCATACTTAGCACCCTGCATGAAGGGCAAGAGGAGATCTGGCCCAGCACTCTCCATCAGCAGAGTTCTTTTGCAAGGTCAAGCATAATGACAGAAAATCGCTACTCTTAGTAATCAGATATAACTAGGATGGCTGGGGAGCAGCACAGTGCCCCAGATGAGATGAGACCTCTGTTATTGTGAACATTTAAACTTACTGGTGGTAGCTACCTTTCCTATTTTACTTCTTTAGCATTTGTTAAATATTAATGCAGCTTGCTTAGCAAAAATCAGCCATGTTTTCTCAGACATGCATAATTGAGGGACTACCAGAAATGGGTCTATTTCAACTAATTTCTTTTTTTTTTTTTTTTTACCAGGAGGTCCCGGGGATCGAACCCAGGTCCCTCCATATAGTAGACGGACGCCCAACCATTTGAGCCACATCCGCCCCCTCAACTAATTTCTAATACTGTTTTTCTTAATTTATTAATAGATTTCATAATGATTCATCCCAGAAATGTACCAATTTACTAGGTGGAAGTAACTTCAATACATAAGCATGTTATCCATAATAAATACACATTTTTCCCCTGTACAATAGCATATCACCTTGAGTCCATCTACCTGCATGATAAAAATTGGGATAAAATTTCAAAACTTTTACATAAAATTCTTAAGATGCTTATTTGGCAAGACACATTAAGAATCTTAAAAAGGGAAGTGGATGTGGCTCAAGCAATTGGGCTCCTGTCTACCATATGGGAGGCTCCAGGTTCAATTCTCAGGGCCTCCCGGGGAAGGTAAGCTGATGACCCACACTGCAGAGAGCTGATGGCCGGTGCTGCGGAGAATTGATGCAGCAAGATGATGCAACAGAGGGAGATGCAGAGGAGAGACAGTGAGAGACGCAGCAGACCACGTGGCTCAAGCAATTGACTGTCTGTCTCCCATACTGGAGGTCCTGGGATTAGTTCCCGGTGCCTTCTAAAGGAGAAAGATGAGAAGAAAAGACAAGCAGACACAGAAAGAACACACAGCGAATGGACACAGCGAGCAGACAACGAGCGCAAACAACAGCAAGGGAGTTGGTGGGAAAAAAAAAAAAGAATCTTAAAAAAGTTTATGACCTTTGATCCAATAATTGCCCTTCTAGGAATCTATCGAAAGGAAATAGAAATTCAAGTAAAGATTTATATATGAAAGATGCTTGCGGAAGTGTCATTTAAAATGACAAAAATTGAAAAATTTAATCTAAATCAGTGTGATAGTAAAATTATTGAATAAATTGATATGTCAACTTATGGTTATTTAAAAATTTTGTCATTGAAAATTTATGGACATTTAAAAAGTTTTTCAAGTTTATGTGATCATATAAATCATCATCCCAATATTGTAAAAATATCTGTATATGCAAAGAAAAAAGACTGTAAACAATAAGATCAAAATGTTAACTCTGAAGAGTAGGATTGTGTGCCATTTTAATTTTATTTATACTTTAAAATGTTTTCATATTCTCTACAATGAGCATTTTTTATGGAAGAAAATAATAATTTTTACTTTTAAAAAAGAAAACAAAAATTTTAGAGGGCTTAATAAACATTTGACTACTTCATTCATAGCTAATAAAATCAAATGTTAGGGCTTATATATGGTAACTACCCTAGAAATAATCCTAAACAATGACTATTTTAGAAAATCAACTATTCTTCTGCCTCCTCTTTTCTTTCATTCTTATCAACTGGTTTTTAGAAATGTTACCTGTGGTTGAGAGTAAAATAGTGTAAAATGAATTGTCTAAAAGCCTATACCTACATAAACCTAAAATGTTAACATTATTTTTTAGAAGATTAATAATACAAACCCAAAAAACAAATTTTATGTAGAACATGTTCCTTTCTTTCCCAAAAGTTTAAGAGCCCCAAGCCTCATGCTAAATACTGTAAAAGTGCTAAAACCGATGGTTTTTCCTCCTGAAACATTCAAAGACAGCTATATTTAAATATGTTCTAGGAAAAGGTCTGGAAGGCTATATACATCAAGATATTAAGTCTCTGGGTTGGTGGAAGTTTGAAATTTTTAAGGGAATATGGAATGTAAACTTTTTATCAATGTTAAATTTCTTGAACTTGATAACTGCGCTTAAGGTGATTATAAGTAAATATCCTTGTTCATCGGAAATGCACAGGGAAGTATTATGTGTCCAAGGAGTATGATGTGTGTGCAGCCTTCTCTCAAATGTTCAGAAAATAGATGATGATGATGGATGGATGGATGGATGGGTAGGTGGGTGGGTGGATGGATGGATGGATGGATGGATGGATGGATGGATGGATGGGTAGGTAGGTAGGTAAGTAGGCAGATAGATAGATAGATAGATAGATAGATAGATAGATAGATAGATAGA
>JAKSZT010054030.1:25811890-25848822 GCA_026826555.1 Tolypeutes matacus
AGATAGATAGATAGATAGATAGATAGATAGATAGATAGATAGATAGATAGATAGATAGATAGATGGATGGAATGATACAGCAAAAGTGGCAAAATGTTAAAATTGGTGGATCTGGGTATCTGGGGATGGTGGTGAGGTTAAGTTGGAGTTCTCTGTGGGGTTTGTATTATTTTTGCAACTGTCCTGTAAGTTTGAAATTATTTCAAAAGAAAAAGTTGTGTGTTTTTTTTTTTAAGTAAACAAACAAAAAGTGTGTGCTCTGCAAAAGACCCTGTGAAGAGGACGAAAAGACAAGCTACAGACTGGGAGAAAATATTTGTAAATCTAGACTCTAGAATGTATAAAGAACGCTCAAAACTTGACAATAAAAAACAATCTAATTACTATATAGACAAAAGACATGAAGAGACATTTCACCAAAAAAAAAAAAAAAAAACATAATGAAAAGATGTTCAACCTCATTAGCCATTAGGAAAATACAAATTAAAACTACAATGAGATATCACTGCACACCTATCAGAATGGCTAAAGTAAAAAAAAAAAAAGTGACATACCATATACTCCTGGGAATATGGAGAAACTGGATCACTCCTACAGTACTGGTGTGAATGTAATATGGTATAGCAACTCTGGAAAACAGTTTCGTAGTTTCTTTAAAAGCTAAACATGCAACTACGTATGGCCATATAGACAACTACCATACAGCACTCATGGGCATTTATCCCAAAGAAATGAAAACTTATGTTTACACAAAAACCTACAAATGTTCGTAGGAGCTTTATTCATAATAAGCCCAAACTGGAAACAAGCTAGATGTCCTTAAGTGGGGAATGGTTAAACAAACTGGTACACCCACACCATGGAATACTACTCAGCAATAAAAAGGAATGGACTATTGATACATGCAACAACCTGGATGAATCTCCAGAGAATTATTCTGAGTAAAAAAAAAAAAATCCCAAAATGTTGCATATTATATGATCCCATCTATATAATATTCTTGAAATGACAAAATTATAGAAATGGAGAACAGATTGATGGTTGCCAGGGGTTATGTGGCCGGGACATGGAGGTTGTGTTGAGAGGGACATGGGTGTAGCTATAAAAGGGCAACATGAAGGATCCCAGTGGTGATGGAAATATTCTATATCTTGACTGCATCAACATCAGTTTCTTAATTGTGATACCGTATTATACTTTTGCAAAATGTTACCTTTGAGGGGAACTGGGTAAAGGATACATGGGATCTGTCTATATTTTTTCTTACAACTGCATATGAATCTACAATTACCTCAAAATTTAAAGTTTTCTTTTTTAAAAAGTCTATGATCTGGTATGCAGATGAGAAAAGCTGGCTCGAAAACAATATGACACCACTTTTGTTTGAAAAAAATATTAACTGTGTGTTTTGGTTTGAATTGTGCCTCACAAAAAGTTATGTTGAACTCCTAATCACCAGTACCTCAGAATGTGAACTTTTTTGGAAATAGGGCTATTGCAGATGGAATTACTTAAAATGAGGTCAACCCAGAGTAGAGTGTGCCCTTCATCCATAATGGCTGGTGTCCTTCTAAGGAGAGAAGAACACCATGTGGTGCCAGCGGCAGAGACTTAAGTGCTGCAGCTCCACGCCAAAGAGTAGCAGGCTTGCCAGCAGAACACCAGAAGCCAGGAAGAGGCAAGGAAGGGCTCCCCCACGGGTTTCAGAGGAAGCAAGGTCCTGCCACACCTTGGTTTCAGACTTCCAGGTTCCAGAACTGTGAGACAATAAATTTCTGTTGTTGAAAACTTCCAAGTTTGTGATACTTTGTTACAGCAGCTGGAGGAAACCAAGGCACTGTAATTATCTGGTCAAAGAAGTTAGAGTAGTGTAGTTTTTCCTTTGTACTCCCCTGTGTTTTTGATGTTTTTTTATTGAGCATGCTTTACATTTGAAATTGGGGAAAAGGGAAGGAAGAATCAGCAAGAAAAGGATTTTATTATCTGTGTGACACAGTGTTGCCTAGAGAACCTGAAAAAGAAGGTAGAGTGTGATTCAGAAACTGTGCTGGACTAGGGTTCTTAGAATAGAGCAAACCCTTTTTGAGCTAACTGTGAGACTCTATTAAGCCATTACCTGTGATAGTTCTGAAACACTGAATCCTAAAAACACTATTTGTCACTAAATCTGTTTTGGCTGTAGGTAGGGTGATCATATTATTTATTATCTAAACCAGGATATTTCTGAGGATGAAGGAGGGTTTTTTTTTTTCCCTTAATTTTTAAACTTTTAAAAATTGTGGTAACAAATAAACAACTCAAAATTTCCCATTTTAAGTATGCAATTCAGTGGTATTTATCTTCACAATATTGTTCTACCATCACCAACATCCATTGTCCCTACTTTTTCATCACCTTGAAGGAAACCCTGCACAGTTCTTGCCCTGAGATGAACTGGAGTCCACACCAGGATGGTCATGAGGAAAAGCAGGTTTATTAACACTGGTGGAATGACAGGAGACAGGGTGTCTCAAATCTGCTTTCCCAAACTGCAGAAATTCTAATATTTTATACCATCAGGGTGCTAATGAATAATTGGGGTGGAACTGCACACAGGTTCCTACATTAATAAACATTAAGGGGTTGAATTGGTGGAGTAGGTACCAAACCAAGGTGAGTTACAAAGTTACAATCATAATCAGAAATCAAGGTTCTGTGATAGGAAAGTACAGAGTAGAGGTCAGTCACAAGGTTTTCCATATGGATATTAAACAGGAGAGTAGAGTGTTTACCATCACAATGGCAAGTATAGGCAAGGATGAGCCTAGTTCAGAAATAACTATAAACAAAGGTAAGTTTAGTCTAGAATTACCATCACAATAGTAAGTATACACAAGGGAGAAGTTAAGTCTAAAGCAACCATAAACGGGTGAGGCCTGTTTAGAATGCCCATCATAATAGCAGGTCTAGACTAAATCCAGCCAGTTTCAGCATTTTAGGTATTAACCTTTTGCTTTAAAAAATATATATATATATATATATATATAAAGGCATCTAAATAATGATTTTATAATCATAATTATTAATTCTTAACCCTCAGTTACAAAGGTTTAGTACAATGCCTTAATATATAAGATAGACTGGGTTTTCCTAGTACTACAACCTCAAACAGAGACTATTTACCCCTAAATTATAATTCCTTCTTCCCATTCCCACCTCCACCCCCACCACCAACTCCTAGTAAACTATAAAATACTATTTGTAGAAAGGACTTTTTAAAATTATTCTTGAAAAATGGGTGTAAACTAGTACAGTTCCAAGACAACTAGGACTTATGCTTATCCTAGGTTTAGGTTATGCTCAATTCTTACAGATCCAGAATTTGTCATATTAATATTTAGCAACTTTATCTTATGACAACATGCCTGTTAACATATATAGCTGTGAGGTTTTTTTATATGCTTTTTATCATATTGGGGAATTTTCCTTCTATTCCTATCTTTTGAAGTGTTTTTATCAAGAAAGGATGCTGGGGAGTCAATGTGGCTCAGTGGCTGGGTGCCAGCTTCCCACATATGAGGTCCTGGGTTCAATCCCCAGCCTGATATCTCAAAAAACTAACAAAAAAAGAATGCTGGATTTTGTCAAATGCCTTTTCTGCATCAACTGTAGGGAAACATCTTAAAGGCCTTGTGGTAGGTGGTGGTTTCTTGGATCTTAAATCCAAAGTACACACAACTAAAGAAAAATAGATAAATGGGATCTCCTCAAAATTAAACACTTTTGTACTTTACGGGACTTTGTCAAAAGGGTGAAAAGGCAGGCAACTCAATTGGAGAAAATATTTGGAAATCACATGTCTGATAAGGGTTTAATATCCAGGATATATAAAGAGATGTTACAACTTAACAATAAAAAGACAAACAACCCGATTAAAAAATGGGCCAAAGACTTGAATAGACATTTAGCTGAAGAAGAAATACAAATGGCAAAAAAACACATGAAAAAATGATCATCATCACTAGTGATTAGGGAAATGCAAATCAAAACTATAATGAAATATCATTTCACACCTATCAGAATGGCCACTATTAAAAAGACAGAGGGAAGCGAATGTGACTCAAGTGGTTGAGTGCCTGCTTCCCACATGGGAGGCCCCAGATTTGGTTCCTGGTGCCTCCCAGAAACAAAAAAAGACAAACAAGAAGCAAACAAATGAAGAGGCCAACTCAGGGGAGTCAATGTGGCTTAGTGATTGAGTGCTGACTTCCCACATAGGAGGTCCTGGGTTCAATCCCTGGCCCCAATACCTTAAAAAAAACGGTAATGATAACAGGATGTCAGCAAGATGGCAAAGAAAGAAGCACCAAGTGCCTGCTCTCCTTATCGATAACCAAAAACCAGAATCAACTTTCTCTGAACTCCAGGAAAAAAATTAAAAAGAGAGAACTAAAAGTGTTGGAGAGAATGTGGAGAGATAGGAACACTTCTTCACTGTTAGTGGAATGCAGAATGGTACAGCCACTATGGAGGACTGTTTGGCAGTTCCTAAAGAAGTTGAATATAGACTTGCCACGTGACCTAGCTGTTAGAGAAAAACAGCACTCACTGGGATGCAGAGACTGATGATTACAGGCAGAAAGTTCCTTAGGAAGCTCTCCCAACAGAGGGGGTCTGAAGAATAGACTTCAGCCCATCCATGGAAGGTGGTGGATATGACTTTAATACAGTATATCAATAGGTGGGGAAACCGAGTACAGCCTGGGGCCAAATGGCCAGGGGGGAGTGGGCTAGGAGGTCTTGGAATGCAGGAGGGGTTGGTGGTGCCTGGGTCCGAGGGGGTGAAAGCCCTTACCTGCTCCACTTTGTTTATTCTTGGGAGGGGATGGGCTGCCTCTTAGGCAATGGCTTGATCAATGGGCCAGGTGGGTTATGGCTGGAGGCTGCCTTTCTTCAATTTATGTCATGGTCTTATGACCTGTTAATCATTGCAAACCTTGTAAGGGGGAACCTCTAATACCAGCAATACCATTACTGGGTATATACCCAGAAGAACTGAGAGCAGTGACATGAACAGACATCTGCACACTGATGTTCATAACGTCACTATTCACGATTGACAAAAGTTGGAAATAACCCAGGTGTCCATCAACAGATGAATGGATAAACAAACTGTGGTCTATTCACACAATGGAATATTATGCAGCTGTAAGAAGAAATGAAGTCATAAAGCATATAGCAACATGGATGAACCTGGAGGACATTGTGTTGAGTAAAGCAAGCCAGACACAAAGGGACAAATACTGTATGATTGCATTACTATGAGCTAAATATATTGTATAACATATTGTATGATTCCATTTACATAAAATGTAAATATAAATTAATTTTTAAAGATGAAATTTGAGGGAAGCCGCGGCCGCCATCGACGTCGCTTGAGTTCCTCAGGGCTCCTCTGCGCCACTCGTCAGCCCCACACTCCGCCATCCTAAGCCACCATCATGGTGAAGCTCGCGAAGGCTGGTAAAAATCAAGGTGACCCCAAGAAAATGGCTCCTCCCCCAAAGGAGATAGAAGAAGATAGTGATGATGAGGAAATGTCAGAAGATGAAGATGACAGCAGTGGAGAAGAGGTTGTCATCCCTCAGAAAAAAGGCAAGAAGGCCACCACAGCTCCAGCAAAGAAGGTGGTTTCTCCAACAAAAAAGGCTGCTGTTGCCATACCTGCCAAGAAAGCAACTGTCACCCCTGGCAAGAAAGCAGCAGCTGTACCGGCCAAGAAGACGCCTACACCAGCCAAAGCAGTAGCAACACCTGGCAAGAAGGGAGCCATGCCTGGCAAGGCAGCAGTAGTGGCAACCTCTGGTAAGAAGGGAGCTGTGGCCCCAGCCAAGGGGGCAAAGAATGGCAAGAATGCCAAGAAGGATGACAGTGATGAGGAAGAGGATGAAGACAGTGAGGAAGAGGATGAGGATGAGGATGAGGATGAGGATGAATTTGAGCCAACAGTGATGAAAGCCACAGCTACTGCTTCTGCCTCAGAGGATGAGGATGATGATGAGGATGAAGAAGATGAAGACGACGATGAGGATGATGATGAGGATGACGAAGATGACTCTAAAGAAGAAGCTATGGAGACTACACCAGCCAAAGGAAAGAAAGCTCCTGCAAAAGCTGTTCCTGTGAAGGCCAAGAGCGTGGCTGAGGATGAAGAGGACG
Organism: Tolypeutes matacus; assembly: GCA_026826555.1. Lineage (NCBI taxonomy): Eukaryota > Metazoa > Chordata > Mammalia > Cingulata > Chlamyphoridae > Tolypeutes > Tolypeutes matacus. Next base: position 25,818,089 of record JAKSZT010054030.1, read on the forward strand.
AAGAGGAAGAAGATGATGACGACGACGACGAGGAGGATGATGAGGAAGATGATGAGGATGATGATGATGACGACGACGACGACGAGGAAGAGGATGAAGAGCCTGTCAAAGAAGCACCTGGAAAACGAAAGAAGGAAATGTCCAAACAAAAAGCAGTTCCTGAAGCCAAGAAACAGAAAGTAGAAGCATTAGAAACTACAGCTTTCAATCTCTTTGTTGGAAACCTGAACTTCAACAAATCTGCTCCTGAATTAAAAACAGGGATCAGTGACCTTTTTGCTAAAAATGATCTTGCTGTTGTAGATGTCAGAATTGGTGTGTCTAGGAAGTTTGGCTATGTGGATTTCGAATCTGCTGAAGACCTGGAAAAAGCCTTGGAGCTCACAGGTTCAAAAGTCTTTGGCAGTGAAATTAAATTAGAGAAACCAAAGGGAAAAGACAGTAAGAAAGATCGAGATGCCAGAACACTTTTGGCCAAAAATCTGCCTTACAAATTCACTCAGGATGAATTAAAAGAAGTGTTTGAAGATGCTGTGGAGATCAGATTAGTCAGCAAGGATGGGAAGAGTAAAGGGATTGCTTATATTGAATTTAAGACAGAAGCTGATGCAGAAAAAAACTTGGAAGAAAAGCAGGGGACAGAGATCGATGGGCGATCCATTTCTCTGTACTACACAGGAGAGAAAGGGCAAAGCCAAAGCCAAGACTTTAGAGGTGGAAAGAATAGCACTTGGAGTGGTGAATCAAAAACTCTGGTTTTAAACAACCTCTCCTACAATGCAACAGAAGAAACTCTTCAGGAAGTATTTGAGAAGGCAACTTCTATCAAGGTGCCACAGAACCAAAATGGCAAATCTAAAGGGTATGCATTTATAGAATTTGCTTCATTTGAAGATGCTAAAGAAGCTTTAAATTCCTGTAATAAAAGAGAAATTGAGGGCAGAGCAATCAGGCTGGAGTTGCAAGGGCCCAGGGGATCACCTAATGCGAGAAGCCAGCCATCGAAAACTCTGTTTGTCAAAGGTCTGTCTGAGGACACCACTGAAGAGACTTTGAAGGAGTCATTTGATGGCTCCGTTCGTGCCAGGATAGTCACTGACCGGGAAACAGGATCTTCCAAAGGGTTTGGTTTTGTAGACTTCAACAGCGAGGAAGACGCCAAAGCTGCCAAGGAGGCTATGGAAGATGGTGAAATTGATGGAAACAAAGTTACTTTGGACTGGGCCAAGCCTAAGGGTGAAGGTGGCTTTGGGGGTCGTGGTGGAGGCAGAGGAGGATTTGGAGGCCAAGGTGGTGGCAGAGGAGGCCGAGGTGGATTTGGTGGTGGTAGAGGCCGAGGAGGCTTTGGAGGGCGAGGAGGCTTCCGAGGAGGCAGAGGAGGAGGAGACCACAAGCCACAAGGAAAGAAGATGAAGTTTGAATAGTTTCTTCTGTCTCTGTCTATCCCTTTTCCATTTGAAAGAAAGGACTCTGGGGTTTTTACTCTGTTACCTGATCAACGACAGAGCCTTCTGAGGACATTCCAAGACAGTATACAGTCCTGTGGTCTACTTGGAAATCCATAGAGATAACATTTCAAGGGAGATGCCCTGTTGGTTTTGACTGGATATTCATATAAACTTTTTAAAGAGATGAGTGATAGAGCTAACCCTTATCTGTAAGTTTTGGATTTATATTAAGTTTCATCCCATGTACAAAACCATTTTTTTCCTACGAATAGTTTTTGCGTTGGGGGGTGTAAAGGAAAGCAGAATGTTTTATCATGATTTTTGCTTCAGCGACTTTGGGACAGATTAAAAGTCCTAAACTCTGAAAAAAAAAAAAAAAAAAAGATGAAATTTGAATAGTGGTTATGTAGGGCTAGGGAAGGCATGCTAAGGGGTGTGGAGTTTTTCTTTTTGGAGTAATGAGATAATTCTAAAATTTTTTGTGATGATGAATGCACAACATTGTGATTATACTATAAGCCCAGTTGATTATACATTTTAGATAGATTGTTTGGTATGTGAATATATCTCAGTAAACTGCTAAATAAATAAATGTGCAAGAATAGCCAGAAATAGCAGCTATGTACAGCAGGGGAAACAGAGAGAGATTGAAAGGTGAAGAATTTTCTTGTTTGTTTGTCTGTTTTTTGTTTATTATTATTGAAATAATGAAAATGTTCTAATAATTATTGAAATGATGAATGCACAACTATGTGATTATACCAAATACCATTGATTGTACACTTTGGATGAATTGTATGCTTTATAAATATGTATCAATAAAATTGATTTGTTAAAAAACATATATATATGTATATATATGGCAGCTATGTCAAATACACAGTTAATCATCCTCTCCTTGAAATACACTTTCTTCACTTGGCTTCCAGGACCTCACTTTTCTGATTCTCCTCCTCAGTCCCCTTGCCTGGATTTTCCTCCATTCCAGGCTTTAAGTGTTGGAGTGTCCCAGGGCTCAGATCACATATCTTTTCTTGTCTCCTCTGTATCCATACTCCTGAAGTTGACCTCATCCAATTCTATGTCTTCTGATCCTAGTGAAATGCTGATTACTTCCAAATTTGTATTTCCAACCCTGATCTCTCCTCAGAACCTTAGGCTTTTATACCCAACTTCCTACCCAACATCTCCACTTGGATATCTAATAAGCATCTCAACCCTAACCTGCCCCCAAAGGATTCTCAGTTTCCCTCACCAAAACTCACTCTCTCATTGGTAGTTCCCATCTCAGTGGGGGCAGCACCCTTCAGGATAAAGTCATCCTTATCTCCTGGCTTTTACTTACAACCTCCATTCAACTCATCAGCAGATTTTATTGTTTTTATGTTCAAAATATGTCATGACTCTGACTTCACTTCCTAATCTCCCTACTTCCATTTTTGGTTTTGCTCCCAAGCAGATTATTTTCCAAATAGCAGTCAGAGGAGCAGATGTGGCTCAAGCAGTTGAGCACCTGCCTCCCACATGGGAGGTCCCAGGTTCAGTGCCCAGTGCCTTCTAAAGAAGACAAACAACGAGCAGACAATGAGAAAAAAGAACAAGCAGACAACGAACAGATGACAAGCAAAAACGAGAGCGGACAACAAGCAAAAACAAAATGAGCAGGGAGCAGATGTGGCTCTAGTGGTTGAGTACCCGCCTCCCTCATGGGAGGTCTCAGGTTTGGTTCCTTGTGTCTCCTAAAGAAAAAACAGACAACGAGCAAAAAACAACAAGCAGACAACAAGCCGACAACAAGCCAAAAAAAAAAACCAAAACAAACAAAAAAAAACAACGAAAAGACAACAAGCAAAAAAATACGAGCAGACAACGAGCGCAAACAAAGAGGAAAACCAACAAGCAAACAGACAGGGAGCCATCTTGGGGAGAGGAACAAAGAGCAGTCAGAATGATCCTTTTTAAAAGTGAATCAATCATGTCATTTCCCTACTCTCAAGTCTTCAGTGAGGTCCTCATGCCCTCCAAGGTCCTACATGATCAGCTCCCCTACTTCCCCCACCACTTCTCCAACCTCATCTCCCAGCAGGGTCTCTTGAGCACACTGTGCTGCATCCTAACCTCCTTGCTTTTAAAAAAATATTGTTTATTTATTTAGTTTTATTTTTTACACCAAGCACATTCATTCATTTCTCAGAGACTTTGTATTTGTTATTCCCTCTGTCTGGAACATTCTTCCCCCTAGATAGTTGCATAATTTCTTCCTGCATTCAGGTCTCAGATCAAATGTGATTGTTTCCAAGGGATCTGGTTACCTAGTTACCTTATCTAAAATAGCAGCCCTTTCAATCTCTATCCCCTGACTCTTTTTCTACATAGTACTTACTACCACCTTTATATATCTATTGCGTATCATGTGCCAACTTCTCAAGAACATAAGCTCCACGAGGGCAGGGACTTAGTTCACTGCTGAATTTCCAGAGCCTAGATTAGCAATTTGCACATAAAAGTTGTTTAATAAATATTTTGTTAATGAATGAATTAGAAAATCTAATGAAACATTAGATTTTCCAGAGAGTGACAAGAAAAAAGATAGACATGAGAAGAACATGAAGGAAAAGTTGCACTGATATACATTGAATGCCTCAAAGTGAGCAGATTGCTACTTGAGTATCAGTGGCAGTTTTCTGTCCTGCTGAAGACTGGGAATTGACATGATAACTCCTTGAAAATATCTTTAATAGAAGTAAGACAATGTACAGGGAAAGTAATTTTGTGAGACAAGTAAAAGTGTCTGTTTCCATGCTTTTAGTACATATTTCTATGGAATTAAAAATGGAGAGGCATGGGGACAGAACTGTTTTAGGGGTTTAGCTATGTGTAAGACACTTTGGGGTGATGGTTGTGGCTATGGTTTGACATGAACTTTGGTCACATTTTTCTGAGTAACATTGATTCCTTACTAGACATTATGGAAACAAGTTTGGCCTGATTTAGCCAAAGTGACACCAATTTCCTGAGGCAGCAGTAAGCTGCCCATCTCATACCAGCATAAACCACTTTCAGACTAATTTCTAGACAGGTGGATGGTGATTCTTGGATTTAGGATTTTTATGACTGTTTCTGATACCCCACATTCCAGCTCAGAACTGTTGGAATACTTCCATGGCTTTCATACTCAACGTCCAAACAAACGGTAAATATCATAGATCCCGTGCCCAGCAGATCCAGAGCCAGCATGGTTCTTACCCAGTTTAGGAGTAAAGATGACCCAGATGTTTCAGCAACATCTCTGTTTGGAAATATGAATTTGGCTCTACCCTCATCTTGTTGGTCACCAGCCCTAACCTTCAGTAGTTTGTTGCTGAAAGGGTGAAGTATAAATTCCTCCATCTTCAGGCTTGGTTGTAATCTATTATTTCCCTCCTTAATACTTATCCTCTAACTGAACTAAATATTCCTAAACATGACCCATGCTTTTCTGACTTTCAGTTTTGCACCTACAATCTTTGCCTGTTGAAATGTGTGGAATATCTTCTTGAACCTAGATCTCCTTCAAAGAGCTCTAGGGACTATGTGTACAAACAGATAAGCTAAGGCCTCCGCTTTCAAAGAGCTTATTGACTAGTACTGTGTTTCCTAAAGTGTGTGCTTCAGGACAGAAGTCCTATAAGATGCAACTCAAAAATAAGACTATGGGGAAGCGGCTGTGGCTCAATCAGTAGGGCTCCCGTTTATCATATGGGAGGCCCCAGGTTCGGTTCCCGGGGCCTCCTGGTGAAGGCAAGCCCGCCCGCACGGCGTGGTTAGCTGACCCAGCGAGCACAAGCAGCAAGGGGGGGATAAATGAATAAATAAATAAAATCTTTAAAAAAAAAAAAAAAAGACTATGATCTAAGACAGAGTGAAACACTGTATAGCATTCTCTTTGTAGGTGATTCACAATTCTCATTGACATGTTAACTTTTGTAAGAAATACTGCCATAGAGAAGTTCAGTGTTTAACCCAGTGTTTCCACAAAAGTATTTGACCACAGAACCCTTGCTTTGCATAATGTCTATTAACAACCCAAGGAACTTCTGTTCCATGGAACACATTTCAAGATATGGTATACTGGTAGGCAAGATAAAACATACACCCAAGTAATTAAAGTATGAGCAACAATATCATAACTGAGAACTAATCCTTGAAGCATGAGTAGGAAGACCCGGGGAAGGGATGGCAGAAAGGAACCATAAAATGAAAGCATTCTGAAGTGGATGTGGCTCCCACATGGGAGGCCCTGGGTTCAGTTTCTGATGCCTCCTAAAGAAGATGAGCAGAAGCTGCAACGAGCAGATGCCACAACCAGCAGTTGCTGCAATGAGCAGATGCTGCAACCGCCACAACCAGCAGATGCCACAACCACCACAACTGCCACAATGAGTAGAAACCACAACCGCTGCAACCAGCAGATGACACAACCAGGAGGGAGTGAAAGTGGCTCAAGCTGTTGGGTACTCACCTCCCACATGGGAGATGCCAGGTTGGGTTCCCAGTGCCTCTGAAAGAAGATGAGTAGACAGACAAGGGAGCCATCTCAGCTGGGGTGAGGGAGGGGAATAAAAATTAATAAAAATAAATAAATAAATAATTTTAATGAAGCATTCCAGGAAATAGAAAAAGAAGAGACTAGGTGGGAAAAACAAGAGTTAAGGAAGCTCAGGGAAGAGATGGCTGTCAATACCAGATGTTGCAAAGAGGTCAAAGAGACCAAGAATTGACTCACCAAGTTTTCTCAATTCCACCCCTGTAATGCTCATACCCACTCTTTTACTTTCTTTCCCATTGCCATTGCCCTAAATAAGATCTCACTCTTTCTTGCCTGATATATATATATATATTTATATATTTAGGAGGTACCGGGTATTGAACCCAGGACCTCATACAGGGGAAGCAGGCATTCAACCACTTGAGCTACATCAGCTCCTCTTGCCTGAAATATTTTAATGGTTTTCTAACTATACTCTAGTTCAGTAGCTTTCTGCTCTCAGTCTTTTCTCCATACTGCCACAAGTTGTCAACCCAAAACATAGGTGTGATCATACAGTTTTTCTCTTCAAGAGAGGGGAACAGACCATTTCTCTCTTCTACGTGCCTCTCTTGAGTGCCTAGTGTGTGCGAGGTGCTGAGAATGCACTGGTGAGTTATGATAATGGTGGTATTTTAAATTAGGGGCAAAGAAATCAAATGGTCAATAACAACATAAAACATGCTCCAAAATAAAATGTTATTTTTTCCCCATGAGATTGACAAAGATTAAAAAGAGTGAAAATATCCAATATTGTCAAATATGTGGGAAAGCAAAAACCTCAATCACTCTTGATGGGAATAGGAATAGATAGAACCTTTTTGGAGGACAATTTAGTCATATCTATTATAATTTTAATAACGCCCATTTGTTTGAACAATGATTATCTGCAGGGTTATGGAAATTATGAAAGTCTAGCTTTCTACTTTTCACCATTCCATGGTATTTACATTTTCATAATGTATGCATATTTTTTCAGTTAAAAATATGAAGACACAAAAATGGGAAAAATAGTTACCTTTCTTTGATGGAGTCACACTTTTTAGGTCAACACTTGAGGCTTTCCAAAATGAGTCCGCAGTCCCACAATTCAGCCTCACTTTCCTCCATTCCCATCCACATTTCCCTCAAGCAGGATTATCCCATATAATGCCTGAACATTTTCACTTCTCTCTGCCTCTGATGTTCCTCTAACTGGAACGCCTGCCCCCCTCCTCTATTAATCAAAACAGTACTAGTCTTCCAGGGCAACTCAGGAGTCACTTCCCTTTCTCTGTGAAGCCTGTCCTCCCATCTGGATTAAATTGCCCCTTTGGGGGCTGTGGGGGCAGTTTGTTTATACCTCTTACAGAGCACTTTGGCTTGCATTATTGTTCATTGTGGCTGGTGTCTCCCTCTTCAGCATTTATTTTCCACTTTTTCTGAATATTTATTCAGAATCCTGTATGTTCCATATAAGTCCGAGCTTAAATTAAATGGCTAATAGTGATATACAGCTCAACCGTCAAGGCATAAAATGCTATTTCGTATTAATTTTTATTTGAAGAGAGTGCAGGAATTAATTAAACATGTCTATAGATGCCTTGTGTTTATTCACTGACAATGAGCCGGAATTATTACCTCACTTGAAGCCTTTCTCTGGTGATGTGTTTACAGACAGTTGTGCTAAATAGCTGAATTGTTGTCATGACCCTTTGCCTAGTTCTTTTCAAAACAGTCATTAGACTTGAGTTTTACATAACAAACATACACACACACACAAATCTCATAACCAGGAGAGGAACTGAAAACAATTCTAAGAATTTTAAACTTGTATAAGAGTTACTTTTGGGCTTATAGTAATGGGCATAGCCCAAAATTTTATAACTCAAGGATAATTAAAGATTGTAAATACTGAAGTGCCTGTGGTTGCCAAAAGTAAACTGCAATAATGTGCAGATGAGCTAATAATCCTAAACGTAAATCCTTTCAGTAAATCTAGGAACTAAACACTTTTTATTGTTTTGGTGACTACACAATTTTGGGTCCCCAAGTGGGAGTAGCTCTTAAAGCAAAAGTGGGACCCCATTATCATTTGTAAATTTCCACTCACAAGCCAGTCTGGCACCCTCCGTTGGCAGCCGCAGTTGTGACCTTTCTAACAGCATAGTATTCGTCATTGTTTTGTTTATGGGCATCTATATATGCCATGGAAGTTGTGGGGAGAGAGTTTCAGAAAAAGAAAACTGAAACTAAGAAGGAAACAAAAAGCCAGAAACTACTTCTTTAGCCTTTCTTTATGATCTCTGGACTTCAGGGACCTTGAAAGATTGATTTCCTCTCACCCAAGTTTCTTATAAAATTAACTTTGGCTCATACATCTGTAACACAGTAGTTAACTTTACAAGATAAGCAGTACAGGGGAAATGTATCTGAGGGGAAAATCGAGTGCTGGAAGCTCAAGAGACACTTATAGGTCACAGCACAAAGCTGGCAAGTAAAGAGGTCCTACTGCAGACCTGCAAATAGCAAAGGGTCTGCTTCGGGTTAATTTCAGTGTATCTTTCATCACATCTCACTTTTCTTCTCAGCCAGCATTAAATATAAGTGGGCTTTACTTAACCTGTTCTGTGAGCGCCTTTTGAATTGCCCAGCCCAAGAGCAATCATGATTTAAGTTAGTGAAATTTGAACTTCGTACATTTGCATCTACCTCCCTGTAATGGCCCCCCGGGACTGCACTCATCATGGCAATGAATGTATTAACCAGTTCTTCATGTGCAGAGCTGTTTATGCCATTCCTAGACACTAATTTAGTGGGCTTTTGGATAAGCACCATCAGCTCTCCTAGCTGGTAGGAATATTAGTCTTTTAAATTCGGTCCTCTCACTTTATAGAAGGGGTCCCTGTAGCTAAGAGGCCACAAAGATGGAACAGTTTGTTTGGCGGCAGAGATAGAATTAGAATGTGGTATCTCAACTAATCTAGACTCCTAATCTAGAGCTCTTTATGTACCTGATGACTAAACTCCAGAATAATGTCTCACTTAGGCAATCAGAGAAAGTCCCTGTGAATTAATTAATATTTTTATTTGGATATGTCAATCTTTAAAAATATACAGAAGACTCATTTAACGTCAGTATATATCAGCACTGGGAAAATGTTCACAAATGAGCTTCCCTACAAAACATCTTCGAGATGTCTTCTAAAACAGTTTGATGGGACTGGCTTGTAAAACTGCTCAATGATCTACAAATTATCAATTTTCAAGAGAATACTAAATAGAACTATTAAATTTCCACCTTGTTATCCAAATACTATATTGATAAACTTGCTTCAACAAAATTCCCAAGTCAGTCAAATCACTAGAGCTCCTTTCTTGTGTTCCAGGTGGTTGTAGCAGTTTACCAGGCCAGTTCTGGGGTGTATAGTATTCGTGGAGTACAGTGACAGGGCCACTTACCGTCACTTCCTCTTCATACTTTTCCATAGTAAGTGGACTCAGAGTTTCCCAAGTGTGTCCCTTAGAAAAATTTGGATTTGAGCAAATGGTTCCATGGTCAAATAAATGTAAGAAGTATTAGGTAGAACGTAGTTAAGCTAGTTTCTTTGACTAGCTAGTTCAATTATTTATTCATTCAACAAATATTTGTTGAGTGCCTACTATATGTCAGGCACTGTTTTAGGTGCTTTAGGATATAGGGGCAAACAAAAGGACACAAATTCCTGATCTCATGGAGGTTATTTTATAGACAAATAAATCCCATAATTAATAATTTGCAAGAATAATAAGTGCTATGAAGGAGAACAACAAGGTGCTTTAGAAATACATAAGATGATTTATGAGGGACTTGTGATCAGAATCACCTGTGGAGGGGTTGCTCCCCTCTCATGAGATTTTGAATCTGGCTGGGGATAGGCGGAACTTAGTAGTTTGAAAACCCCTCCAGGTGTTCCTGGTCTGCTCCCCAACCCACTCCTCCCTCTGTGAGAAACCTGCACCACACTCTGGAGCTCCATTACTGGCAGAGCAAAAACTCAGCACAGCCAGCCACTGTGGCCTCACGCTCTTCTTCCCACCCCTAGGTGTTCTGGATAGTCAACATGTAGCGACTTCTCCAGGAAGTAACAGAAGTTTGGGCAGAAAGTAGTATCTCAAGGCCCTTACCAGTCAAAGCTTTGACATTTCCTCTCAACTTGACATTCAAGCAAACTTTTCCCAAAATGTAAAAAATATTCAGTTTTGTGTCTAAAGCCATGAAAGTGTCCATACTTTTTAAAATTGAGGTGAAAGTCACCTAAAATAGTATTAACCATTTTAAAGTATACAATTCATTGGCCATTAGTACATTCACAGTGCTATGCAATTCCAAACATTTTTATCACTCCAAAAGAAAACCATGTACCCATTAAGCAGTCACTCTCCATTGTCTATACCCTCTGACTCAGCAATCCCATTTCTGGGAATTTAACTTAAGAATAAATTCAACAGAAAGGGAAAAAAAAAAAAAAAAAAACTACATACAGCAAGTTGGTTATTATAGTGTTAACTACAATAGCAAGGAAAAAAAAACAATATTAATATTCTACAATTTGTAAGTAGTTAAGTAGCTTGTGGTGTATTAACTTGTTAGAATTATTAACTTGTGGCCATTATGTAAACTGTGGAAAAATAGGGATGAAGTAATGGCAATGAAAAAGAAGAATACAAAATTTTATGCTAATGAAGACGAACTATGTAAAAATGGACATGCAAACACAGATGACAAGGCAAAATGGAAAGGTGGAATCAAGTTGCTAGAGTAGCAGGACAACAGGACAGAACCCCATCTTGAACTGACCTAAGCAAAAAGGACAAAATTCATCAACTCACAAAACCTTAGGCAGAGATTATCTCCAAATTGCCATCAAGACTTTCTATCCCTCTCTCCTCCAATTCTCTCTGTAGGGGAGCCTCTTTTAGCCCAGTTTCTTCCAAAGGGGAGGATCTGCTCTCTGAACTCACCTTCTGTGTTAGTCAGGGTTCTCTAGGGAAACAGACCCTACAGGAGATAAATAGATATATATAATGTAAATATAATTAGAGTTCTTATAGGAATTGGCTCATGCAACTGCGGGGAGGGGCAAGTCTAAATTCCAGTCCTTAAGCTGGGAACTCAAGCTGGGAACTCCAATGAAGATTTTCGATGAATTCCTGGAGAGAAGCTGGCTGGCTGAAGTAGAGATGGCAATTCTCTCTTCTGACTGCTGAAATTATCACTTCTCCTTTCAACTGATTGAATGAGACTTCTCTCATTGCTGAAGGCAATCTCTTCAGTTGATTGGAGAAGTAATCAGCCATAGGTGCGATCAATTTATTGATGATTTAAATCCATGAATATCCTCACTGTAACAGGCCAGTGCTTGCTTGCCCAAATAACTGGAGACCATAACCTGGCCAAGTTGACCCATGAACTTAACCATCACACCTTCTTATATCTTCTAACCAGCTCTCAGCTTCAGTAAGAATAATTGTGGGGAAGGATTCTGATTTGCCTAGCTTGGTATATGTCCATCTCTGGACCAACAATGTCTAGGCTACTATAATTGGTACCCTACCTCTCAACCAATCATTGTGGTCAAGGAAGCTGGGTCATATAAGAAAATGGTAACTTCCATTAAGATCCCATGTCTAGAAGAGGAGAGAAACAGTTTCCTAAAAGGAGAGAGATGCTGCCCAGCAGAAGTTAGTTTGCTTATTATCCAATTTAATATTTTAGAAAGATATTACTTTAGCACTCCTCCCAATAGCATATTGAGATTTCCTGAAGCAGCGGGCTTTGTTATAAGCTCACATGGTACAGTGGTAAGAACACTAGACTAACTGCCAGGAAAATAGATTCCAGGCCTGACTCTGTCATGACTCAGCTGTCTGAACTTGGGCCGTCCTCAAACCTTCCTGGATTTCAGTTCCTTCATCCCTTCCAGAATATTGTAATCTCCATGAGAGCAGGAACCAGATCTGTCACTGCTGTAAGTCAGGTTCCCCAGGAAAAAGACTCAGAGATGGAGACCTACATACAGGAAGTTTATTAGGGAGGCTCGAGGGAACAGCTGTGGAGGTGGGGGGTGGGCAGAGACAGAAGCTGACTGTGACGCTGTTAGACCAAAGGCTTCAGCTGGCCCTGTCGGGAGCTCTGGACCTAGGATGGCCTTTCAGAGTCGTCCCAAGTTTCAACACCCCCCCACAGACCAGTCATTGGAGGTGGGCTGTCCCTGGGGAAAGACCATAAACTTGGACAAGGCAGTTTCCTCAGCCTCAGATGGTTCCTGGAGAGGGGTCCCACTATGAGCTGATGGCAGCCGATATACCAGCTGCAGAGTATGGGCAACGCAACTACTATAACCATAGCACCATTAGGTACAGTGCCTGGCACAGGGCAGGTGCTTACTAAATATGTGTTAAGTAAATCAATCCAGTAAGTTGGAAGATGCAGATTCTGTAGTTTTTTTCAGCGATATTGCATACATCTCTTGTTCTCCTGGAAGATTTGTGGAAAAGGTGATGAATCACAAATGTATAGTTTGTTTATTTTTTTAAAGGCATGGAGACAGGAGAAGAATGTCTACTAAAATTAACATTGATTAACCCGTTTGGCAAGAAGGAATAATGCATTCTTTTTTTTTTTTTTCTAAGCAAAAAGTCTGCTTTATTATATTGTACTTGATAATGAGGTTAGTAATTATCAGTGGTTTAAAAAAAAAAGATAGAAACAAGTAAAGGTGATTGGGAGGATGTTAAGAAATGGCACCAGCAGATATAGCTCCTAGATGACAAGTAACTCCTAAGATGAAACTTGTCTTAATCTCTTTATCTTCTAGCTCCTTCTGTGGCCAATCTATCAGCAGCTTCATTGCCTTTGATACCACGATGACCAGGAACATATTCCCATTGAATATCCATTCTTTGGGAAGCTTGATCAATCTTCTCGAAATCGCTTCTGTTGACAACATCTCTTCCAGAAGCAGTTTTCCATCCATTTTCTTTCCAGTTAGGCATCCATTCTGTAACGCCTTTCTTGACAAACTTGCTATCTGTCACGATGGTGAATTTTTGTAGGTTTTGGCTCTTTGCTTGTTCAATTGCTTTATGGGCTGCCTTCAGTTCGGCACTTTGATTCGTCTGCCGTCCAGAAACCCTCTCGCTTACATTTAAAGGATGATCAGGTCCCCAGTAAACTCCAACTCCTGCTCGTGCACCATGTCTTCCATTATTTCTGCAGCTGCCATCTATATAAACAGTTGGAGGGTACTCTCCGTGCCGGCCAGAAGCCTGTCCCCATTGGCCGGAGCTCATGGTGTCCTTTTCCAATAGGATCGCTCCGGGTGGTCCCGGGGATGCAGTTGGAGGGCGTCTCTGGTTAATCAGAATAATGCATTCTTTGTGATTCAGTTAACAGTAGAAAGTATTAAGGAAGCAATTACTATCGCTAATACATAGGGTAGGACTATGTTGTTTAATGCAGTAGCCACTAGCCACTGGAGGCTATTTAATTTAAATTAAATTACATTTAAAATACAGATCCTTAATCACATTAGTCACATTTCAAGAGCTCAGTAACCATATGTGTCCAGAGGCCACTGTATTGAACAGTGCAGATACAAAACATTTCTATTCTCACAGAAAGTTCTATTGAACAGCACTGGTCTACTCTGAATAGCTGTGTTCTTCATCTCCCTCTAATAAAAATCCTGTTCCTGGCCAGTTGGGTCATCTGGATGTAGCCAAGACGAAAGACCCTGGGCTGCTTAACTGTGCTCAGTGCTTGGTTCCCGACAGTCTATGAGGCAAGACTGCTTCTTGCAGCCTCAATCTGCCATGATTTAGATGTTAAATAACCAGATTTGTGTTCTTTTAAAAAATGCCTTCTAGAATCTAGGCGTTCGTTCTGAGTCTGATATATTGAAATCAAAAACTGTTTTTGTCTTTTTCTTTTCTATTAAAAAAATTTTTGACCATTATATTATTGAAAATTTCAAACATATAAAAAAAATAGACATCTATTATGAATTTCCGTGTACCCTTAAGTAGTCTCAACAATTATCAAACCATAGCCTATCTTATTTCATTTGTATCTCCACCCACTCTCTCAACCCAGAATTATTTTGAAGAAAATCCCTTTATGATTCTCTAAAAAGATAGAGACACTTTAAAAATTAATATTGGGGAGCAGATGTGGCTCAGGTGGTTGAGCACCTGCTTCCCACATGGGAGGTCCTGCATTCAAACCCCAGTGCCTCCTAAAAACAAAAGCAAACAACAAGCAAATAAACAAAAAAACCAACTCAGGGGAGCCAATGTGGCTCAGTGGTTGAGCACCAGCTTCCCACATATGAGGTCCTGGGTTCAATCCCCAGCCTGGTACCTCAAAAAAAAAAAAAAAAAAAAAAAAATTTAAAAGAACTCCAGTAATTCCTAAATATCTTCAAATACCCAATCACTGTTTACATTTCCAAGCTCCATACAATGCAAATGGTTGATGTGTCTTTTAAAGTCTTTAAATCTTGGTGTTATAAGAATCTTTACATGGTTAATCAGGTATGACAAGGACAACTGACACCAAAGATGTATGAAAGAAAACGTTATTAGTACCAACAGTTTCTAGCACAACTCACAGGGTCACACAGGGAACATGTCAGGAGCATAGGCTCAACTGAGCAGGTGGGAAGCAAAAGGTGACAGTGGACCTGGACTGTGCCTTTATAAGGCTACATGGTGAAGCTGTAGTGGTTGGTCAAGCAAGAGTGGGGACTGAGGCGTTTGTATCTGACTTTTGTGGGAGCACGAGCCTGGGAAGGATGCAGGGAGGAAAGGGAGAAGCTGTTTATCTTGTGTAAGCAGGTGTCAGAGGTGGTCACGGAGGGACCTAATGAAAGGGCCTACGATGCTGAGGCAGCGTGATAGTGCAAAGCCCCTAGGTTACTTTAATCCACGACAGTCTTGAGGTTCCCTTCCATTTCTCTTTTTATTCTTCACAATTGTTTATTGAAGAAATCAGGTTTTCTGCCCAGTAAAGTTTTTCAGAGTCTGAACTTTGCTCACTGTGTTCCCACGGTAAAATTTACACATCCCTCCATCTCCTTTACTTCTATAAATGGTAGGTAGATCTAGAGACCTGTTCAGATTCAGGTTTGGCTTTTCCTTTTCTTGCAAAACATTTTATAATTGTGTTGCATACTCTAGTTGGTTGAAGTACCAGATAGTGATGTGATCAGTCATTGGTAATCATTGCCTAGATCCATTAATTCAATTTTGGTCACAAAAACTGTGATATTCTAATTCTATCATTTTTCTTTATTATTTAGCTGTAATATTTCCATAAAAATAAATATCCCCTCATTGACATTTTAGTTACTCCAAGATAAAATTAATATAGGAAAAGCAGAATAAATGGTTGACCCTTTCAAAAGAATGAATTGATTCCCTAGCATCCTCCTAAAAAGGAACAATGAGTTTTCTGTTTGTTTAGTATTATTTTGGTGGATGGAAACATAGTTGAAATGTTTCCATCTATCATAGTTATTTTTCTTATTGATATTCGAATTGCTCCACCTTTGATCGTTGGGAGGATCTTCAGGTTGGCTCTGGAGTCCTTTTGATATGACCCAAGTGGTCTTTGATAGCTTCCTTGCTCTAGACTCATCTCCATACCCATCTTCAAAGCTGTTTGCTTTGATATCATTCCATATTTCTCCTGTAAAGACGCTGGTCACTCATGCTTGTGCCGTCTCAGAACTTGAGGTGTTTCTTATAAAAACTATAGCAATGTAGCCCTGACTCTTCAATATATTATAGCTCATTTATATCCATTTATTTATTTAACAAATAGTTATTGAGAATTGACAGTATATCAAGCACTGATACAATTTCTACTAGCACCAGAGACAAGCAATAAAAAATTATAGGGAAGTGTATGTGGCACGACCAGTTGGGCACCCGCCTACCACATGGGAGGTCCCAGGTTCGGTCCCTGTACCTCCTAAAAGAAGACGAGCAGATGCCACCCCCGGCACAATGAGCTAGACACTGCCCCCACCACAATGAGCAGATGCCACAAGCCAGAAGACACTGAAGCCTATTGGGTACTCGCCTCTCATGTGGGAGGTCAGACTATTGGGCACTCGCCTCTCATGTGGGAGGTCCGAGTTCAGTTCCTGGTGCAGGCAAGCAAACAATGAGCAGACAGACAAGAGAACCATCTGGGGGAGAAGGGAATAAATAAATAAAAATAAAGTAAATTAATAAATCTTTTTTAAAAAATTATATAAATAGTTATATATGGGAGTGCTATGCCAGAAAGGACTGTGAGAAAAAAGGACAGGCTGCAGTGAGAACATATAACGCCTAGCCTGAGGTGTTAGGGAAGGCTTTCCTGAGGGAATGAGAAGTCAAAGTGTGAAGGGTAAGTGGGATGATGTTAGCTAAGCAAATGAGAGTAGAGACAGAAGGGCTTGTGTAAAGGTCTTGGGGTCACATTCAAGGAGCCAAAAGGCCTGTGGGAGCTGGACTGTGATAAGTGAGGAGTAGAGGGTACTTGAAGAAGCTAGAAATGGATATGGAAGTAAAATCATGCAGGACCTGGAAGATCATGTTAAGGATTTTAGCGTTTCTCCTAGGAAGAATGGGAAGCTACTGAAATGATTTAAGAGAAAAGCAACATGATTAGATTTCTCTTTTCACAAGGTGACTCTAGCTGATGTGCAGTTTGTGGTTAGGAACAGAGGAAACTAACCTGAGATTTGAACGAGACCCTGACCTTATTATCCAGTGTCCTGCCCCAAAGAGTTAACAAATGACGTGGTGGTGTCGACCTAGGAAGCCCCAATTTAGCATACTTCATTAATGCCTGATAGCCTGTCCCAGAGAACCTGGGCCCTAGGAAGGTGACTTAAGTCCTTTTCCTGGAACAAAGGCACAGGGCAATCCTCCTCCATGAGCTGCCAAGTAAAACTGTCAGAATCTATTTAAGAAAACCAGGCCACTCTGGCTGTGCTTATTGAGAATGGCCAGAGGAGACAAAACAGAAAGAATTCTTATTCAATTCATTCTAGATATTTATTGAGCATCTACCATGTGCAATCCTGGGGCATACAGAATGGAACCAAACGGACAAAACCCCTGCCCTCACAAAGCTTACATTCTAGCGGGAAGAGATAGACAATAAATATAATAAATTATATATAAATATAGATATATACACATATATATATACATATTATATTAGAAGGTAGTAAATGTTAAAGCATCGGTTAGCATAGAAAAATGTCTATAGAACATTCTGAGGATATAAATAGGGTATTTGTAGAGAGCACAACAAGGCTTTATATTAGATAAAGCAGTGAAGAACTTTCTGGGGAGGTAACATTTAAGCTGAAACCTGAAAGACGAGGAGCCAGCCATGTGAAGAAGGAGGGAGAGAAAGAAATGTTACAAAAGCCTGAGTGAGGCAAGAACTTGGAATGTTCAAAAAATGGAAAGAAGGTCAATTTCTGGAGTGTATTGAGCTAGGAGAGAGATTCTGTGCAGGAGGCCGGAAGACAGGCACGCTATAAGAGATGTAGAGCTTTCCCTAACTCATTTTGCTCATTTGGTGTAATGCTGCTCACTCCAAACTCACTGGCTACCTCAGCTGCCTGGGTTTCAGCACAGGAAGACATCAAGAAAGTCCCAAGAACAGCCCAAACACAAGTAATAGAGGCAATGCTCTAAAGTTCATAAGCAGTACTCCTGAGACCTCCTGGGATTTTCACTCAGGTCATTTACTTTCTAAATACCTTTTAATAAATTTCCTTATCTGGTTTCCAAGCCTACAACAGATTACAAATAGCAGATTAGAAGGGGAGGGAAGGGCAGGCAGTATTTTCAGTTGACATTTTAATTCAGTGAGTCATTTTGTTGGGAAACCACCTTTCCTCATGACTGACCTAATCTGATACTGAGACTCCACGGGTCATCCAAACATCCTTATGCCATTTACATTTACTGTCCATGGTATAGCAGGAAGAACACTTACACACATCCGCAGTCCCGAACACAGATCCTAGCTCACCATTCATAATTCTGTGTCCCCATGAGATTGCAAGTGAGTCAAGGACCCTGTATCTTAGTTGTTTTTGAACACACCCGTTACCCTATCTCCCTAGTCCATGCCTAGGATAATACCAGTCGTGTAATAGTCATTGGCTGATGGGTTTTGTATGAATGCATAAAAGTATGATCCCGGATACTTACTCTTGCTGCTCCTCCATTGTCTCAGCTATAGAATGAAGTAACATCATCACCTCAAAGGGGTATGTGGAGTATTAAATATCATCATATATATAGAAAAACACTGTAAACTATAGAGCACAAACTAAACGCAAGGTATTTGGCTACTTGGGGCTGAATCATACAGAAGTGTCCTTCAACAGATGGAGGGAACCTTTCGGTCCTTGTGTCTACGAGTTGAAGCAGTAGCCACTAGATGGCAATGTTTTCTTAGGGCACATTAAGCCTTTTCTTTTAGATTTTTTTTTTTTCTTTTTTTTTTTTAGATTTTTTATTTTATTTTTTATTGTGGGTAAAAATAAAAATTTTCACAATACATACCAACATTTGCAAAATGATATATAAATATATATATACATATATGAGCATTTGCTTACAAAAATGTTATATATATATATATATATATATAAATATATTTTAAGAGGTGCTTTGATTACCCAAAACATTACACGGAACCCAGTGGGATTCCCATGTTGCCCACCTCCCACACCTGCCACCACATCCCACACAAACATCTCCCACAGTGTGGCCCACCACCCTCAATGGACTTATACATCCTGGGGCCTTGCCACCAACCATAGACCACAGTTCACACCGTAGACCACACTCTCTCCCACTCAGTTCTGAGTGGTGTGTGCTGATTTAAGATGGCCTACATCCATTGCCACAACAGTACTCAGGACAAGCCTTTTTTGAGTCTACCCCTGTGGTCTTCAACCTTGGGGTTCCCATACCACTGGAGTACAGACTGCTTTCCAAAAGGTACCCAAATATGCAGAGTTTTGAGAAAATCAATTTTCTGATTCTCATCTTCTTAAATTCTTGTTCCTAAAACCAGTCTGTTTGAGAAAGCACTGTTGTTCACTATAGCCTTCCTCCCACTTTTCAAAGAAGATAAATACCCATTAGTTATCCCAAATCTTACTATGGCACTGCCAGGTGAATAATATCCAAGAGGCACCAAACAAAGGGGAAGTCTCCTCTAATGATTAACAAGAAGCCAGTCTTTCACTGTCTTGTACATATTTCTGTTAAGAGTAAAACTTTAGAAATGGGGTATTTTGGCTTATGTAGTTATGCTCTAATATAAATATATGGTGCAGTGGGGATGGCAGGAATTAGACATTTTCCATCCCCTAACAAGTATCAAGAAAGCATTGTTCTTAAGAAAGGGGAGCGCGGAGAGTACCTGTTACATATATATAGAGAGAGTGAGAGCAAGAGTGAGAGCGAGAGCGAGGGAGGGAGGGAGAGAGTTATATATATATATAGTTTTCCACATACTTAAATATATTTATTTTTAGCTATGCTCCTCCCAAAGACCTGCCCTTAGCAGGAAAGGAATGTGTTGGGATGACCAAAGCAGTACAGGTTAACGAGGCTGATTATTTTAAGTGTAACTGAAATGTTTTCAAGGATTAGCAAATTTTTCACATCACACTAGCTAAAACAAGTAAAGCTTTTATATGATCTCTTTCAAAGCTGATGTGTGATATTGAATAACGAAGTTAGAAACCATTTCTATCAAATCATATAATAAAATATTTTTCCAGTTTTAGTCAATTACCATTTTTATTTTATTTTATGGAGTGTTTTAGTCTTCTAGGCCGCTGAAATGCAATATACCAGAAATGGGCTGGCTTTTACAATGGGGACTTATGAGCTTAGAACCTTACATTTCTGAGGCCATAACAATGTCTACATCAAGGCAGCATCAGGTGATGCTTTCTCCCTGAAGCCTGGCTGCTGGCGATCCTGGATGCCTCTGCCACATGGCAAGGCTCATGACTGTGCTGCTGGTCTCTCTTCTCTCCCTGGTTTTGCTGCTTTCAGCTTCTGCCTTCCAGGGCTTTCCTCTTCTGCCTCTGAATTACATTCTTTTAGAAAGGATCCCAGTAAGAGAATTAAGACCCAGCCGGAGCCACACTTTACTAAAGTAACCTAATCAAAAGGCCCCATTTAAAATGGGTTTACACCCACAGGAATGGATTAACTTTAAGAACATACTTTTCTGTGGTCCATTCAGCTTCAGACTATTACATGGAGGTTTTAATATTTTTGAGCTTCCCATTAAAAAAAATAAAATTATATATTACACTCCAGTTCAACTAATTATTTGTGGTCTATATCTTTCTATTTCATTATATCCATGGAAAAAGTTTGATCATGATGTCTAAGAAATTAATGGTGCTATTTCTGATTTTTATACCTGAGACTTAACCACTTATGGCCAAAAGATGAACCTCAGAGTTTGATACATGCAAATATAGATTTTACCAAAGGAATCAAGACTTGCTTTATAAACAGCTTATAATTTTGGCTACACATGACATTGTATTACTATAAATTAGGTAATAAAAAGTAGTATATTGATTTATTACCTTGTTTTTAATAACTTTAAAAATAGATCAATGAATTGAATGGGTAAATGAATTATATTAAATCTATATCAAGTTAATCTTGGCTAATTTCAATCCTTACAGCAGCCCATGGCATAGGTACTATTATTTCCCCACAAAAAGGTCAAGTGAAGTATTATCCATGGCCACAGAAGCCAAAAAGGCCTCTGAGCAAGCCAATATAGAAGTCACAAAAACCATGTATTAAAACTTAGGCATGTTGTACTTCATATATTCCAGTTTTACACAGTTAAAATAAGCTTGAGGGAAGCGGCTGTGGCTCAATCAGTGGGGCTCCCGTTTACCATATGGGAGGCCCCGGGTTCGGTTCCCGGGGCCTCCTGGTGAGGGCAGGCCCGCCCGCACGGCGTGGTTGGCTGACCCAGCGAGCACGGGCAGCAAGGGGGGGATAAATGAATAAATAAATAAAATCTTAAAAAAAAAAAAAATAAGCTTGACTATCTGGTTTCCAAGCTCATAGTAGAATAGAAGGAAAGAACTAGTAGGGCACAAAATCTACTATGGACAAACATACTAGTGCAAACTGACAGTAAACATCCTAACAGCAAGGAAGAAACACAAGAGCTATATGAATCAATCCTCAAAATGAAAAGTAGATGCTAAAATCCTACTCCATATCACTGTTTTAAATTAAATTAATATTTACTGTTTACTTTTTTGATTATGTAAATATTCTTTACCGAGTCAGGACATGCACAATTATATAAGTTGGGACAAATTATTGTATTCTCTGGAAAGAAAAATTGCCTCGTTTTCTCTATTACTTAGTTTTCTGGGTACTTATTATAATCCATTCCCAAATTCTGACAGTGCAATAAAATTTCTTGCAATGTATTTAAATACTTCAGGTAATCTGTTTCATTTTTTCTTGGAGATAGCCCTTTTGGAGCTTTTCATTCCGCTCCAATTTAGACTGGTTCTCCATATACCAGTTACTATCATCCTAGGACTACTTATCACTACCTTCCAATGAATTCTTTCACCTCTCTACTGTGTTTAATCCCTTGTTCTTTGTTTTTGTTTTTGATAACCTTCTCTTTCTTGGTTTACTCACTCATTTTGGTGGGACACATCATCCAATAATCTTTCTTGGAGAAATGATGTATGGAAGGTAAATAATTTGAGACTTTATATGTCTGAAATAGCAGTATTCTACCCTTTATTTATTTTTTTTTTTTTACCAGGAGGTACCGGGGATCGAACCCCGGTCTCTCCATATGGTAGACGGACGCCTAACCTTTTGAGCCACATCCGTTTCCCGTATTCTACCCTTTAACGTGATTGATAGTTTATCTGGTTATAAAATTCTTCAGAATTTTGAAGGCCTTGTTCAATTGTTTTCTAGATTCCAGTGTGAGACTTGAGAAGTCTGATGCTATTCTAATTCCCAAGCCTTTATAAGTCACCTATTTTTCTTTGTGAAAGCTCCAGGGGTCTGAAGGCACAGGATGATAGATCTTGTTTGATAGTATTTACATACTATAAAACACACCAATTCTATGGTGATGGTGGTAGAGCATTGAAAAGTAATTAATGCCATTGACTTGTACACTTAAAAATGGTTAATGTGGCAAGTTTTATGTTAGATATATGTTACCACAATTTAAAAATTATTTGAGAAATTATTTAGGAACAACAACAAAAACCTCACCAATTTTTTTTTTTTTTTTTTTTTAAAGATTTTATTTATTTATTCATTTATCCCCCCCTTGCTGCCCATGCTCGCCGGGTCAGCCAACCACGCCATGCGGGCGGGCCCGCCCCCACCAGGAGGCCCCGGGAACCGAACCCGGGGCCTCCCACATGGCAAACGGGAGCCCCACTGATTGAGCCACAGCCGCTTCCCTTCCTTACCAATTTTAAGTGTACCATTCAATGCATTTTGACACGTATATATAGTCATGGAACTTCCATCAAATCATGATATAAAATATTTCTATCATTCCAAAAAATGATCTCATTGTGGTTTTTGTTGTTGTTGTCTTGAGGTCCCAGGGGCCCGGGATTGAACCTAAGACCTTGTATGTGGGAAGCTGGTGCTCAACCACTAAGCTTCCCTGAGTTAGTTTTTTTGTTTGTTTTGCTTGTCATTTGTTTTTGTTTTTTTCAGGAGGCACCAGGAACCAAATCCGGGACCTCCCATGTGGTAGGCAGGCACTCAACTGCTTGAGCCACAACTGCTCCCTCTCATTGTGGTTTTAATTTGTATTTCCTAATGACTAGCACTGTTGAGATTCTTTTCATGTACTTCTTTGCCATCTGTATATCTTATTTGGAAGAGTTGTTGTCTTAGTTTGCCACAGTGCTACTGATGCAAAGTACCAGAAATAGCTTGGCTTTTATAATGGGAATTTTATTAGGGGAATATCTTATAGTTCTGAGGCTATGATATGTCCAAATCAAAGCACCATCAGAGATGCTTTCTCACCAAAGTCAGCTTCTGGTGAACCTGGTGTCCTGCCACGTGGTAAAGATGGCAACTGATCTCTGCTGATGTCCCTGCCTTCCCCTCCAGAATCTACTGTCTCTCGGAGCACAGCTGTGGACAACAAGGCACAGGGCTTGTCTCTTCCTAGACCTCCTCTCTCAGTCTTGGCTGCTCCACTTTCTTCTGAAATTCAGCTGTGGGCTTTCAGGCGTATGGCTCATCTTTTCAGCCTTGAGCTGTTCTGTGGGCCCATCCTCTCAGTTGCTTCATGCTTAAGCTTTGCCTACTAGCAATCCTTGAGTCCTCTCTCACATGGTGAGCAGGTAAGTATAGTGAAAGGAGGAAGACGGCTGAGGGATGGCAGACAACATGACCGACAGACAACATGGCTGTAAGATCCCGCCCAGAAACCTCCTGAGGGATCCTGTGAGACACTGGCCGTGTGAATCATTTGGAAGGAGAATCCCATTCTGGGTCAAGGGAAAGCCCTGGATACCATTGGACCCCTGAAAACTGACAGGTGGGACAACCAATCAAAAGAGCAAACAGCTCAGGCACCTCCCCCCACATTATGAAGGGGGAGGAGGGAAGACTTTAAAAAGGCCTGACCTGGGGCCCCAGGTACAGGTCTTACTCTGTGGTCCATGTCTCGGACCGTGTACTTTTCTCATTTTCTTGTTTCTTAATAAACTCTTTACTCCCTTGCCTACCCTGTGGTGTGTCCTTAAATTCTTTTATGTGACATAAGTCAAGAACCTAGAAGCCCAGAACCCAGAGCCTTCTGCTAACAACAGGATAAAAAATGGCAGAGCTCTTTTGTCCTCTGTATCTCTTCCTCTGTGTCTCCATCTATATAAGGCCTAGTGAGAGGGCAGAAACCCAACCTGTGTCACACCTCACTGATGTAGTCCATCAAAAGGGCACCTCACGACAGACAACATGGCCGCGAGACCCTGCCGAGACCTTGACCTTGACCTTGAGGTCCCAGTTGGAACTCTTTACAGGGCCGAAGGGAGACCCTGGATATTCCAAACAGACCTCACCATTGGCCCCCTCCACTGGTGGGATAACCAATAACAGGTGGGGCCCCTCCTCTTAGCATTAGCAAGGGAAGGAATAATTAATAGCTTAAAAGGTAAACACACAAGGGAAGTGGATGTCACTCAAGCAATTGAGCTCCCCCCGACCACATGGGAGGTCCCGGTTTTGGTTCCCGGTGCCTCCTAAAGAGAAGATGAGCAGACACAGAGAGTACACAGTGAATGGATGGACACAGAGAGCAGACAGCCAGCACAAATGACTGGGGGTGGCAGTGGGAATAAATAAATAAAAAAAAATCTTAAAAAAAAATTCAAAGGCTTTACATTTATTTGATTAAATGAAGATTAGTGCTTTGATTTGACCATATCATTAGGGCATACACAATTGAGTCCCCACCCGCTTGGTGGGCCATATAAATGGACACTCAATCAAGAACACAGAAGCAGATACACGTGAAAAGAGAGAGGGCTCCATAGACACAGAAGAGGACTTGGATCCTGTGGCCCTGAGGAGAGATGAGCCATTCACCTGATAGTTTACAGCTGAAGAGAACAGAGCAGCTGAGCCCTATACCAGCCTACAGCTGAGATCAGAAGAAGCTGGGCCCATGGAGGAACAGGAAGGCAGAACTCTCACAGAGACCAGCAACCATCTAGAGCCAACACATGGCAACAGACTTTGGTGAGGAAGTACCTGTTATGGTACCTTGAGTTGTACTCTTTAGGGCCTTGTAACTGTAAGTTTCTACCCCAAATAAATACCCTTTTATAAAAACCAACAAATTTCTGGTACTTTGCATCAGCACCCCTTTGGCTGGCTAATACAGATGGAAATACACACCAAGATTTGGTGTGGTCTCCTCTAGGCGGAGAGAGTGGGCTTTGGCTTGTGTGGTTACCTTTTTTTTTTTTAAACATTTTATTTATTTATTTATTTATTTATTTATTTATTCCCTCCCCGCCTCATTGTTTGCACTTGCTGTCTACTCGTCTTCACTTTAGGAGGCACTGGGAACCGAACCTGGGACCTCCAATGTGGGAGAGAGGCACTGAATCCCTTGAGCCACCACATCTCCCTGCTTTGTTATGTCTCTCATTGTGTTTCCTCTTTGTGTCTACTTGTTGCATCATCTTGTTGCATCAGCTTGCTGCACATGCCCATCATGCCAGCTTGCTGTCTTGCTCATCTTCTCCAGGAGACACCAAGAACCAAACCTGGGACCTCCCATGTGGTAGGTGGGAGCTCAATCACTTGAGCCACATCTACTTCCCAAGCCTTTGAATTTAAATCAAAGAGTACCATACCCCAAGGAACAGACCAGTTTACAAACAAAATCTCTCTTTTTGGAAATCATGAATAATCTTAAACTGCCACACCATCCTTCTCTCCCATTTCTCAGCAAGCTCTGTTCTTTTCCCCCATTTCCCAATAAATTCTTTTTACTGGCCTAACTAAAAAAAAAAAAAAAAAAAAAGGACCCCACACTCACAGGAATTGATTCATTCAAAACTTAGTCTTTTTCTTTTTGGGATTCGTAGAAGAACTTCAAACTGCCACAGTTGTCTCTTCAAATCTTTGCACATTTCTTATTGGGTTGTTTACCTTGTTATTATAGAATTGTAAGAGTTTTTATATATTCCAGATATAAAACCTTTGTTGAATATATGTTTCATACAAATATTCTCCCAGTCTGTGGATTGCCTTTTCTTTTTCTTAAGAGTATCTTTTTTTTTTTTTTTTAAGATTTTATTTATTTATTCATTTATCCCCCCCTTGCTGCTTGCGCTCGCCGGGTCAGCCAACCACGCCGTGTGGGCGGGCCTGCCCTCACCAGGAGGCCCCGGGAACCGAACCCGGGGCCTCCCATATGGTAAACGGGAGCCCCACTGATTGAGCCACAGCCGCTTCCCTTAAGAGTATCTTTTGAACAGCAAAAGTTTTTAATTTTGATAAAGTCAATTTATCAATTTGTTATTTTAAAAACAAATCAATTTTATTGATACATATTAATAAAGCATACAATTCATCCAAAGTGTACAATCAATAGTATTTGGTATAATCACATAGTTGTGCAGTCATCACTTCATTCATTATTAGAGCATTTTCATTATTTCAATAATAATTATAAACAAAAGACAGACGAGAAAATTCTTCACCTCTCAACCCTGTGTTTCCCCTGCTGTACATAGCTGCTATTTCTGGCTATTCTTGCACAATTATTTATTTATTTATTAAGGAGTTTTATTGAGATATATTTACCTACCATACAATCTAGCTAAAGTGTATCATCATTTTTAATTCTTTTTTTTCAATGTTCTACTTAAGAAATTTTAATTTATGCAAGGTCACTAAGATTGTCTTTTTGGTTTTCCTCTAAAAGCTATATAGTTTTAGCTTTTATATTTAGGTCTATGATCCATTTCAAGTTAAAATTTTATATACAGTGAAATAAGTGTTGTGTTCATTTTATTTTCATATGAATGTCCGATTATTCCAACATCATTTGTTGAAAAAATAATCCTTTCTCCATTAAATTACCTAAGAACTCTGGTGAAAAAATTAATTGGTCATAATTCTGTGGGCCTACTTCTGTACTTTCTATTCTGTTCCATTGATCTATATGTCCACCTTTTTGCAAGTATCACAGTGTCTTGATTACTATAGCTTTATAATAAGTCTTTTTTTTTTCCTTCCAGAGTGGAGGGAAGCTGCTCAATCTCTTTTTTTAAAAAAAACAATTTATTGAAATATATCATTCATACATGAACAAACATAAACTATAAAGAGTTCAGTAAACATTGTGATCTTACAAAACAAATAAGTCTTAAAAAACAAATAGTGTAAGTCCTCCAACTTTGTTCTTCTTTTTCCACATTGTTTGGCATTTCTAGGCCATCTGTGTTTCCATCTAAATTTTAGAATCAGTTTGTCAATTTCTGCAATTGAGATTTCAGTTGAAATCACAATGAATCAGTGGTTCTTACCTGAGGGTGGTATTGCTCCCCAGGGAACATTTGCCAGACATTTTTGTGAGGCAAAATGAGCAGATGCTGGGGATGTTGCTAAACATCCTACGTGCACACGCCTCTCACAACAAAGATTTTCCAGCCCAAAATGCCAATAGTGCCACTGTTGAGAAACTTTGCATTGAAAATATAGATTATTTTGAGGAGAATTGACATCTGAAATATATGAAGTCTTAATCCATAAGTATGATAGAGCTCTTCATTTATTTAGTTCTTTAATTTCTCTCAGCAATATTTTGTAGTTTCTAGCATACAAGTCCTGCACATCTTATGCTAAATTTATCACTAAATAGTTTGTGTTTTTTGATGATGCTATGGCAAATATTTTTATTTTAATTTTTGAATTTTTGTTGCTTGTATGTAGAAATACCATAACCTTTTATATCTTGACCTTGTATCCCATGATCTTGTTAAACTCATATATTATTTCTAGTAGTTTTTTTTTTGTTGATTCTTTAAGATTGTCTACATAGAGATCATGTCTTCTGTGAATAAAAACAATGTTACTTCTTCCCTTTCAATCTGTTTCCTTTTTTAAAAAAGATCTATTTTTATTTTATTTATCCCCCTACCTCCTTGTTGTTTGTGCTTGCTATCTGCTGTGTCCATTTGCTGTGTGCTCTCTGTGTCTGCTCATCTTCTCTGTCTTCTCTTTATTTATTTTTTTTTTAAAGATTTTATTTATTTATTTATTCATTTATCCCCCCCTTGCTGCTTGTGCTCGCTGGGTCAGCTAACCACGCCGTGCGGGCGGGCTTGCCTTCACCAGGAGGCCCCGGGAACCGAACCCGGGGCCTCCCATATGGTAAACGGGAGCCCTACTGATTGAGC
This sequence comes from Tolypeutes matacus, assembly GCA_026826555.1. Classification (NCBI taxonomy): domain Eukaryota; kingdom Metazoa; phylum Chordata; class Mammalia; order Cingulata; family Chlamyphoridae; genus Tolypeutes; species Tolypeutes matacus. The sequence continues at coordinate 25,846,135 of JAKSZT010054030.1, forward strand.
CACAGCCCCTTCCCTCTGTCTTCTCTTTAGGAACCTAACCTGGGACCTCCCATGTTGGGGAGAAGTGCCCAATTGCTTGAGCCACCTCCACTCCCTGCTTTGTTGTCTCTCTCATTGTGTTTCCTCTTTGTGTCATCTTGTTGCATCAGCTTGCCATGCCAGCCTGTCCTGCCAGCTCTCTGTCTTGCTCATCTTCTCCAGGAGGCACAGGGAACCGATTTATTTATTTTTATTTATTTCCACTCCCCCTCATTGTTTGTGCTCGCTGTCTGCTCATCTTTTTAGGAGGCACCTGGAACCAAACCGGGGGCCTCCCATGTGGGACGGAGGCACCTAATCACTTGAGCCACCTCCCCTCCCCTGTTTCCTTTCATTTTACTTCCTTCCTCCTCCCCCTCCCCTCCCCTTCCCTCCCCTTCCCTTCCCTTCCTTCCTTCCCTTGCCTTCCCTTCCCTTTCCTATCTTTCCTTTCCTTTTTTTTTTTTTTTTCTCCCATACTGGACTGGCTAGGACCTACAGCACAATGTTGAATAGAAATGGTTAGAGTGGGCATCTTTGCCTTGCTCATGATCTTAAGGGGAAAACATTCAATCGTACATCATTAAACATGATATTAGCCGTAGGTTTTTCACGGATGCTTTTTATCAAGTTGAGGACAGTCTCTTCTATTCCTAGTTTGCTGAGAGTTTTTAGCTGCATGGGTGTTGAATTTTGTCAAATGCTTTTATTTGCATCTATTGAAATGATCGTATGGTTTTTCTACTTTTGTTTATCAATTTAGTGAATTACATGACTGATTTTTAAAAAATGTATTGTGGTAACATATGTACAATACATATACAACATAACATTTCCCATTTTAACCACTTTCAGGTATACAATTCAAGGGTGTAAATTATATTCACGTAGTTGTGCTACTATCACCACCATCCATTACCAAAACTTTTCTATCACTCCAGAACAGAAATGTACTTTGGTTTTAATTTGCTCAAGTTTTTGAAAGTGGAAAGTAATGCCATTGATTTGAGACTTTTCTTCTTTTCTAATATAGGCATTTAGTGTTATAAATTTCCCTTTAAGTACTGCTTTATGTTGATATGTTGTTGTTTTCATTTTTATTCCATTGAAAATAATTTCAAATTTCCTTTTTCTTTCTTCTTTGCTCCACAAGTTATATAGAATGTGTTATTTAGTTTTCAAGTATTTGATGATTTTCCAGAGACCTTTCTGTTACTTATTTCTTATTTAATTCTATTTTGGCCACAGAAAACACTCTGTATGACTTGATTGCTTTTAAATTTATTGAGACTTGTATTATGACCCAGAATTTTATTAGATATATAGGCTACCTACTGGGAGAAAATGAGTTAGTTATTATGATGAGCTCAATAAATGTGTGCTCCCTCCTGAGAGAGTAAGTTGTGTTTTAGTGTTCTCTACACACAACGGAAAAGATCTGAATGGAAAACTGAAATTTCAATATTCCAAGTATTTCCAAATATCTATGTGTTTACCCTCACATATTTGTTTTAGCTTTAGACATGAATGAAGTTCCTAGGTCTCTGGAAAAAAATGCCCTTTCTTAGATTGCCTTGTTTCTCATCTCAGAATTAAAAATTAAGTAAATCTAATTTTATAATTCTTTAAATTTATACACTAATGTATTTTAGGGGAAAATGTGGTTGGTAATGCTCAATATCACTGAATTTAACAGTTTAAGTGGGGAAGCAGATGTGGCTCAAGCAGTTGGGCACCCACCTACCACATGGGAAGTCCCGGGTTCAATTCCCTGTGCTGCCTAAAGAAGATAAACAAGACAGTGAGCTGACACATCAGGCTGATGCAACAAGATGATGCAACAAAGAGACACAAGGAGGAAAACACAATGAGAGACACAACAAAGCAGGGAGCGGAGGTGGCCCAAGTGATTGGGTGCCTCCCTCCCATATGGGAGGTCCTTGGTTTGGTTCCAGTGCCTCCTAAAAGGAAGACAAGCACACAATGAACAGACACAGCAAGCATAAACAATGAGGAAGGGGCGAAGAAATAAATAAATCCTTAAAAAAAAAAAAAAAACAGTTTAAGTGACCAGTAAATGTGAAGAATCTGAGCCTGTGGAATTGGCCACAATGTTTCGTTCATGAACATAGCGAAATTGAGCATTTTTAGAGATGTTAGATGGCCTTCAAATACGTTGTTGAGGGAACAGATGTGGCTCAAGCAGTTGAGCGCCTGCCTCCCATATGGGAAGCCCCAGGTTCGGTTCCCCGTGTCTCCTGAAAAAAAGATAAACAAACAACAAGCAAAACAAACAAAAAACTAACTCAGGAAAGCTGATGTGGCTCAGTGGTTACGTGATAGCTTCCCACATATGATGTCCTGGGGTCAATCCCCGGCCCTGGTACCTAAAAAAAAAAAAAAAATACATTGTTGACCCAGCAGATTTTTGAATATGCTATTAGGGATTGTAATTGCAATATCTAAATTAAAATTGTTGCCCTATTAAAAGAAGTTGCTATCAGTATCAAAAAGCAAAAGCAAGAAATACAAATGGCTAAAAAGCACATGAAAAAATGCTCAACATCACTTGCTATCAGGGAAATGCAAATCAAAACTACAATGAGATACCATCTTATACCCATCAGAATGGCAGCTATTAAAAAAACAGGAGACACTAAATGTTGGAGA
>JAKSZT010054030.1:25849222-25927791 GCA_026826555.1 Tolypeutes matacus
GGAGAGGGCCTGCATCTGCAGGCAGGATCATCCCACCCACCATATCCATGGGATATAAGCCCTCTCTCACTTGGAGTTGGAGTGGACATCACCATCCCAGTCGCCTCTGGATTGGGGGAAGAACTATGGACTAGAGTGGACTTGATGGTATTCTCTTGCTCACATATGGTGATTCTTGCAATGCAAGAAATTATAACAATGAGGTGGAGCCAGTGGCCACTTGACAGTTTTTTGGGTAGGGAGGGGATGAGCAGTTGAAATACGGGGGCTTCTTTGGGAGTTGGAGGTTGTCCTGAGTACTGTTGTGGCAATGGATGTAGGCCATTTTAAATCAGCACACACCACTCAGAACTGAGTGGGAGAGAGTGTGGTCTACAGTGTGAACTGTGGTCTATGGTTGGTGGCAAGGCTCCAGGATGTGTAAGTTCATTGAGGTTGGTGGGCCACACTATGGGAGATGTTTGTGTGGGATGTGGTGGGAGGTGTGGGAGGTGGGCAACATGGGAATCCGAGTGGGTTCCGTATAATATTTTAGGTAATCTAAGCACCTCTTAAAATATATGTATATATATATATAAAAAATAACATTTTTGTAAGCAAATACACATATATGCATATATATTTATATATCATTTTACAAATGTTTGTATGTATTGTGAGAATTTTGATTTTTGCCCATAATAAAAAAAAAAAAAAAAAAAAAAAAAAGCAAAAAAAAAACAAAACAAATGAAAAAATTGGCCTCTGCTTCCCACACAGAGCAGAAGGGAGAAGCTGGAGGATGAAATGCTCTATCCATCCTATGCACTCCCCAAAACCAACAGTTAGTACTTTTATTGTGCCCAGAGCCCTCTGTCCTTACATGACTGTGGGATGCTAATTCTTACCTGTGGAAGAGAGGGTACAGTGGCAATAGGATCAGCTTTGGCCATCTGGTCCTGTGAAATTGTTTCCTCCCACAAGGGTATTGGGGGATTTCAAGCCCTAATTTTCAATATCTTCTTAATATGTGGATGTAGGACCCACATGCCCCCATGCTAGGTAAGGGCCTTTCAATTACAAACTCTAAAGTCATATAGAAAACTAAGTATTAAAGCACCAGATCTGTGGAATGAGTTCCATTCCCAATCATCAATTTTTTCAAGGAACTTTTATTATAAAATAACCACAAGTCTGTATGCACAAGATAAAATTAAATATTCCAATTTATAGCAACTCAGTGATAACTCAACCCCTCTCATCTTGTGTTTTTCAATTAAATATTCTTGGCATACCATGATAAGTTTTCTTTTTAAAGGAGAAAAAGAAAATATTACAAAGTTCATTTCGGCCTTATATTTAAAGTAGGGAAATAAAAGTAATAATCCTTTCTTTTGCCACTAAGTCTATGACAAGGAAAGCAATCAATCTGCTCAGGAGAAAATTTTTTCTTGAAGTTCTTCAATAGTTTTTATATTGTTTTTTGAGGTACCAAGGGCTGGGGATTGAACCCAGGACCTCATATGCGGGAAGCCAGTACCCAACCACTGAGCCACATTGGCTTCCCTGAGTTGTGTTTTTTTTTTTTCATTTGTTTTGCTTGGTTTTTTTTTTTTTTTTTTTTTTTTTCCAGGAGAACCGAACCCAGGCAGGAGCCCAACAGCTTGAGCCACCGGTTTTTCTGCTCACCAGTTTTTTGTTTTTTGTTTTTTTTAAGATTTTATTTATTTATTTATCCCCCCCCCTGCTGCTTGTGCTCGCTGGGTCAGCTAACCACGCCGTGCGGGCGGGCTTGCCTCCCATATGGTAAACGGGAGCCCTACTGATTGAGCCACAGCCGCTTCCCTTGTTTTGTTTTTAATAATCTTTAGACTTGTTAGTAGCTCCCTTCAAATGCCAGTGTGGAGATCATTCAAAGTGAAAAGAAGAACTAAATTAATAAAGGAATTTTTGCCTGTGTGAGAGAGATAATGAAGTTAAGAATCACACCTCCACCAACAGAGCACTCCAGAGTCTCTGATTTACCTTTTTCCTGCTCTCATCCGAGGATGAATAAGACAGAGATGACCTACAAATGAAGCAAGGGGGAAACAGCATTAAAAACATTGGCTGGGGAGTCAAAAGACTCGACAAAGTGGCTTTGTCACTAACGTGAATTGGAATTAAGCCACTTAGTCTTTCTCACTCTGGAGTTCCTCATTTTTAAAATTAGAAGATTAGATTAATCTATTAATCTATTAGATTAATAGATTTCCAAGCTTCTTATGGACTTTTCCCTTCTGCTACCTTGTCTTCTTGGCTCTTTGCTCCCCCTTGTTCTCTAGCATCTCCTCCTCTGTTAATTCTTCCCACTGTCACTTAAATGTAGGAGTCTCTCTGGGGAACTGCCCTTGACTCCCTTTTTTTTTATAATCCCCCATTCAGTGATTGATCAATGCAGGGATCAAAAGGGCTGGCCCCCTTGCTCCAGGCTGGAGGACTCTGAAGGGACACCTCTGCTCCTGAGCTTCCCTGCTCTCTGTAGCGACTGCATTCAGTTCAACTCCTTCTGCCCAGTTCTGCCGGTGTTGATTCTGAGATCATGACTCAATAAACCACCTGTGCAAAAATCTCCATCTCAGAGTCTGTTTCCTGGAGACCTGAACTTAAGACAACCAATTCCAGGAGTTTTGGAGGAAAGACTCTAAAGTAGGATTTGGGAATTGGATCACCCATCTGACAGCTGGCGATGTAGACCCCATCACTTGGGGTAGGAGGAGCACTACAAGCTCCTGACACGCTGTGCAATTGTCAAAACCTTTCACTGGTGGTGAGCTTGAATAGGTACTAGAAGAAGGAGATGCCCTAGAAGGCACAATATCTGAGATGTTTGAGAGACTGGGGATAAGTCCTAACCATAGGAAAATGGAATCAGATGGCAATTGCTGAGTGTCATTGATGCATTAAAAAAAAAGACATCAAAAGTCTAAGGGTGAGTAATCATCAATTGAAGGTCAAGTGTGAAAGCCAGAGAGCCTCCTTGGCAGCATGTGCAAGGAGGATTGGACTCATCTCTTGCAGCCAGAGGGCAGAAAAAGCTTAAGAAGGGCCTCTGGACCTATAAGAGTAGCAGAATTCCAGAGATGTGTGAATTTTCATCCTTGGCAAGTCTGCTGCACCAAGGTCAGGGCCCTGACTAGGAAGAAGTGGAATTCTAAGACTTGAATGGGGCATCTGGATTGATTCACTTGAAAACCTTGAAATTCCAGATCCCTCTGAACTCTCTGATCCTGCTCATGCCTGATCGCAGATGTCTGCTAACCTAACTCTTGGACGTTTTCTCCAGGAAAAGAGACCAGCCAGAATTCTGGAGGAGGTGATCCTAAACCTAGAATTTATTACATGAAGCAAGGGGATCTGAGGATCATAAACGGTAGATTGTCATGGATGATTGTGATGTGCCGTGCAGGTCCTCTGTTCAGGACTGTGTCACTTATTCCCCCAGATGCTGGAAGGCCTGGCTGCCAAAAGCTCTCAGTTGAGTCCCCCTCCAGGAATTGCCTTTAGTTGAAGAAAGCCACCTCACCCAAGATCAAGTCCCCTCCCTGGGTATAAAGTCCAATCCTCCTTGCCTCAGTATGGGACAGGTTTTATGGGATCAGCAGAGGCCTCTTCTGCAACGGCACTGCATTTCAACTCCTCCCTCTGCCCAGTCCTCCTTCATTCGCTGCTGCCTGCCCATCCACTCCTACCCCACCCCAGGTGTCGATACTGAGGGCACTCCCCAATTAAAGTCCTGCACACAAATCTCCATCTGAATCTCTTTTTTTCTGGTGCATCTAACCTAACAACTTCCATGATTGCTAGCTGACACCAATATGTATCTTCTCTTTTTCCTTTATTATTAACTCAGCCAAAGGCTGCAAACTATCTTATAGCTGGCCACGAGATGTAGGATGTATGACATGATGATATGCAACTAAGTTCTGTCCAACTGTGTGAGAAAAAGTGACATGGGCCACTTCCTGGCCATATTCTTGAAGTGATAGGCATGCCCTTCACTTGTCTTTGCCTCCCTTTCACTGGCTGGGATGCAGATGTGATGGCAGAGGCTAGAACAAGAGATGGAAGCCACAATCTTACCCTATCAATCTTAGACTGACTTTCTCTAGCTGTTACGTGAGTGAGAAATAAACTACTGTATTGGGTAAGCCACTGAATTTGAGGTATCTCTGCTACAGTAACTTAGCCTAACACTTTGGATAATGCCAAAATCCATTTCTCTATTCCAGACTTCTTTCACAAACTAGCTTCTGTTTAACATTCCCAGTTTTGAGACTCAGCATGTCCACATCATAATTTATCCTTACGCTTCCTAAATACTGCTCCTCCTTTGTTTCTTATTTCTTAGAATTCCACAATTCTACTCTCCAGGCTTGAAAACTTGGGGTCATTTTCACTCCTCTTTCTCTCGCCCCATAGCTAATCATCTGGGAAGCCTATTACAGGTGCTATTTTTCCAATAAGAAATTCTCCTTCTAGGCCCTTGTTTTAGTTTGCTAGCATGCCGAAATGCAAAATACCAGAAATGGGTTGGCTTTTACAATGGGAATTTATTAGTTTACAAGCTTACAGCTCTGAGGCTGTGAAAATGTCCAAATCATCAAGTCATACTTTTTCCCTGAAGACCATCTGCCAGCAATCCTGGACTCCACATGGCAAGGCACATAGAGGCATCTGCTGGTCTCTCCCTCCTTTCCTGGGTTTCATTGCTTCCAGCCTCTTGGTTCTGTTGCTTTCTCTCTGTTTCTTTCTCTGTATTTATTCCATTTATAAAGGATTCCAGTAAGAGGATTAATATTCACCCCGGGCCACATTTTAATCAAAGTAATCCAATCAAAAGGCCCTTGACTGAAGTAACCTAATCAAAAGGTCCCACCCACAATAGGACCAGCTTTAAGAATATGATTTTCTGGGGTATGGACCAGCTTTAAGAATATGATTTTCTGGGGTACATACAGTCTCAAACTGCCACAACCCTGATACCTGGTTTCCCATTATTCTGGAACATCTATCTTATATCTACCCTCTGATATAGTTTAGTTAACCTATTTTTTGTCTTTTCTTGGCTAAGCCCCTGTTTTAGTTTGCCAAAGAGCTGCTGATGCAAAGTACCAGAAACATGTTTTGGGATACAAGCTTACACTTCCAAGGCTGTGAAAAGTCCAACTCAAGGCATCATAAGAGGTGCTTTCTCACCCAAGTCAGCTACCATGTATTGAAGCAAGATGGCAGGCGATCTCTGCCTTCCCCTCCAGGCTATGCTGTCTCTCAGAGCTTTGGTGAGGGCAACCAGATATAGGGCTTGTCTCTTACCAGGCCTCTTGTCTCAGGCTCAGCTGCACCACTTTTGTCCTGATTTCAGCTGCAAGCTATCAGGCAAATGGCTCATTTCTCCCCAGGGCCTCGGCTGCTTGAGCCTCTCCTTGGTAGGATAAAAAATGGCAGAGCTCTCTTTTCCAGTGTATCTGTTTTTTTATCAGACTCAGCAAGAGGGTGGAGACTCAGCCTGAGTCACACCTCACTGAGGTAGTCCAATTGAAAAAAAGGTCTCACAGCCACAGGAGTGGACCAGCCCACAAACATAATCATTCTCTTTTTCAATTCATTAAATAATTTCAAACTGCCACACTCAACCCTCTGAATCCCAAAAAGACATGTTCCTTCCATATGCAAAACACATTCATTACATCACAGTATTTCAAAAGGCTTAAATCATTTCAGAGGCAATGCTAAGTACAAAATCACATAAAAATCAGTTGTAGGCATGCAGTTTGTCTTGGGTCGAAAGTCCTCTCTTGCTGTAGATCTGTGAAACTTGGAAAACAGGTTATCAGCTTCCGATATTTAAAGGAGAGACAGGCATAGGATAAACATTTGCATTACTAAAGGGAGAAACTGGGAGGGAAACAGGCATGGGGTTGCCCATCAGTTCTAAAAACCTGCAGGGCATACTCCATTAGATTTTACAGTCTGATAGTCATCTATAGAACAATGGTTTCTTCTTCTCCTCAGGGCCTCATGGGGACCCGCCCTTTCCACAGGCTTGCCCAATGGCCATACTTCCTGTTCCAGCCTCTTCAAGCATCTGGGTGGTGACCCAGCTCTAGACCTCACCCTCCAAAAACATTTGGGTGACAGCCACACATTCCCCAATTGCTGAGGAACCATTTCAACCTGTTTAGTACAGTGAGGTGGCGGCTACATTCTCCCTAATCTCTAGCACACAGGCCCAACCCCCTCAGAACAGTGGGGTGGTGACCTGATTCTCCCCAACCACTGGGGAATGTGCTCCACCCTTTCTGTAGCTTGGGGCAGTCAAACTCCCCCTGAACAACAGGCTGGAACATCCACCCTCTTCAAATGTTGGGGCAAGCCCACCCTCTCCATACACATGGGTGGCAAACCTCACAGTCCTGTGGTCTTGGTAAATTTTTTTCTAATCCACTCCCTGATTAAATCCTTGTTTAATGGTTGGTGCCTTACTCCCAAACTGCCTCTGGAGATCTCCTTTGAATGTACTGATTGTTTTTTAAATGGTTTGAGCAGGTTTTATAAAGAAAGAGCCCTACACATTCACATTCACACAATGGAACACCTGTCAGCCATTAAAAAAGAATGAGGCATGGAAAACGGATGTGGCTCAAAAGGTTCGGCGTCCGTCTACCATATGGAGAGACCGGGGTTCGATCCTCGGTACCTCCCGGTAAAAAAAAAAAAAAAAAAAAAAAAAGAATGAGGCAGCCCAAGAGGTACTGATATGGGACAATCAGCAAGGTCTGTAGTTAAGTAAAAAAAAGAAGGAGAATTACCGTGTCTATAATGCAACTCTGATTTGTGTTAATTTAAAAAAGACTGGGAAGCGGCTGTGGCTCAACTGGTTGGGCTCCCGTTTACCATATGGGAGGCCCTGGGTTTGATTCCCGGGGCCTCCTGGTGAAGGCAAGCTGGCCCGCACGGTGCAGTGAGCTGATGGCCTGCACAGCATGGTGAGTTGATGGCCCGCCTGGTGCGGGGTGAGCTGGCGCAGCAAGATGATGCAACAAAAGGGAGACAAGCAGACACAGAAAAACGCAAAGCAAATAGACACAGTGAGCACAAGCAGCAAGGGGGGGATAAATAAATAAAAATAAATCTTAAAAATATATATAAATAAAAATAAAAAATAGAAAAGACTATATACATATGTAAATGCTTGTATATGTATAGAATACCTTGGAAAAGATACCTAAAGACTAATGAACTGCTGCCCTTAGATAGGACGGCTAAGGAACAAGATGGCAGAGAAACCAACTTCTTACTGTATACCCATTTAAACTTTTTGACTTGTGTACTGTTTGCAAAGGCTACCACACTGTACAACCAAGGGGACACTATTCATATTCTAATCTGTGTTGACGGCATCCCTGGCTTTTTGCCTTGCCAAACAGCTGTGCATGTCAGTCTTGCTATGCATGGTTTACCTATTCATAAACAACAGAAAAAATTTTAAGAAACTATATTTAGTCTTTGCTCTGTACTTTGGACAGAACAGCTATTCTCTGAAACCATCTCAGTTAAAATAATCCGGGATTTCACAAATCTCTATGTCTGGATTGTTATTTACATCTTTGTTACTGCCCATCAATTGTAAACAGGCTTTTATTAACTTTTAAAGAGGTTATCAGCTCTTTTTTGGGTACTTCCTTCAGTGCTGAAATGACCAAGCAATGGACTCCAAAGTGAGCCTGGGGCAAGAGCAACACGAAAGCCAGCCTTGTAACCTCCATGGCTGACTTCTCCAGGGAGCTGCCAATGATCAGTTATTCAATATGTGTCGAGAGCCTGACAACCGTTCTTAACTGATGACGTGGCAAATTCTGCTGCTATCAATTTCCCATGTTATCCTAAGGATATAATCAGAGATACACACAAAATGTATGTACTAGAATGCTTGCTACAGCTTATTTCTCGTATCCCCCCAAAAATGGTCCCAAACTGAAAATCCAGAATTAAGGAGTAGTTAAATCTAGTATGATCCATCTAGGTAATGGAATTCTGTGCAGCCAGATGTTAGAAGAAAATTATGGAGAAATGACTGCATTATATTGATAAATAAAAAATCAAGCCATAAAACAGTAAGATATTATCTCAATTTTTTAAAAAAGTGTATAACTATGTTTGGAAAGATATTCACCAATATGTTAATACTGCTTATCTTTTGGAAGTTGGGCTTATTACAGGTATTATTTATAGGTATTGTAGGTATAATGCCTTATTATAGGTATTATATAGGTACATATAATTTCCTTATTATAGGTATTATTATTTCCTTCTTTGTGCTTGCCTGTATTTTCAAAATTTACTGCAATTACCCTGTTTTCTTTAATAATTAAGAAGATGTTAGTTCTACCCAAATTACAATTTAGGAGGTTCTTTGAGTACCCCAATTTTCTCCTCATTAGTCTCCCATAATGCATCAAGATAGATATATAGATGTACTAAATTAGAAACATCAATCCTGGGTTATGCAGAGAATTCTTCCAATTTGATCATAGACTGCAAGGAGGTAGGTGAGAGTGGAAGGGGTGGCAGATGGTAAGGAAGGATAAAATAGCTTAAATGGCTTTGTTACCTTTGTTACAAATTTCCTTCAGGAAGCGTCATCTAATGATTATCTAGCTAAATGAGCTATTTTCCATTTGTAGAGATGACAAACTTCACTGCTCACCAGGACCATATGTGTTTTTGATATTCATAAAGGCTTTGAAGTCTAAAATATATGCTGTTTAGGAACTTTATTTAGATTTGAGAATAATAGCTTTCTCCTAAATAATAAATAAGTATCTTAAAAAAAAAAACACAAAACACCTCTCCCTCACCCCCCAGATGGCTCCCTCACCTGTTTGCTCATTGCTTTGTGCTCGATGTCTGTTTGTTGTTTGTTTGTCTTCTTTAGAGGGCACCAGAACCGAACCCAGAACCTCCCATGTGGGAGGCCGGTGCTCAACTGCTTGAGCCACATCTGCTCCCAATAAGTATCTTTTTAAATTAGCCTTGGATGAGAGAAAAATTTCAAAACAGAAGATATGGGTCAGAATCAAGTTTTATAACTCAGTATATTCTTTACAAAACATTTATGAATTTGATTGAAGAATGATTTTAGGCACATTTGTGTATAGCATAAATACAAGTTAAATATTTGAAAAATTTATAATGAAAATGTGAATCCTAAGAGCAGCATGTAGCATAAATAATTTATTTAATCAAAATTGTCAAGATACACATTGTAAGGAGTGGATGTGGCTCAAGTGGTTGAGCACCTTCTTCCCACATGGGAGGTCCTGGGTTCGATTCCCTGTGCCTTCTAAAAACAAAAACAAACAAGCAAAGAATGAAAAAACCAACTCAGGGAAGCCGATGTAGCTCAGTGGTTGAGTGCCAGCTTCCGGCATATGAGGTCCCTGGTTCAATCCCCAGCCCTGGTACTTCAAAAAAATAATAATAATTTTTAAAAAGATACACATTGTAAAAGATAAGTTCCCTGACTCTTCCCCCATGGAAAAAAAAAATCTCTTGAATATTTAGATCAAAACTCCTAATTGAAACATCAGTAAAGAAGATTTAACTTAGCTGTAAATACAAAAATTAAAATTGCAGGAGAGACAGATCTCGTCAATATCAACTGAAGCTAGATTATAAACTCCTCTCAAATTGTGTGCCCAGTCCTCTCATGAAACTGAGACACAAAAGACAACATGGAATGCTCCACCCAGCAATGTCCTCCACAAGCATCTCTGAAGTGGGAGGGGTGTGCTAACATCATGGACTTAAGAAAATAACGCCTTTAAAAGCCGTGTGTGGGTGTGTGCCCGCCACAGTAAATTCCTCTGCAAGAGCAACAGGAAACCTCCCCTCCACTCAAATACAACTGGAATATTGATTTCCACATTCAATATTTACTGGGTACTAGTAAGGTTCCCAGACACTGGGAACTAATAACGTTCCTAGACGCTGATCAAACACCTGTTGGCTGCCTTGGATCTGAAATAGGATATTATCCCTATTCACCAACTTCTAATGAAATAGACAACAGGAAATGTTTGTCTTTGCTTGCTTTTGTGCCTGCTCCCATAACAATGGCCCCAGTCTAGAGAGATCTTTGTGCCACAGAGCATCTGCTCTGCAGTGGGATGGGCTGAGTTCCACTGGAAGAGGGCAGTGGTCCTGTGGGTTCTTGGCTGTCAGGAACAGAGCAGAAGCCTGTGAAGCCAAACATTTCACCTGGGACCCTTAGGACAGTGGTTCCCACCCTGGAATGTTCAGCCAGGGGCCACAAACTTATTCCCATGGGTTAGAATCCACCAAACTTAACAACGCTTTCAAGTGACTTGATAGGAGACTGTCTATTTTTTGCTAACTATTATACCCCTGGCCTAAGGTCTTATCCACACTACTATAAATAAATACTTGTTGAATGAATGAATACTTTTCTGGAATATTCTATTTTTTTTGCAATGAAGATGTTACTTTTGAAATTATAAAATAAATAAATAAAAACTTTCTGGCACTGTCATACTTAAAAATGGTGAAGAACCACTCTTCTAGAGAATTTTTCCCTAGGTGAAAACCTAATTATTTTTTTCTTCCATGGTCTTTCTTTGAATGAAACTAAATTTTGAGTACAAATATTACTCAATATACACAAGCTTGACACAATTCACCTAATTTAAAGGGTTTCCAAATCAGATTACTGATTCAATGATATAAATCACCAATGATTTATTTCGGAGACTTTTGAGGTAGCTCCACTACCTGTTTCAGTGAACAGACTCCACTATCACTGCACTATTTACTTTCTTGTAAACTTTTTACACATAGCTGCCTTTTTTTTTTTTTTTTGCTTGAAAAAGTTGGCTATGTTTAATTGCTAACACAATTTTATTAATTCCGATAGATATAATTTCCAAGAAGACCATTCAAACACACATGCTTGAGTAAGACATGGGAGAATCTTGCCTAAGAGTTTCCAGTTCTTTTTTTTTTTTTTTTTTTTGAGATACCAGGGTCAGGGATTGAAACTGGGACCTCATATGTGGGAAGCCAGCACTCAAAACACTGAGTCACATCAGCTCCCAAATCGTACACTTTAAATGGGTGAATTTTAAGGTATGTGAATTATATATTAATAAAGTTGTTTAAAAAAATGAACTGCTAATTTTCTGAAATGAACAACCAAGCAGATGAAGATACAATTTATTGAAATAAGGGCTTCCATTTCCAGTCACACGTGTATCCCAATGACCCCCTTTTTGAAAACAACTAAGATCAACTGGCTTAAATATCAAAATCAACTTAAAAGCAGTTTGCGGAAAGTGGATGTGGCTCAAGTGTTTGGGCTTCCGTCTACCATATGGGAGGACCCAGGTTCGATCCCCAGGGCCTCCTGGTAAAGGTGTGCCAGGCTCGTGCAGCCAGTGACGCAGCAAGATGATGATGCAACAAAAGAGAGACATGACGTGACAGAAACCAGGAACTAAGGTGGCAAAAGCGACAGGGAGCCTCTCTCCTATATCGGAGTTCCCCAGGATCAAATCCTGGTGAAGCCTAGAGGAGGAAAAAAAAGACAAAAAGAAACAGACACAGAAGATCACAGAGTAAATGGACACAGACAGCAAACAGCAGGATGAGGGGTAGGAAAAAAAAAAGCAGCTTGCAATATAGTAAGGAAAATATCAGGCTAAACTCTAAATGAAGGCATGAACCAAAAGAGGTAACTGGAGCATTGAAGCCACTTTTGAGGAAATTTACCAACCTTGATAAACATGAACTTTAGTTTTCATAGAAGACCAAGTCTAGGCCTATCCAAGGTAGGGAGGCTAAGAGGAGACCCTGCTCCCATAAAGTTTGGTTCAGAAGTAAACCTCCCCCAGCCCTACCCCTAGTGGATGTCAAGGAAAGTTGCCTTGAGACTGAGCAGAGCAGGGAAAAAAACATTATAACCTCAGACCATTCCTGATATAGATTCACAGCACAAATTTACATTACCAGGGTAGTCCTACAAACCACAAGCCATGAATTCCGGTTAAAGTGTTCTGGTACTGATAGAAAGCGGCAGAAGCAATGCAGTATGATTTCTGAGGCTAGGTAGAAAAGGCCACGCAGCTTCTGCCTGGTTCTCTTGGAACACTAACTTTCAGGATGCTCTTTATCAGAACCTTCCCGCCATGATGGGATAAGCCAAACCATATGTAGGGGCTCCAGGCACGGTCCTAGCTGAGCCCAGCCTCCCAGACATTCCAGGCCAGGTACCAGATATGCGAATGAAGAAGCCTCTAGATAATTTCAGCTTCCAGCCAACTGAGGCACATTCAGTGACAGTGTCTTTCCAGCTGAGGCCCAAGACATCATGGAGCAGAGTCAAGCCTTCCCCACTGTAGCTTATCCATATAATAAGCACAATAAAATGGTTATTGTTTTATATCACTAAGGTTGAGGTGGTTTGTGATGCAGCAATGTAATCAAAACAGATTTTTTTTTTACCTGGAAATGGGATGCTGCCATAACAGAAAGCTAAAACATGCAGCATCAGCTCCAAACCAGGTGGCAGGCAAAAGCTAGAAGAGCTTTTGAGGAGACTATTAACAGAAGCCTGATAGGGCTCCAGATGACTGTCAATGAAGGCTGAATGGAAAATGAGAAAATGGAAGCTGGAGGTAAAAGGACTGTTTTTCTGGAAAGTTTGGCAATAGTGTTGCCTATAGTATTATGGAAACTAGAAGATGTGCCTAATGAACTCAGTGATGTAGCTAAAGAGATTTCTGGGAAGAGTATTGAATTGCCAACTGTTTTTTATTTGTTTGTTTTTTAAACTGTGGTGATAAGATTGAGAGAGACAGACAGGGACTAAAAAAGGAATAAAATTTGGGAAACTCTAAAGGAGCCAGGACTTGCTGGGTTTGAAAAATAAAACTGTTTCTTGTTCTTGTTCCCAGCTGCTACAGAGGGTTAAAAATTCTCAAATTAAGAAATGATTTCAGGGAAGCGGCTGTGGCTCAATCAGTAGGGCTCCCGTTTACCATATGGGAGGCCCCGGGTTCGATTCCCGGGGCCTCCTGGTGAAGGCAAGCCCGCCCGCACGGCGTGGTTAGCTGACCCAGCGAGCACAAGCAGCAAGGGGGGGATAAATGAATAAATTAAAAAAAAAAAAAAAACAAAAAAAAAAAAAACTGCTGTGGACCAATAACTGCAAGGTGATATCCATCCCCACTCCATTTGAAGGGATTGTCTATTGCAGTTATCTTATGACCATTTTATTTGGTGTATGGGGGTTGCAGATAACTTATCTCTGTCTTTAGATGAAGAGGAATTGTACTCAGGAAGCTGTACCAGAGGAACCACTCTGAGGAATCACATCCACACCTGATTTGATTTTGATGATGAGATCCTAAACTTCTAACTGATGCCTTAATGGAAGGAGACTGTGGGGGAACTTTGGGGAGGAGTAGGTATTTTTTGTACATTGAAAGAATATGATTTGTGACTGAAGGGCAAATTGTGGCAGAATGTATTTTCCAAATATAGCCACAACATTTCTCATCCATGTGCTCTTCTGAAATATAATTTTGCCACTACTACATCAAGAAGTGGAATCTAATTTCCCTTTTCTTGAATTTGGGTTGGACCTATATCTCTCTTATAACCAATAAAATGTGGCAGAAGTGACACTGCCTGGCCTCTGAGTCTAGGTCAGAAAAGCCATGAAGCTTCTACCTACCTAGTTCTTTTGGAACACTCACTTTTGGACATGCCCTCTCAGAAGCCAACGTCATGCTATGAGAAGTTCAAGTCACATGGAGAAGTCACATGTAGGTTCTCCTCCTGAGAGAACCCAATAGAGGCCAGCCTATGTGCCCTCCCAGCCCAGATGCCAGACATGTGAGTGATGGGGCTCCCACGGGATCCCAGACTCCATCCATTTAAGTCATCCCCAGCATTTGAGTCTCCCCAGCTGAGGCTCCAGACATCATGGACAAGAGACAAGACATCTCTGCTGTGCCTGACTCAAATTCCTAGCCCACAGAGTTTGTGAGCATAATAAAATGATTATTGTTTTATCCCACTAAATTTAGAGTAGTCTGAAATATAGAAGCAAGAATATGAAGCATGACACTGATTCAAAGAACCAAAAGAAGAGGGTGGATAAAAGTAAGCTATTACTGTATACTTGAAGTAACAACCATCTCTATTTTTTTCTACCATGAGAAAGAAAAAATAAGATAAAGAACAAGATCTGAGACAGGTGTGGTTGGCGAAAGTATGGACTTGTGGCTTACACCTTGTATTAGTCAGCCAAAGGGGTGCTAATGCAAAATACCAGAGATTGGTTGGTCTTTATATAAAGGGTATTTATTTGAGGTAGAAGTCACAGTTATCAGGCCATAAAGCGTAAGTTTCTTCTCTCACCAAAGTCCATTGCCACGTGTTGGAGCAAGACAGCTGCTGATGTTTGCCAGGGTTCAGGCTTCTTGGGTTTCTCTCTTCCTGGGGCTGCGTTTCTCTCTGGGTTTAGCTTCTCTGTTTCCTCCACAAGGTCAGCTGTAGACTATGAGGCTCTCTAGGCTTTGCTTCTCTCCACAAGGCCAGCTGTGAACTGTCAGGTGAATGGCTTGTCTCTATCCCAGGACCTCCTCTCCAACATCAAAACTCCAACATCAAAACTGCTCCCTCTGTCCTTTGCCTTGCCTTTTATATTTGATTCCTCCACCCACCAAGGGGTGGGGCTCAATGCCCTACTGACATGGCCCAGTTAACGCCCTAATCATAATTTAATCATGCCCAGATTAGCAGACCAGTTTACAAGCATAATCCAATATATATTTTTGGAATTCATAATTACATCAAATTGCCCAATGGCTACACACCTCTATATAATCTTATTTATGGTAGAAATAGATACAGAGGCTGCTGGCCCTATGCAAGTCTGCTTTACATCAGGCTTCCTCTCCACCAGAGCAGGGCCAAACAAGGCAGCTTGCACCTCACCCTGAGCAGCAGCACAGCAGATGTCTAAAGTGGCCCTTCTCTTGGCTTAAGGCAAGAAACTACTGCAAAACCTGGCACTGGGCTATTCCATCCCACCTCTAGCAAGAACATCTTTCTGTTAGTGGCCTAGCTGTTTGATCATTGGAAATAAAAAAGTAAAAAGTTTTGTATAATTTCTTTGGACCCAAATGTAATTCTCCCATCCCCTTGGTCATTCTCCTACAATATGCATCAATTTCAAGGACACACGGCCACGGTCCACTCAACCCTATATTGATTATTATCTGTGCATGATTTCTGAATCAGGAGACATTAGATCTTTAGGTCATCTGCACATAGTTTTCACTTTGGAATGCACTCAGGGTGCAGGGCAAACGCCTGCTGACCTTGTGTTTGTTTTTTCAGCTGGTGATTGAAGTTCTGGCCCAGTTATAATTGATGGCTTTCCCTCTCATGACATAATTGATGGGAATGTCAATGCCTTGTCCATTTTCAGCTTTACTGCAAATCTTGCATTGCATAGGGGTCATATTTCTACTCTCAGCATGTAAAATAAAAGTAATTTTCATGTCTGTGCTTCCAAAGTAAATATTGTTGTGTTTGCCCCCCCACCTCCACCTCACAGAACTATTTTAAAAAGAAAAGACATGAATATGGGAAAATAATATTCCAAGTTTCTGGGTAATGTTATTAATTTGAGGTCTTTTTTTTTTTTGTAAAGGCTTTTAAAAAACATTCCATTCTATAATCTGTGGCCCTTATCCTGCCTGTATTATCTTATACCTCCCTTTAAGATCTTATACATTAAAAAAAAAAAAAAAAATGGTGCTTCTTTTTATACGTATTTATTCAATCATTTAAAAAACATTGATTGAGTACCTACTGGGAGCCAGATATTGGGAATACAAGAGTGATCAAGATAGACAAAATGATTCCTTGCCTTCATGGCACTTATATTTGGGTTCAGGGAGATAGACAGTAAATGAGTAAATCAATAGAAAAGGTAATTTCACAGGCTTTGAAGTACATGAGCAGGGTAATGAGCAACTAAGAGGTCTCTTCAGGTAGGGGGATCAGGATAGAATTCTCTGAGGAGGCAACAGGTAAGCGGAGACCTAGAAGTACAAAGGAGCCAATCATGCAAAGAGCGTGGGAAAAAAAGCTCCAGGCAAAGGGGCCAGCAAGTTCACCCGTGCCAAGGTGGAAAGAGCTTGGAAAACATCAGAAAATGAAGTTAGAGAGTTCGGCAGAGGCCAGATCACGCCGGGCCTTATGAGCTTCTCCCCTGAGCTGATTATAATCAATGGAATGCCATGATCAGGCTTATATTTTTTAAGTATCATAGCTTACTTGA
The DNA here is from genome assembly GCA_026826555.1 of Tolypeutes matacus. Taxonomy (NCBI): domain Eukaryota; kingdom Metazoa; phylum Chordata; class Mammalia; order Cingulata; family Chlamyphoridae; genus Tolypeutes; species Tolypeutes matacus. Next base: position 25,865,619 of record JAKSZT010054030.1, read on the forward strand.
CTGGTGTGAGGAATGGATAGGAGGTGAGCTGGGGGATAAGACAGGAAGCTGGAGATCAGTTAGAAGATTATTACTGTTCATAAGAAGAGGTTGCTTCTGTAGTGCCATAAGCAAAATGTATGTTTTGAGTGGTTTTTCAGGCAACGGCCACAGATTGGCACTTATTCATTCACATCTATTGTAACATACAGTGGTTGTCTGGTAGGTAATCAAATGTTAGTAGCTTTCCCTTCTCGTGACATATTTGGTTTTGTGTCTCACCAGCTAAAGGAATCACCATCTTCAACCTCTGAAAATGCAATAAACACATCCATTCAATGCAACAAATATTTTTGAACACCTCATATGTGCAAGGCACAGTGTTAAGATTTGGATATTCGAAAAACTCTAGGACAGGCAGCCTACCAGAGGTGAGCAAATCAGTAAAAAACGGTGCCTTCCTTGTAGAAGTGAAGGAGAATAAACTCCTCAGAGCCCTGGGAGCAGAATGGTTTTCCTATAGACCTCTGGAGAAGCTAGGGAGAGGAGAATAATCAGACTTAATAAATGTCAGAAATGAAAATGGAATTTTTGTCTTCAATTTCATTTAATCTAAGCAGCTGTCCCCTGTGTTGGAGCCCTGCAACTGATTTGCTGGTAGGATTTCCTTTTTACTTCCTGATCCCTGGATTGGTAGAAGCCTGTAAAAACAGACAGGACCTCTAGCTTTAAGAAAGGTTTAGACTCTAGGGCTCTGTGGAAAGACTTCAGGGGGTCTGTGAGCTTAAATTGAAAAAAATCAACTTATTATCTTTAGCTTCTCTGATCTCTAACTGAAATCTAGCATTTCCTTCACTATGAATGTAAGCAATAAATAAATTACAGTTGTATTCATATCACCTGACTGGCAAAGGGGTCCATGGAGAAAAAAAAAATGTTAAGAACCCCTGGTTTAGAGTCAACTTGTTCATAAAAATTTTTTTTTAAAAATTTTAAGTGACTTCTATCCCCAATATTTTTTATGTAACATTTATGTAATCTAAAGCTTCTTTATAAATAAAAAAAAAAATTAAAGTGACTTCTTCAATCAAGCAAAATAATACCCACAATGCAATACCACATACCCTTCCCTTGCCAAATAAAAACATCTTCCATGAGTCAAGACATTTAAAAATTATTATTTTAATTATTTGGAAAAGCATCCTGAGACATGAGACCCCTTCCCAGCACAACAGCAAGCTAGAAATTGAGCTTGCCATCCCCTTTTGCTCACAGCATTTCCACCTGCAAGTCTGTATGGCAGAATACAGTCTTTCAATGGTTCTCAGCCTTGGCTGCACATTGGGGAGCTTTAAAAAAATTCTGATGACTGGGTCTCAGCCCTAGAGACTACAATTGGTCTAAAGTATGTCCTCAGCATTGAACCACTTTCCAGGTGATTCTAATGTGCTGCCACATTTGGGAACTATCTGTTAGTCTCTTAAAGAGAAGCACATGGGGGCAGGGGCTAACCTATAGACTCAGAACATTGGTAACTTGTTTCCACAGACTAGATCTGGTTCCCCACCCATGCATCCCCATAGCTCTCTATACATTTCCTTCATGGGATGTAAATGGTTTGAAATTATACACATGTGCATGTGATTGCTTGACTAATGCCAGTCTCCTGTTAGAGTATAAGCTTTGTGAGGGCAAGGAGTCTGCAACCTGAGGCAGTCTAGCATTGTGGTTAAGAACATAATTTCTAGAGTCAATCACATTGTTATCATGAGTATAATTGAATATAATGGAAATTTGTGGTGGTGTTAAAATATGCCTGCAGCTCTATGAAAAACCCACAGCCAATATCATACTCAATGGGGAAAGGTTGAAAGCTTTCCCCCTAAGATCAGGAACAAGACAAGGATGCCCACTGTCACCACTGTTATTCAATATTGTACTAGAAGTTCTAGCTAGGGCAATTAGACAAGAAAAAAAAATTAAAGGCATCCAAATAGGAAAAGAGGAAGTAAAACTCTCACTGTTTGCAGATGACATGATCCTGTACTTAGAAAATCCTGAAGTATCCATAAAAAAGCTACTTGAGCTAATAAATGAGTTTCAACAAAGTGGCAGGATATAAGATCAACACACAAAATTCAGTAATGTTTTTGTACTCTAGTACTGAACAACCTGAGGAGTAAATCAGGGGGAAAATTCCATTTTCAATATCAACAAACAGACTCAAATACCTAGGGGCTATTTTACCCAAAGAAGTATAGGACCTATATGCCAAAAACTACAAAACAATGCTAAAAGAAATTTTAAAAGACCGAAACAAATGGAAAGACATTCTGTGTTCAAGGATTGGAAGAATAATTATTGTGAAGATGTCAATCTTGCCCAAACTGATTTATAGATTCAATACAATACCAATCAAAATCCCAACAGCTTACTTTACAGGATTAGAGAACGCAATTACCAAATTCATCTGGAAGGGTAAGTGCCCCCGAATAGCCAAAAGCGTTCTAAAAAAGAAGAGCAATGTGGGAGGAATTTCACTGCCTGACCTTGAAACATATTACAAAGCTACAGTGGTCAAAACAGCATGGTACTGGCATAAAGATAGACATATCGATCAGTGGAATAGAATTGAGAATCCAGAAATAAACCCTCACCTATACAGTCAACTGGTTTTTGAAAAACCTACCAAGCCCACGCTGATGGGAAAAAACATTCTCTTCAACAAATGGTGTTGGGAGAAGTGGATATCTATAACCAAAAGAATGAAAGAGGACCCCTATCTCACCCCCTATACAAGAATCAACTCAAAATGGATCAAAGATCTAAATATAAAAGCCAGGACCATAAAACTACTGGAAGAAAATGTAGGGAAACATCTTCAAGACCTTGTAGTAGGTGGTGGTTTCTTGGACCTCACACCCAAAGCATGTACAACAAAAGAAAAAGTAGATAAATGGGACCTCCTCAAAATTAAACACTTTTGCACCTCACAGGACTTTGTCAGAAGGGTGAAAAGGCAGCCAACTCAATGGGAAAAAATATTTGGAAATCACATATATGATAAGGGTTTAATATCCAGGATATATAAAGAGATATTACAACTCAACAATAAAAAGACAAATGACCCAATTAAAAAATGGGCCAAAGACTTGAATAGACATTTCTCCAAAGAAGAAATACAAATGGTAAAAAAAACACATGAAGAAATGCTCAACATCACTCATGATTAGGGAAATGCAAATCAAAACTACAATGAGAGAGGACTTCCAGGAAGATGGCAGACTAGTAAGATACAGTAATCTCTTCTCCAGAAAAATAGCTAGAGGACAGGCTGAAACAGCCCTGAAAAAGAATTTCTAGGGTTTAGGACAGCAGGTGAAGGCTACACACCACCCAGAGGAGAGAGGGACAAAAGAGGGAAATCGCAAAGACAGAACTGTGAGTTGGAACCAGCAGCGGCTACTGCTGCCGGCACCCTCCCCCACACTCTTTAGAATTCTCAGGGCTCTAGGCCTGCTACTAGAGACAAAGGGGGCTTCAGAGATCTGTCACCCAAGGAAAGGGGAGAGAGAGGGACACAGCCTATGCCTGATTCAGGTTCTGACCCACAAGTTTGGGCTGTGGAGCCCCACAGACCCTTCCACATGGTGGTTTGCCCTGGGAGCCTACGAAGGACTGGAGAAATCCGACCCTCCCAATCTCTCTCTCTTCTAGCCTGGACTAATTGTTGGGGACTCCAGAGGAGAGGGGAGAGAGAGCATGGGGCTGACTAGGCTTTTGACTCACAGGTTTGGTCTGCCCTGTCCCAAGAGCTCTTCCAGGCCTGGTGGGGCCATACCATTGTTGGCCTTAGAGCCTGCAAGGGGCTAAAGATAGACAAACGTACTTATAGGGACTGATTGTCGAGGACTCAGAGGGGAGTGGAAATATTTCCTAGCTGAGAAAAGAGAGGGAGCTGCCAGAGAAGACTGGAAAACTGTCTCAGAAAGTTTGAATTACAAGGCTCTTAGCCTCCAGACAGGAAGCTCTATCACGTTGATCTGGTCTGTATCACAACAAATACACTCTGACCAGGCCTTGAATTGAGTGTTGCCAAAGAGCACCATCTCCTGGAAGACCAACGAAGTGCACATTAGAAAATTAAAAATAAGGAGAGGCTTTTCCTGGCCTCTATAGTCTCCATGCCCAAGGCCCTAGGAAGTGACTCTACAACCAATTACTGGGCCCAGTGCCCAGTTTTGAACAACCAGCAGGACAATCCTAACAATCCAGGTGGAGTCAAAAACCAAAGAGCTGTGGTAACTCACAACCTCCTGCCACTAAATCCCTATAAAAGAGAAAGAGATTGAGCATCTGAGTAAACTACATCCTAACCAGATGCCTAAAAACCAGCAAAAAATCATGAGCCATACTAAGAAAATAGAAGACATGGCCCAAGAAAAGTAATACATCAAAGTCCCAGAAGAGATGAAGAATTTGAGAGAACTAATCAGCGAGATGAGCACAAATTTCCAAAATCAAATTAATGAGATGAAAGACAATATAGTTAAAGAGATAAATGACATCCAGAAGACATTGAGCAAACACAAAGAAGAATTTGAAATCCTGAACAGAAAAGTAACAGAGTTCATGGGAATGAAAGATACAATAGTTGAGGTCAAAAACATATTTGAGGGAAGCAGCTGTGGCTCAGTCAGTGGGGCTCCCGTTTGCCATGTGGGAGGCCCCGGGTTCAGTTCCCGGGGCCTCCTGGTGGAGGCGGGCCCGCCCGCATGGCGTGGTTGGCTGACCCAGTGAGTGCAAGCAGCGGGGGGGGGGGGGGGGAGGAAAAAATGAATAAAATCTTAAAAAAAAAAATAAAAAAAAACATATTTGAGGCATACAACAGCATAGTCAAATTGATAGAAGAAAGAATAAGTGATACCAAAGATAGAGCAGCTAAAATTGAAGAGAGAAAAGAATGGAAAAAATTGTGCAGGGGCTCAGAGAGTTGAATGACAAACAAAACACAACATACGTGTAATGGGAGTTCCAGAAGGGGAAGAGAAGGGAAAAGGGGCAGAAAGAGTATTTGTGGAAATAATAGCTGAAAATTTCTCAACTCTCATGAAAGAAATGAACTTACATGTCCAAGAAGCACACCGTACCCCAATGAGAATAAATCCAAATAGACCAACGCCAAGACACATATTTGACTCAGAATGTCAAATATCAAAGATAAAGACAGAATTCTCAGAGCAGCAAGAGAGAAGCAAATGATCACGTACCAGGGATGTCCAGTAAGACTTAGTGCAAATTTCTCTTCAGAAACCATGGAGGCAAGAAGACAGTAGTATGATACAATTAGGAAACTGAAAGAGAAAAACTGCCAGCCGAGAATTTTTTATCCAGCAAAACTGTCCTTCAAATATGAAGGTGAGTATAAAATATTCACAAACAAACAGAAACTAAGAGAGTTTGCAAAAAAGAATCCAACTTTGCAGGAAATATTAAAGGAAGCCTCAGAACCTGAAAGAAAAAGACAAGAGAGAGAGGCTTGGAGGAGAGTATAGAAGAAAGAAAAGCAGAAAGGATAACCAAAAGAGTAAAAAGAGAGACAAAAACAAGATGACATATGGAAACCAAAGAATACAATGGAGGAAGTAAATAGTGCATTTACAGTAATATCATTGAATGTGAATGGATTAAACTCCCCAATCAAAAGATACAGGCTGATAGATTGGATAAAAAAACATGAGCCATCCATATGCTGCTTACAAGAAACTCACCTCAGGGAAGTGGCTGTGGCTCAATCAGTAGGGCTCCCATTTACCATATGGGAGGCCCCGGGTTCGGTTCCCGGGGCCTCCTGGTGGGGGCGGGCCCGCCCGCATGGCGTGGTTGGCTGACCCGGTGAGCACAAGCAGCAAGGGGTGGATGAATGAATAAATAAATAAAATCTTAAAAAAAAAAAAAAAAAAAAGAAACTCACCTCAGACCCAGGGATACAAACCGGCTGAAAGTGAAAGGTTGGAAAAAGATACTCCACGTGAATAGTAACCAGAAAAGAGCAGGGGTAGCTATACTAATATGAGACAAAACAGACTTTAAATGCAAAAAAGTTATAAGAGATACAGAAGACCATTATATATTCATAAAAGGGACAATCCACAAGGAAGATATAACAGTCATAAATACCTATGCACCCAACCAGGGTGCCCCAAAATGTATGAGACAAACTCTGGCAAAACTGAAGGGAAAAATAGACATTTCTACAATAATCGTTGGAGACTTCAACACCCCATTCACATCATTAGATAGAACAACTAGACAGAAGATCAACAAGGAAACAGAGAACTTGAACAATATGATAAACAAGTTAGACCTAACAGACATATACAAAACACTGTATCCAAACTTAGCAGGTTATACATTCTTCTCAAGTGCCCATGGATCTTTCTCCAGGATAGACCACATGTTAGGTCACAATACAGCTCTCAATAAATATAAAAAGATTGAAATTATACAAAGCACCTTCTCAGATCATAATGGAATGAAACTAGAAATCAATAACTGACCAGAAAAAAGTAAATTTCAAAATGTGTGGAGACTGAACAACACACTCCTAAATATTCGGTGGGTCAAAGAAGAAATTGGAAGTGAAATCAGTAAATATATTGAGACAAATGAAAATGAGAACACAATGTATCAAAACTTATGGGATACAGCGAAGGCAGTCTTGAGAGGGAAATTTATAGCCCTAAATGCCTATATTAAAAAAGAAGAAAGAGCTAAACTCAAAGATTTAACTGAACAGCTAGAGAAAATAGAAAAAGAACAGCAAACCAATACCAAAGCAAGCAGAAGGAAAGAAATAATAAGGATTAGAGCAGAAACAAATGAAAATGAGGACAGAAAAACAATAGAGAAAATCAACAAAACCAAAAGCTGGTTCTTCGAGAAGATCAATAAAATTGACAACCCCCTAACTAGACTAACAAAGAAAAAAAGAAAGAAGATGAAAATAAATACAATCAGAAATGAAAGGGGGGAAGTTACAAATGACCTCACAGAAATAAAAGAATCATAAGAGGATATTATGAGAAACTATATGCCAACAAACTAGACAACCTAGATGAAATGGACAAATTTCTAGAAATGCACAACCAACCTACACTGACGCTACAAGAAATACAAGAACTTAACAAACCAATCACAATTAAGGAGATTGAATCTGTCATCAAAAATCTCCCAGCAAAGAAAAGTACAGGACCAGATAGCTTCACAGATGAATTCTACCAAACATTTCAAAAAGAATTAACACTGGGAAGCGGCTGTGGCTCAATCAGTAGGGCTCCCGTTTACTATATGGGAGGCCCCGGGTTCGGTTCCCGGGGCCTCCTGGTGAAGGCAAGCCCGCCCGCATGGCGTGGTTACCTGACCCAGCGAGCACAAGCAGCAAGGGAGGGGATAAATGAATAAATAAATAAAATCTTTAAAAAAAAAAAAAAAAAGAATTAACACCAATCCTGTTTAAACTGTTCCAAAAAATTGAAGAGGAGGGAAAATTACCCAACACATTTTATGAAGGCAACATCACCCTCATACCAAAGCCAGATAAAGATTCTATAAGAAAAGAAAATTACAAACCAATCTCTCTAATGAACATAGATGCAAAAATTCTCAACAAAATACTTGCAAATCGAATCCAACAGCATATCAAAAGACTTATACATCACGACCAAGTGGGATTTATTCCTGGTATGCAAGGCTGGTTCAACATAAGAAAATCAATCAATGTAATACACCACATTAATAAATTGAAGGGGAAAAAACACATAATCATCTCAATAGATGCAGAAAAAGCATTTGACAAAATCCAGCATCCTTTTTTGATAAAAACACTTCAGAAGATAGGAATAAAAGGAAAATTCCTCAATATGATAAAAGGCATATATGAAAAACCCACAGCCAACATCATACTCAATGGGGAATGTTTGAAAGCTTTCCCTCTAAGATCAGGAACAAAACAAGGAGGCCCACTGTCATCATTGTTATTCAACATTGTACTAGAAGTTCTAGCGAGGGCAATTAGACAAGACAAAAAAAAAAAAAAAAAAAAAAAAAATAGGCATCCAAATAGGAAAAGAGGAAGTAAAACTCTCACTGTTTGCCAATGACATGATCCTGTACTTAGAAAATCCTGAAGTATCCACAACAAAGCTACTTGAACTAATAAATGAGTTCAGCAAAGTGGCAGGATACAAGAACACTCGCAAAAATCAGTAATGTTTTTGTACACTAGTACTGAACAACCTGAGGAGGAAATGAGGGGGAAAATTCCATTTTCAATAGCAACAAAAAGACTCAAATACCTAGGAGTTAATTTAACCAAAGAAGTACAGGACCTATATGCCAAAAACTACAAAACAATGCTAAAAGAAATTTAAAAGACCTAAACAAATGGAAAGACTTTCCGTGTTCATGGATTGGAAGAATAAATATGGTGAAGATGTCAATCTTGCCCAAACTGATTTATAGATTCAATGCAATACCAATCAAAATCCCAAGAGCTTACTTTGGAGAATTACAGAAAGCAATTACCAAATTCATCTGGAAGAGTAAGTGCACCCGAATAGCCAAAAGCATTCTAAAAAAAGAAGAGCAACTTAGGAGGAATTTCACTGCCTGACCTTGAAACATATTACAAAGCCTCAGTGGTCAAAACAGCATGGTACTGGTATAAAGATAGACACATCAATCAGTGGATTAGAATTGAGAACCCAAAAATATACCCTCACCTATACAGTCAACTGGTTTTTGAAAAACCTACCTAGTCCGTGCTAACGTGAAAAAACAGTCTCTTCAACAAATGGTGTTGGGAGAACTGGATATCTATAACCAAAAGAATGAAAGAGGGCACTTATCTTACCCCCTATACAAGAATCAACTAAAAATGGATCAAAGATCTAAATATAAAAGCTAGGACCATAAAACTACTGGAAGAAAATGTAGGGAAACATCTTCAAGACCTTGTAGTAGGTGGTGTTTCTTGGACCTTACAGCCAAAGCACGTGCAACAAAAGAAAATAAAGATAATTGTGGCCTACTCAAAATTAAACACTTTTGTACCTCACAGGACTTTGTCAGAAGGGTAAAAAGGCAGCCAACAAAATGGGAAAAAATATTTGGAAATCACATATCTGATAAGGGTTTAAATATCCAGGATATATAAAGAGATGTTATAACTCAACAATGAAAAGACAAACGACCCAATTGAAAAATGGGCAAAAAACTTGAATAGACATTTCTCCAAAGAAAAAATACAAATTGCAAAAAAACACATGAAGAAATGCTCAATATCACTCATGATTAGGGAAATGCAAATCAAAATTACAATGAAATATCATTTCACACCTATCAGAATGGCCACTATTAAAAAGACAGAGATCTACAAGTGTTGGAGAGGATATGGAGAGATAGGAACACTTCTTCACTGTTGGTGGGAATGCAAAATGGTACAGCCACTATGGAGGACTGTTTGGCAATTCCTAAAGAAGTTGAATATAGACTTGCCATGTGACCTGGCAATACCACTACTGGGTATATACCCAGAAGAACTGAGAGCTGTGACACAAACAGACATCTGCACACCGATGTTCACAGAAACATTATTCACAATTGCCAAAAGTTGGAAACAACCCAGGTGTCCATCAACAGACGAATGGATAAGCAAACTGTGGTCTATTCACATGATGGAATATTGTGTAGCTGCAAGAACAAATGACGTCGTAAAGCATATGACAACATGGATGAACCTGGAGGTCATTGTGTTGAGCGAAGCAAGCCAGACACAAAAGGACAAATGCTGTATGAATGTGTTACTATGAACCAAATATATTGTGTAACATATTGTTTGATTCAAAAAATTTTTTATATGTATCCATTACATTTAATTGAGAAATATATATATTTATTCATCTGTGTTTACTTTTTAGTTTTTAATTATTTATATTTTCAATTATTAAATGTACCAAAAAAATATGCCTGCAACTTCTTCAGCCTCTTCCCTCCAAAACATAGAAGTGAATTCCCTTTCCTTTGAGTATGGATAGACTTAGTGACTTACAAATAGAATATGACAGAAGTAATAGTGTGTGTGCTTGGGATTAGGACATAAAAGGCATTGTGGCTTTGGATCACTTGCTCTGGTGGAAGCCACCTGCCTTGTCATAAGGATACTCAATTAGCCTGTGGAGAGGTCCATGTGGTAAGAAACCTAAGCTTCCTGCTGACAGCCCTGTGAGGAAGCCATCTTCGAAAGGGATCCTCCAGCCCCAGTTAAGCCTTCAGACTACTGCAGACCCAGCTGACATTTGACTCTAACCTCATGAGAGACTGGGAGCCAGGACCAACTGACTAAACCACTCCAGAACTCTCACTTACAGAAACTGAGATAATAAATGTTTGTTGGTTAAGTCATTACATTTTGGGTTGATTTGTTTCCCACCAACAGATAACTAACACAAGATGATAATGTAAAAACACTTAAAACAGGGCCTCTCCTATAGTAAGCACTCAATAAATGTTAGCCATTGTTGTTACTACTCTTTTCTCCTTTATAACCTTAGCACATAGCACCTGCTACTAGTAGGACATTAATATATACAGCTCCATGACAGCTGTTTCTGAAGTTATTTGAACAAGGGCATTTTCCAAATGACTGAGTCAAAAAAAAAAAATAGAAAATACCCTAGGTATTTCAAAGAGAGGGAATTTAATACTAGAAATTCGTTGCACAGGCAATGGAAGAACTGAGAGCAAGGCAGCCTAGAGATTAGCCAGAGCAGGAAACTTATTACTCATAGAACTGGAGGGACAGTGGGAAGAGTGGTGTTACCAGAGTCTGGAAGTTGGATCCATTGCTAGCGAATGCTTCCTGGCAGGAAACAGGACCACAGAAGGAGGGCTGACGGGCTAGCGCCATGGAAGAGAACCACCACAGGCAGAGATAGAGAGGAAGAAAAAAACCTGGGCAACTTCTTCCTTTCGCTCACCCTCCAGTCTTCCACTGGTTCATCCCATTGACCAAATCTACCTGGAAGCCAACTGGCAAGGGAGCCTGGGAAAAGAATGTAGGTTCTAAGAAAAAAAGAAGAGCATGACAAGGGTGAGGAATGGATCTGAGAGCATAATCAAATACACATAATTCATATAATTAGTATATACATATATACATATACATCTATACACATGTATCTATATAAACACACACACATACACAGAATAATAAAGCAAATGATGTGGAATATGACCAGTGCACACCAATAAGGTAAACAAATAAAAGCATTATTTATTTTATAAGTTTAAATGTAAAGTGTCAGTATATTTTAAATTGAATTTCCTGAAAGACCAGCTGGAATTAAACCAGTACCCAGCATGTATGAACTTCATTCAGGGATAAAGAGCTTTGTTTGCTATAGGCTAATTAATCATAGCATTAATCAAGAAGTCTTCTCTAACTCAAGATATAATTCCTGGGAACAAGGGTTGAAAATTGTATAAAACATTACTTACCAATCTATTAGAAAATGACAAGCACACAGTGGAATGTACAAAGAAATTGAACATGGGGAGGCGGCTGTGGCTCAATTGGTTGGGCTCCCATTTACCATATAGGAGGTCCCGGGTTCGGTTCCTGGGGCCTCCTGGTGAAGGCAAGCTGGCCCGTGCAGCGCAGTGAGCAGCAAGATGGCGCAGCAAGGGGAGACAAGCAGACAGAAATGCGCACAGCAAATGGACCCAGCAAGCACAGGCAGCAAGGGGAGATAAATAAATAAAAATAAATTTAAAAAAAAGAAAAGAAAATGAACAAATTTTTTAAAAAAGAAGAAATGCAAAAAGCCAAAAAAAAGATGTTTTAAAAAAAAACACCTCTCTAGTTAAAAAGAAAAAGAAATGCAAATTAAACAATAATGAAATACTATTTTTATCAGGCTTGCAAATTGGTTTTTAAAAAATTGTGATACACAGTGTCAGTAATGGTAGGTGTCATATCCCCCACAAAAGACATGTTCAAGTCCTAACCCCCAGTCCTATGGGTGTGAACTCATTTGTAAACAGAAACTTTGAAGATGTTGTTATTAGTTAAGGTGTAGACTCATTTATGAATGGGATCTTCAGAGATCTCATTTAGATGAGGCCAAATTGAATAAATGTGGGCATAATCCATATAAATGGAGTCCTTTTAAGGAGAGGAAACCTATAAAGAGACACAGATGACTGAGTTAGAAGAAGCCAGAAGTCAGAAGAAGCCAGAGAATGGGGGAGATTGCTGTGTGACAGAGGCAGAGATGAAAGCCAAAGAACCCCAAGCCGGCAGCAGAATGCTAGAGACTCTGGGAGAAAGCTAGCCTCCAAAACTGTGAGATAATAAATTCCTGTTGTTTAAGCCAACCTATTATGTGGTATTTGTCATAGCAGCCCTGGAAAATTAAGACAGTGGGACAAAGGAATGTATATGCTTATGTCAATAGAGAGAGCATACATTGGTGCTAAGTTTTTGGAGTGTAATTTAGCAATCCATTTCAAAAGACTTCTAAGCACACATACTCTCTGATGTACAAATTCACTTCTAGGAGTTTATTTCATGGAAATACTCATGGACGTCCAAAAAGACTTTGCCACAGGAATTATTTGTGAAATAGAAATATTAGAAACAGCCTATAATTCCACAGTTGGCTAATTAAACCAAGGTATATGCATAAAATGGAATGTTATCAGCCATTAGAAATGATAGGAAGGAAGAATAGTTTTGGGACAGGGAAAAATATTCTCATTATATTAAGTAAGATTAAAGAGACAAGGTCGTGAAAGCGTGAGGAGTCGGTGTCGCCATTTCTGCTGCCTTGGGTCTCTGCGCTTTTTGCAGAGCCTCCAACAGCGCCATGTTGGGGCAGAGCATCCGAAGGTTCACAACCTCTGTGGTCCGTAGGAGCCTCTATGAGGAGGGTCCAGGGAAGAATTTGCCCTTTTCGGTGGAAAATAAGTGGCGGTTACTAGTTATGATGACTTTGTATTTTTTTTTTTTTTTTTTTTTTGGATGTGCATTCAGTTTTACTGGGGTGGGGAGCCGGCCCTCAGGGGTTAGCCTCCATGGTTTTGTAGATCCACTCCAGGTGCGGGGTCAGCTCGGTGCAGACGGCCGGCTTTTGGGGGCTGCCGCAGGGGACGTGGCCCCATGATGTGATGCCTTGAAGCATGCCATCGCGCACCAGTGGGCCCCCCGAGTCACCCACGCAGGTGTCCTTGCCGCCATCCAGGTGGCCCGCACACAGCATGAAATCCGTCACCTTCTGGTCGTGGGCCCTGGCACACACGTCGTTGGGCAGGAGTTCCATGTCTACACAGTGCAGTTCGTCTGGGTATGAGAACTTCTCCGGTGTGATGCTGCCCCAGCCCGAGGCCAGGCAGGAGCTTCCCAACTCGGGCTCCTGGGTGGGCAGGTCTATGACCTTCACGGTGTCGGTGATCATGGCCGGCTCCTCCAGGTGGAGCAGCATGAGGTCGTGGCTGTAGTCCTCCCCTGGGAGGCAGCTGTGGCTATTCAGGAGGCTCAAGTTGAAGAGCGGGTGAGGGAACCTCTTGCTGACCAAGAAGAACTGGGCCGTGGTCTCGTCCTCAAACAGGTTGTGTCTGCCCAGCCAGACCTGGTAATTGCTGGGAGAGGGGAAAAGGGGAGAAAGAGGAGAGAGAAGGGCGGGGAGGTAGGGCAGAGGTGGAGGGGGGAGAGTCTCAAAAGAGAGACATAAAACATGGAGAGAGAGAGAGAGAGAGAGTGGGCAAGACATAGAGAGAAATGGAGACCATGAGTAAGAAAACAGGAAGGTGGAGGCAGGAAGAGAGTGAAAGGCAGAGAAAAGTGGAGTCGAAAAGAGACAGCATAAAAGGAGAGAGGGAATGGGAAAGGCAGAGAGGGAGATGAGTGAGAGACAGAGGGAGCAAAGGGACAGAGGGAGAGAGAGAAAAGGTAGACAATGAGAAATAGACAAAGGGAAGAGGAGGGAGTGAAAACAGTGAAATGGACAAAATGGGAAGGACAGAGGAAGGAACAGAGAGCATGAGAGTGGAAGCCATGATGGAGAAGAGAGTGAGAGAGCGATGACTTTGTATTTTGAATCTGGATTTGCCGCACCTTTCTTTATAGTAAGGCACCAACTGCTTAAGAAATAAGGATATTTTAGTTCATCCAGCAAACAGCTATGAAGAGGAGCATTTTAAGAAGCTCAATCCTGAAATACAGATCAACCTCTGTTAAACTCATATAGCATATTGGATGTGTTTGTAAATAAACTTAACTACATGAAAAAAAAATAAATAAGTAAGATTAAGTAATATCACACATTTTAAGAAATATTCATGTGCAAGACAAAGAATTTACACCAAACTCTGGTGATCTCCAGGTGGTGAGATTATGGGTAACTTTAAATTTTCTTCCTATTGACCATCTGAATCTTTTAAATTTTCTTCAGTAAACAAAAATTATTTTTACAAACATTTGAGGTGTTTGTTTTTTAAGTTAGTTGCAAACCAAACCTACAGAAAAAGTCATTGGATACTTTCTCAGAAGAGTGAAGGCTCTCCTCACTCTTACGCTTTTGCCCTACATAGAAAGAGCCAGGGATGCTCCTTGTGGGGCGGGGCTTAGGAAGCACAGGAGGGGCCACCTGAGATGCTGCGGTTTCAGGCCCAGTAGACCAGTGTCAATAAAGGGATGCAGGGGAGGAAGGGTTTGAACAATTTGGGAAGCTCTATGGCATTTGGGATTGGTAGAATCAAGAAACACTGACGTTGACCATAGCAATTCTGGGATGCTCCCTGATTGAGGTAAAGGAAAGTCAGGTCTTGTCTTTTAAAACCTTGAAATAAAAGATGAAAGTATAAAGGGTTTCTCTTGGTGCAAACCCTAAGTTCAATTGGTGACCAGCCAGATCTTCTCCTCTAAACTTGAGAGTAATTAAACGTTTTTGTCCTAAATTATGATGCTAAAGTCTAAAAATGAGGCTAAGTGCCTTAAACCTAGCAGACTATTCAACATGCTTAAACAAGAGGTCATTCATAAAGAAAAATATATAGAGATATATTTTCTAAATAAAAGATTCACTTGATTAAAATGAGACTTCAAGTGAAGCCTGATTATGGGGATTTCTAAAGGACAGAGAGAAACAACACAATTCATATGGAGTCAAAAAAACTTCCCTGGACCACTCATTTGCTGCCTGGGCCCCTGAGAGACTAGCTCCTCCAACCCCATACTGTCTTCAGAAATTGTCCTTGCCAGGGCTTTCAGGGACCAGATTCTGAAGGGTAGGGCCTTTCCTAGATACCCTCAGAACTGTAGACCAAGCATAGACCTCTACCCAGAAAATGGACTGGTAGAAAGAAAAAAATTGAAATCCAACTTTGGTAGAAAAACCTCAATTCATACTAACTGTAATCAGGAACCGAAGCAATTTGTACATCTTGAAAGAGACATTCTGGATTTCCCAAGGAAACACTTGAAGGAATCAATTCCTCAAACCTAAAATTGTTACCCTCAATATGGGAAATTGAATTTCAAGCTTCCACAATGGTATTAGCATTGCTTTGTTTTGCAGGGCACCCATCACTCTTTATTAAATGGAAACCAAGGAACTACATGGCAAACATCAGGCAATAAGGGAATAATTATTGGCTCCATTCTGTTGTCTAAACTAGCCACACAATAAAAGATTAAAATTGTAAATAAGATAGTAGTTAATCTTTTTTTTTTTAATTAATTAATTAATTTATTTTTTATTGTGGGTAAAAATCAAAATTTTCACAATACATACCAATATTTGTAAAATGATATATAAATATATATGCATATATGTGCATTTGCTTACAAAAATGTTACTTATATATATATAAATATGTTTTAAGAGGTGCTTAGATTACCTAAAATATTAGCAAGAATTACTAAATGTTCTTCAAGATCTTAATGGGCAGTGTTTTACCAGGTGTAAATGCCTTGGGAGAGGGAAATCTTTAATCATAAAAATTTCAAACCTTAATTTCTCCCAACCAAAAGAATTTCAAAACAAAAGAAAGAAATACTAAGAGACCCTAGCAAGGTCTGCATGCTCTGCTAGCCTCAGAGGTAAGATCTAGCTAAAAAAGCTAACCTGCCTGTTTTTGTCTTAAGGAAACTGCAAAACATCTAATTTCAGGAACAATGAAGCCAGAATGTTAACCCTGTTACTTTTGCTAATTCGTTCAAAATAAAAAAGGACTCCAGTCCGTGAAATGTGATCCTTCAAAACTAAGTTGACAATTGAAGTGATTATGGTTTGACCTTGCCTCAGGAGCTTTCTCCCCAAAGTGTTTTCACATTTCTCTCAGCTCTCTAGATATTTTTCATTAGAGAACTATTTGTATTAAGAGCCCATAAAGTATTAGGTAAAGAGATTCCTAGAGAGTTTCTTGGATTTCTCCAATTGCCTGGCACAGTGCTGAGCACAGACTCACAGTTCCAAAATGGCTCAGGACAGAAAATTCTAAGATGGCCGCCTAAATGCCAGGCCAGCTGACTCGGTCACTGATTATACTAAGCAGGCAGTTTAAACTCTTTGAGTGTCTACCCTGGCCAAGCACTGTGGATCAATTTGATACGATCTAGCTGGCATGAAGTCGTCTGGAATGTGGAGCTAGGAGTACTTTGAATTTTCTGTCAAAATCAGCCTCTGATTTTGTGTGCTAGTCAGTCGGCATACATTTACAGAGCTCTAAACTTTGCAGAAAGACCTGTACCAGGCATTTGTGGGAGAGTCAAAGGTCTGAAAAACATAAGCTGGGGATTAAGAATTTTGGTCATGAAACGGATTTTGGTCGTGAAACGGATTTTAGGGATAAAGAGATCAAAGTATAGGATTTTAAAGTACCATACTCTGGCACACTTGCAGGCAGGCTAGTCACTGGGCACGCCCACCTCCCAGCCTTGCCAATCCTAAAGGGTCCCTTACACCAAAAAGGCTACATAACTATTGGCTTGAGTTTTAAATAAAGTATTACATTTTATTAAGTAGGTAAAACAAATACTAATTTCAAGTGGCACAAAAAGGTATTAGCATACAATGGTGCCCTACCACTCCTGGCTCCCAGCCGTCCAATTCCCCACCCCAGAAGCAACCCATGTTACAAATTTCTTACACGTAATTGCAGAGACAGTCTATGCAGCTCTAATCAACTGTTTGTGTAAAGAAATAGATATAGACATAGATATATAGAAAATAGTATACTATGCCTACTGCTCTACTCCTTGATTTTTTTTTTCACATAATTTGTAGATTATAATCTTGGAGATGATTCTATGTCAATTCATATAGGCTTTCTTATTTTAAAATTTAATTTTTCTAATAAGAAATTAGTTCCATGGTTCAAAATTAATTAAAAAGATAAATAAAAGTTTCTCTTTCACCCATGTCTCCAATCACCCAGTTCTTAATCCACCACAGGAACTAAGCTTTATTAATTTCTTACATAAGCTTCCAGAATTTCTTTATACATATGCTTACAAACTAACAATTCATATCCTTTTATTTCCCATATTTTTACACAAAGGGCAGAATACCACACATACCTTCTGTACCTTCCTTTTTTCACTTAACAATATACCTTGCAGAACTTGACATTTCGGGTCGTGGGCAGTTCCTTTCTTCTTTTTTTTTTTTTTTTTTTTAAGATTTGTTTACTTTATCCATTTTACACGCCCCCTTCCCCATTTGCTGTTTTGTGTCCATTTGCTGGGCAATTCTCTGTGTCTGTTTCCTGCCATCTCTTCTCATCCTCCTCCTCCAGTCTTCACCAGGATTCGATCCTGGAGACCCCCAATGTAGGAGAGAGGTGTTCTGCCACCTGCGCCACCTCAGTTCCTGGTTTTCAGAGCTTTTGGAGCATCTCGTCTTGTCTCTCCTCTGTTACGTCATCATCTTGCTGCATGGCTCCCAGGGCCTGGCGGCTCACCGGCACACAGAGCCTAGCAGCCCATGCGCCTTCTAAATATATATTGTTTTTATTTTACCGGGAGGTCCCAGGGATCGAACCCAGGTCCCTCCATATGGCAGACGGACACCCAACCATTTGAGCCACATCCGCCCCCCCCCCCTTTATTCTTTTGTTACAGTCCCATAGTATTCCATTGCAGGCTGTCCCACAATTTATTTGCTCTAACAATTAATGCTGCAGTAAATAAGCTTATAGATGTGCAGTTTCCTACATGTTCTAGTATATTTGTAGGATAACGTCCCAGAAGAAGAATTGGTGAGTCAAGGATATGTATTTGTCATTTTTATTCATATGGCCGATTGCCCTCTATATGGGCTGTACCAATTTCCGTTCATACCAGCAATATAGGGGGTCTTGTTTTCTACCCACTGGCCAATACAGGGTTTTATCAAACTTTTAAAAGTCCTTTTCCACCTTATAAATCATATATGGTAACATTTTTGTTTTAATTTCCATTTCCCTTAAGAATAAGGTTGAGCATCTCAGTAAGGCTGAGTTTTTTTAGTAGGCACTAGGAACCAAACCGGGACCTCCCATGTGGGAAAGAGGCTCTCAACTGCTGAAGCCACATCCGCATCCTAAGGTTAAGCATCTTTACATTTGTGCAAGCATGATTTGTATTTCCTTTTCTGTGAGCTGTGTTTTTATATCCTTTGCCCATTATCACACTAGGTTGTTCATCTTTTGACGATGGAATTGTGGGAATTTTTATGTGTTAGAAAAATAAGCCTTCATGACATGCATTACATACCTTTTCCCAGTGTTTTATTGGTTGTTGACACTAATTATAATTATTTTCACAGAGAATATCTTTATTTTCACATCGTCAAATATATTAACATTTTTAGAGGTTCTGAGTTTTACATTTTAATTAGAAAGGCCTTCCTCCTGGTATCTTATACCAGTAAAATATCTCACATATTTTCCCCTGGTTTCTTCCTGTTTTTATTTTTTTATATTTAAATCTTTGATCCAAATGGAATTTACTCTGATATAAGAAGTTAAATTGGGAGAAAACCTAACTTTTTTTTAGATGGCTGCCCAGTGGTTCTCAAAACTTTATGGAAAAATCCATATTTCCCCACAATTTAAAAATGTTACTTTTTTTCCAAATACTAAATGATATGAGTCTATTACTCTACTTTCTATCTGAATCCATTTATATGTGTTTGTACAGGCATCAGTCATCAGTGCCTTAGGTTTCATCATTGTAGTCTTATAATATGGTTTACTGTCTAGTAAAACCAGTGTCTCCTCAGTATTCTTCCTGTTCAGAATTTTTCTGGCTATTCTTGCTTGTTTATTTTTCCACATGAACTTTAGAATCAGCTTGTCAAGTTCCCAGAAAAATAATTCTCTTGGTATTTTTATTGGAATTGTGTTAAATATTTTTAGATCCATTTAATGAGAATTGGTATATTTATGATGTTGAATCTTTCTACCCAAGAACATGGCAGGCCTTTCTATTTGTAAAGTCTTCTTTTGATTCCCTCAGGAGTGGTTTCAAGTTTTATTCAAATATTTCCTTATTTCCTGATTAGTCTATTTCTAGGAATTTAATCTTTTTTTTTAAGGGTACAATTGTAAAGGATGCCTTTTCTCTCTAAATATTGAAAAATGAATCTGGGTAAATATTCTCTGATTTTAAATACCATATTATGTCTCTCAAGCTGTATGATATCAATGCCAAAGCCCTCCATGATGTCTCAAATAATCCTAAGGAATATTATGAAAATGTAAAAGTAAGTAAGTTTTCATTTCTTTTAATTTACTTTAATTTTTTAAACTCCCCAAACAAAGACACTTTTAGGATCTGTTTTAAAAAACCTCTCTAAACTTAGTGATGACAACAAGAACAACCAAACCCTCTTTAGGTTGAAAAAAGAAGAACTAAAGAAAACTCATTAAAACTTTCCTAAAATAGGTTTCCACCACCATCCCTCTGATCCAGTCTCTAGAGCAGGGGTTCTTAGCACGGGGTCCGTGAGCTTGAATTGAAATTCAAAAAAAACCTTATTCTTGTGGGGACATGTTGGTGCAGGTACGATATATTTATTAAATAATACACAGGGTAGTGTGGACTTAGTAAGGGGCATGTGGTTTTCAACTGACTGGCAAAGGGATACGTGGAACAGAAAAGGTTAAGAACCCCTGCTCTAGAGGCAGGGATCTTCTTAATATGTAAGTTGGATCACCTGACTCTCATACTTTAACTCTTCAGTGACTTCTCATTGCACTGGGAATAAAATGAATATCTAATCAGACCTGCAGAAGCAGCTAAAGATCTGGTCCCTTCTTATCTCTTCAGTCTCAATTGGCTGCTCTTGCCTTAGGGCTCAGGCCTTTGCATGTGACTTCCCCTGCCTAGAACATCCCACCACTTCCCTCCCTACACACTCCTTATCATTCGTTCATGGCTCAATTTAAATGTCACTGACTCTGGAGGCTTTCTCTGACCACCATATCTCAACGAGATTCTCCTTAATTCTGGATCTCAACCCTTTGTTTCCTTTTCATTACCATATCGTAATTTTAATTATTGGAGCTAGTCTTTTAACTTGTTCTTTGTTTCTGTCCTTGCCTCTGAGCTTTGTGTGGGCAGGGGACTTTGGGGCATTGCTCACCACTGTATCTCCAAAATGTGACATCTGGCACTGTGCCTAGCAATAAATTAGGGGCTCAATAAGTAATTGTTGAAAGAGAAAATGCATAGATTCCCAAGCATGACATCCATTTCCATTCTTCTTTACCGTCATTCAACCTCTTCTTCGACTTCCCCTTTTCCTGCCAAAATCTTACATTTCCTCCAAAATCTTACAACTCCAAGGCCAGCTTCTCTTGGACTCTTCCCTGGATGACTTGTTTACTATGGATTCTAGTCTCCATCCCACCCTATTTTCATGATAGCTGCAAGACTTTCCACACACCTAGTCAGCTCTTTCTTCCAATCCCTATTTCAGTTGTTTGAATCCTTCACCAGTCCTCCTTCAAGCTCCCTACCCTATCACCCCAGGTAAAGGACCTCTTACCTCCCTTAGAAAATAGAAACCTCAGGGAAGCGGCTGTGGCTCAATCTGTAGGGCTCCCGTTTACCATATGGGAGGTCCCGGGTTCGGTTCCTGGGCCCTCCTGGTGAAGGCAAGCCTGCCCAAGCGGCGTGGTTAGCTGACCCAGCGAGCACAAGCAGCAGGGGGAGGATAAATGAATAAATAAATAAAATCTTAAAAAAAAAAAAAAAAGAAAGAAAGAAAATAGAAGCCTCAGGGCAGGACCTTCTCAACACTTGCTCTCTGCACCTCCTACTCCATCTCTCCTCACTGTGGTTGCATGCATGCCCATATTACCCTTGTACCCCCTGCCCTCCCTCTTCTTCAGCCCTCCCCTCTCCACTATAACTTCACATTTCTACCTCTCTATTAGTGGTTTTCTTTCAATGTAAACATTCTTAATCTCCTCTATCATAAAGACAAGCAAATATATATGTTAATTCTTTCCATTAATCCTTCTTACCCCTTGTATGAGTTATCTACTGCTGGGTAATAAACCACCCCAAAATTCAGTGACTTAACACAATAATCCTTTATTTTGCTCACAAATCTGCAATTTGGACAAGGGTCAGTAGGGAAAGTCATCTCTACTCCACATGGCATCAGCTGGGCTGGCTTAGCTTGGGGCCTGGAGGGTCCCCTTCAAGTTGGCAACTTGATACTGGCTATCAATTAGTGCTGTCAGCCAGGGCCTCAGTCCTGCTCCACAAGGACCACTCCACTACCGCGTGGGCTTCCTTCCAACACTGTGGCCTGGTTCAAAAGAGTGAACATCCCAAAAGTCAGAAAGAGGAAAATACAAGTTTCTTAAGGTCTGGGCCCAGAAATAGGCACAACATCACTTCTGCCATGTTCTAATAGTCAAGATTCAGGTGGATAGGACATAGATACCCCCTCTTGATGGAAGGATTGTCTAACAATTTAGGACATGCTTTAAAACCATCACATCCTTCTAGATAAAACAGGCTCTCTATCCACCTTCTTCCCAACCAATATCCGTCCCCCCCCAATGGTCTCCACTCACTATCTCCTCTTCCTTTCCAGCTATTCTCTCTTCCACCCACAACAATCCAACTTTATCCTCTACCACTGTACTTGCTCTCACCTAAGCCATCAAGCTAATGCAGGGGGCTCTTTTAGTTCAAGGATGGAGGAAGTTAAACCAGATTGAGAATTCTTAGCTTGAAGTCCATGGACCTCTAAAATTGAATGTGTAATCATGCACATCTAGGTATTTTTCTGGGTAGGCTTCAAATATACGCTTATCAATAGGACCTGTGTTTCAGAGATTATGAAGCAGTCAGAACCCTGTAGAGCTTCAAAGTACCTTTTAGCTTTAAGTTTCTATATCTATCTAAATTGCCAGCCCAGGGAAACGGATGTGGCTCAAGAGGTTCGGTGTCTGTCTACCATATAGAGGGACTGGGGTTTGATCCCTGGGACCTCCCGGTAAAAAAAAAAATAAATTAAAATAAATTAAAAAATTAATTGCCAGCCCTTGTTTGGGAGCTTTCTATGTGCAACACACTATTCTAATTACCTAATGTTCATGAACTCATTTTATCCTTACAGTTACTCTGTGAGGTAGGTACTATTATTATTGCCATTTTCCACAGGAGTAAGCTGAAACACAGAGATGTCAAGGATCTAGCCCAGGGTCACACAGCTGTTGAGTAGCAACGCCAGAAATCAACCCAGGAAATCTGGCTTTGGAATCTATATACTTAACACCTATTCTATAATACCTCTCAAAATGCCTTGATCGTTTGAATAGCTAAATAGTATTTCAATGAGTTAACAGGCCACAATTTGGGTAACCAGTCTCCTATTATTAAGATCCCTTTACTTTACAGATAAGAACTTTGGGAACTTTGGGACTGAAATAATCTGTACTTGCAGACTAATTGGTGAAGGATCCAGCTAATAATGATCAGAGCTAATGGCTACCATTTAGTGTCTGCTATATGCCTGGCTCTTATTCTAGACCAGGAGTTCTTAACAAGGGGTCTGTGGGCTTGAATCGAAATTCAAACAAACATTATTCTTGTGGGGACGTGATGGTGCAGGTGTGATGTATTTATTAAATAATATACAGTATAGTGTGGACTTAGTAAGGGGTCTTACTAACTAGTGTGGACTGGCAAAGGGGTCCGTGGAACAAAAAGGGTTGAGAACCCCTGTTCTAGACCCTTTGAATCCTCACAGTTCTATAAGGTTAGATTTTAGATATGAGGGAACTAGACCCAAAGGAATTAAGTAACTGCCTGAGAGCATACACTGGTAAGTGTCAGCTCTAGCACTGGATCCCAGAACCAGTGTCCCTTCCTTTCTGCTCTACCATTTCCCAATTAGTCACAAGGCACTCTGCACTTCCTTACTATTTAAGTGTAGGGCCCTCTCTCATACATTGCTGGTGAAGGTAAAAATATGTGCAATTTCCATGGAGGGTAATTTGGCAATATTTGTCAAAATGACGTATGTACAAACCCTTTGACTCACAATGTAACTTATAGGAATTTATCCTACCAATATACACATGTGGGAAATGATGTGTCTTCAAGGATATTTGTTGCATATTTTTTGTATTACCAAAAAATTAGACACAAATGTCCATCAGAGGGAGACTAGTGAAATAAATTATGGTCCACTATACAATGGAATACTCTGTGCAGTCTTTAAAAAGGAGCAGAAAGATGTTCATACTGATAGGGAAAGATTGCTATGAATTGTTGTAATGTAAAAAAGACAGGCAATTGTGCAAAGAACAGGTGGAGGGTAGGGGGTAAGAGGGAAGGGAAAGAATACATATATGTTTGCTTGTTTATTGATAGACTATTTCCAAAAAAGAAGCACAAGAAACTAGAAACATTGGTTGCTTCTGAGGTGGAGAACTGGGGACAGGGAAGGAAGACATTTTTACCTTTGGAATTTTGAACTTTTGTAAAGTTCTCAGAAAAGCAAATAAAATTAAAAGTTCTGTCTTCTATTAATAGTCAGAGAACCAAGAACAAGTGGGGATCTCCAGAAGTCTTCTGTCTCCAGATGGGTCCCAACACAGAATCTCAAGCATTTGCTAAGCTCATGAGGAGAGGGAAGGTGTGTATCTACTTATTCACTGCTGTATACACAAAGACAGCAGTTCTGGAACCCTAGGTGATATGAAGTAAAATGCTCTAAGAATATTTAAGTGAATGCTTGAATCAGTCAACAGATAGCTAGTGTTAAGTACTTATTTTTTTTAACTTTATTTTAAAAGAAGTTTTAGACTACAGAAAAGTTACATAGAAAATATAGGGGTCATTTGTAACTTCCCCCCTTTCATTTCTGATTGTATTTATTTGCATCTTCTCTCTTTTTTAAATACTGTATGAATGCGTTACTATGAACCAAATATATTGTGTAACATATTGTATGATTTAAAAAAAAACATTATATGTATCCAGTACATTTAATTAAGAAATGTCTAATTTATTCATCTTTGTTTACTTTTTAATTTTTAATTGTTTATATTTCCAATTATTTATGTACAAAATAAAGTTAAAAAAAAATTAGAATAAAATCCAAACTCCTGACTATGGAAAAAAAAAAAAAGAAAGAAAATAGAGGGGATTCCCATATACCCCACCCCTTCCCCTCTTGCATTTTCCCCTATTAATAACATCTTATACTAGTGTGGTACATGTGTTACAATTGATGAACAAATATTGAAGCATTGCTGCTTACCATGGTCTAGTTTACATTATGGTTTACATTTTGCACCGTACAATTTTATAGGTTTCGACAAAATGCATAATGGCCTGTATCTGTCATTGTAACATCATGCAGAACAATTCCAATGTCCCCCCAAAAGCCCCATGTTCCACCTATTCTTTCCTCCCCCTCCCCTGAGAACATCTGGTAACCACTACCTTTATATCAATATCACAAGTTCTTCCATTACTAGAAAAATAATAAGTATACTTTGATTCACAGTTGCATTCCCCCTCTTGTTTGTTCCTTTCTCAATCTTGATGACTTTGGGATTTTGATGCCCACTCTACTTCCAACTGAGAGGGGGCTTAGATCTTACCCAGCAGATGGAAGGAGCTGTCTTGCTTGCAGTTGGAGATACTCTCTGTTCTGGGGGAAGGGCATTGTCCATTGTCATTATTTTGTTCGTTGTACTGGGTGAGTCCAATGAACTGGAGAGTAGGTGTTGGCTGCAACTCTGCTGAGATGCAGGGCTCAAGTGGGATGTGAACAGACTGAAGATTTAAGTCTCTGGGATATATATTTAATGGGTATAGTGCTAATTATAGGTTCAAATAAAAGGGGTAGAAGACTCATGTGCAGGGAAATTATAAATGAATCTAACTCTGTTACACTGGGGAAGTAGGTTAACATATATTCCAAGGTAAGGCCCACATTGTGTGGTGCTGATTTCATTGGATTGTGTGCCTTGCCTATAGTGTCCAGATGGCTCTAGAGCCCTCGGAAGCACCCTTATTTGAGACTTTGTTTACTTTGGCAGTTAGTGAGAGCCTCCTAAGACATCCTGACTCACTTTGAAATCTCTCTCTTTTTTTAAAGTATCCCAGGATTCTTTTTTTTAAAATTTATTTATTCATTTATCCCCCCCTTGCTTCTTGTGCTCGCTGGGTCAGCTAACCACGCCATGCGGGCGGGCCTGCCCTCACCAGGAGGCCCCGGGAACCCAACCCGGGGCCTCCCACATGGCAAACGGCAGCCCCACTGATCGAGCCACAGCCGCCTCCCATCCCAGGATTCTTTATTTAAGTGGTGTGAGGATTAAAAGAGCATCCTTGAACGTCACCTTCCCTCCAACGGGTTTCCCCAAAATCCCTCTGCCCCCACCCTTTGTGTACCCAATGCCTTCCTCATTGAATTTAGAGTTTAATCGCAAAAGCCCCAATTACAAGATTGCAGACCCCAGGGTCCCGTTTCCTGGGCAAGGGGGGAAGGCTTCACCCTCCGGGAAAGGGAGGGAGGAGTACAGAGCAGTGAAGGGTGGTCCCCCGTAGCCCGGGGTCCCAAAGTGGGGCCCTGGTGCCAGAGGAAAGGACACGGGCGCCCCTGGGAAAGGCGCCGCAGCAGCCTCAAACTCCTCCCGCTGTGGACAGTCACTGCTTGACCGCTTGCCCTTCTGCCGCCGGTTACAGAACCACGCCCGGACCACGTCCTTCTCCAGCCCGAGCTGCTGCGCGATGCGGCCGATCTGCTGCAGCGTGGGCTCCGGGCACTGCAGGAACATGCTCTCCAGGTTGCCCCGCACTCTGGTCTTGATACTCGTCCCCTTTCTCTTTCTGGCCAGCTGCCAGAGGGTCTCCGTTTTGCATGTCTCCGTTTTGCATATCTCCTAAAGGTTCTCGTTGCTGTCGGCTTCCTCCACCCACTTCTGGAGCAGGGGCCGCAGCTTACACATGTTCTTGAAGCTCAGCTGCAGGGCCTCGAAGCGGCAGATGGACATCTGGCTGAACACCTTCCCGAAAAGCACCCCCAGGGTGAGCCCCACGTCGCCTGGGTGTATCCCAGTGTGATCCGCTTCTGCTTAAGGAGTTTGGCAAACTGCTCAAGTTCCTTCTGCAAAGCTTTGACATCCTGGGGTAGCTCTCCACGTCCATATTCACTGTCCCTCTTTACAGCGAGGCCAAGGCTCTCCTCTTCAAGCCCTACCTCTTTCCCCACACCCATACGTGCAGGAGCAGCTGGCCGCTTGTGGTCCACATGGAGACAGAGAGCACTTTGAAATCTCCTCGCCATAAAAACTCTTTTGTATTTAACATTTCCCCTTTTGGTCAAAGTCTTTTTCCAAATGCATCGCTAGTTGGCACTTGGTAATAATCCCTTGGTGCCAGGGAGGCTCATCCACAGGAGTCATGTCCCATGCCAGGGGGAAAGGTAATGAGTTTATATGCTGAGTTTTGCTTAGAGAGAGGCCACATTTGCGTAACAAGGAGGTTTTCAGGAGGTAGCTCTTAAGCAATAGATATTGCTTAAGATATTAATAGATATTATTAGGCTAAGTTTCAATTTTACAAGAATAAGGTTCATAAGTACAAGCATTAATATCAAGGGCTTGGCATTTTGGTCTGTTTTCTTTTATTAGGCACTGCCTATGTACTCTAGAGATTCTTGCTACTCTATTAGAGAATGTAGCAGGACTCCCCAAGATAGGAATTTACTATTTTGTTAGTTATTGTGTGGGTCTCCACCCACTGAAATAACACCCCATGGCCACATGAATACATTCATATTCCATAGAGGCATGCCCCAGGTGCACCCTTTGCCACACATCCCCCAACTACCAATACCCTGCACCAGTGATCCTCCCCTGCCATAGTTGTAACTTTTCTGTAATTCAAATCCTCCTTAAAAACAAAGCTGGAAAAAAATTTCTTGCATTATGCCTTTCATCACTGTAAGACAGGGGTTCTTAACCAAGGGTCCACAGACCCCCAAGGGGTCCTTTGAAAGATTTCAGGGGATCCATGAGCTTGAACTGAAAAAAAAAAAAAATCAACTTATTATCTTTATTTTCTCTGACCTCTAATTGAAAGCTAGCATTTCCTTCATTTATGAATGTATGCAATAAATAAATTTATTTATTCATTTTACCTGACTGGCAAAGGGGTCCATGGAACAAAAGAGGTTAAGAATCCCTGCTGTAAGATCTGTTATCTTTTTCACCGGGGCTGGGGATTGAACCCCAGACCTCATATGTGGGAAGCCAGCGCTCAGCCACTGAGGCACATTGGCTTCCTGAGTTCTTTTTTGTTTGTTTGTTTGCTGTTTGTTTGTTTTTAGGAGGCACCGAGGACTGAACCCAGGACCTTCCATGTGGGAAGCAGGCCAGGCTCTAAACTGTTTGAGCCACATCCCTTCCCAACATCTGTTTTCTTTTTATATATGTTTACAATTTCTTCTGTATGTTCCCTCAGTGTTTTTTGTTTGTTTGTTTGTTTTTTGTTTGTTTGTTTGTTTTTACTTTATTTCCAAAGAGGTTTTAGGTTACAGAGAAGTTACATCGAAAATACAGGGGATTCCTATATGCCCCACCCCTCACATTTTCCCCTGTTAATAACATCTTACATGAATATAGTACATTTGTTAAAACTGATGAACAAATATTGAATCATTGCTACTAACCATGGTTTATAGTTTACATTATGGTTCACATTTTGTACTGTACAATTTTATGTTTTGACAAAATGTGTAATGGCCTGTATCTGTCATCACAAAATCATGCAGAACAATTCCAACACTCTAAAAATGCCCTATGTTCCACCTATTCTTCCCTCCTCCTCCCCACAGAACCTATAGTAACCATGAAGTTTCAATTTTACAAGAATAATGTTCATAGTTATATGAATTAATATTGAGGGCTTAAGATATTGGTCTGTTTTATTTTATGAAGAACTGCCTATGTACTCAAGATTCTTGCCCCACTATTTGAGAACATAGCAGTACTCCCCAGGATGAGAGTTTAATATTTTGTTGTTTATTGTGTGTGTTTCCACCCACTGAGATAATACCCTAAGACAAGATGAACACATTCATATGCCATAAACATGTGTCCCAAGTGCACCCTTTCCCACACATCCCCCCCCACACCAACACCCTGCACCAGTGACCCTCCCCTGCCATATTTGCCAGAAGAACATTCCTCAACTGTATTTTCAACCACAGACCTCCACTTCCCCAGAGTTCACCTGTTCCTTCCTCCAGCCCTCCCTGCCAGTTCCATGGTAGTCCAACCCATCCCCCAACCCTGCTCACACTCACACTCCAGCACCGTTGACCCCACTCACATCCCTTTACAACCATCACCCCTATCCAATGCCAACTAGTGATCATCCCTTTCCACTTTATCATAGGATCTGCCCAGATTGAGCATCAACTCACCATTCTCTACTCCTTTTCTGTCTCCTGGTAACCTATCATCCAGACTCTATCTCTGTGAGTCTGCTCAATATGCTTAGGTCGTATCAGTGAGGTCATGCAATATTTGTCCTTTAGTGACTGGCTTACTTCACTCAACATAAGGTCTTCAAGATTCATCCATGTTGTCACGTGTATCAATACTTCATTCCTTCTCATAGCTAACAGTCCATTGTGTGTATATACCACATTTTGTTTATCCATTCATCTTTTTTTTGTTGTTTTTTTTTTAAAGATTTTATTTATTTATTCGTTTACCCCCCCCCTTGCTGCTTGTGCTCGCTGGGTCAGCTAACCACGCCGTGCGGGCGGGCTTGCCTTCACCAGGATGCTGCTTCCCTATCCATTCATCTTTGATGGACACTTGAGTTGATTCCAACTTTTGGCAATAGTGAATAATGCCCCTATGAACATTGGTGTGCATATTATCTGTTCATGTCCCTGCCTTCAAGTATTCTGGGTATACACCTAGGAGTGGGATTGCTGGATCATATGGCAATTCTATAGTTAGCTTCCTGAGGAACTGCCAAACTGCCCTCCACAATGGCTGCACCATTTTACATTCCCACCAGCAGTGGTCAAGGGTTCCCTTTTCTCCACATCCTCTCCAACACTTGTAGTTCTCTGTTGTTGTTTTTTTTCTAATAGTAGCCAGTCTAATAGGTGTAAGATGATATCTCATTGTAGTTTTGATTTGCATTTCCCTAATAACTAGTGATGTTGCGCATCTTTCATTTTTTAATTTTTAAATATATATATATATATTTTAAAGATACTTAGATTACACAAATGTTACACAAAAAATGTAGGGATTCCCATATTCCCTGTTCTCCACACCTCCCACACCCTCCCACATAAGCAACATCCTTCATTAGTGTGCCACATTCATTGCAATTGATAAATGCATCTTGAGGCATTGCCATTGAGCATGGACCATAGTTCACATTGTATTTACACTCTCTCCTACACAATTCTGCAGGCTATGGGAAGATATATAATGGCATATATCTGTCATTGCAATGCCATTCAGGACGATTCCCAAGTCCTGAAAAAAACCCCACGTTACTCCTGTCTTTCCCTCTGCCGGCCCCCAGAGCCTCCAGTGGCTACTGCCTCCACATCAATGCTGTAATTTCTTCCATTGCTAGAATCACAAGTCTATTGTAGAATACCAATGAATCCACTCTAGTCAAATATGACTTTTAACCACTGAAATATTGTTAAATTTTAGCCCAGTACATGGTCTATTTTGATTCATGCACAAAAGGCACTTGAAAAAAATATCTGTTCTATATGCTAGGAGTGATAATCTATATATGTGCTAATTATGACAAGTCAGTCTGTGCTGTTCAAGTGCTTTAGCTTTGTACCTTTACTGATGTATTTCCATGTTTTATATACTGAATAAATTGTATTTCTATTTGAGCATCTTTTAATGTGCTTTTTAACCATTTGTATTTTCTCTTTGGAAAAGTGTCTATTCAAATCTCTTGCCCCTTTTTAAAATGAGTTGTTTGTCTTATTTTCGAGATGTAGGATCTCTTTATATATGCTGGATATTAGACCATTATCGGATAAGTGATTCCCAAATATTTTCTCCCATTGAGTAGGCTGCCTTTTCACTTTCTTGACAAATTCCTTTGAAACACAAAAGTTTTTTAATTTTGATGAGGTCTCATTTATCTATTTTTTTCTTTCATTGCTCATGCTTTGGATGTAAAGTTTATGAAACCACTTCCTACTACAAGATCTCGTAGATGCTTCTCTACATTATCTTCTAGAAACTTTATGGTCTTGGCTTTTATATTTAGGTCTTTGATACATCTTGAGTTAGTTTTTGTATAGGGCATGAGATGGTGATCCTCTCTCATTCTTTTGGATATGGATACCCAGTTCTCCCAGCACCATTTGTTGAAGAGGCTACTCTGTTCCAGTTGAGTGGGCTTGGTGGCCTTGATGAGTATCATTTAGCCATATATATGCATGTCTATATCAGAACTCTCAATTCGGGTCCATTGGTCAGTATGTCTATCCTTGTGCCAATACCATGCAGTTTTTTTGTTTTGTTTTGTTTTAGGTACTGGGGGCCGGAGTTTGAACCCAGGACCTCGTATGTGGGAAACCAGAGCTCAACCACTGAGCCACATCAGCTTCCCTGAGTTTTTTGTTTTATGTTTGTTTGTTTTTTCATTTGTTTTCCTTGTTGTTTGTTTTTGTTTTTTTTCAGGAGGCACCAGGAACTGAACCCAGGACCTCCTGTGTGGGAGGCAGGCACTCAATTGCTTGAGCCACATTGCTCCCTATTATGCAGTTTTTTGTTTTGTTTTGTTTTTTTCATTTTTAAAACAGTTTTATTGAGATATTACCGTGCAGTTTTGACCACTGTAGCTTTAGTGTTAACTACTTACCTTTATATCATTCCATAATGTAGGCTTTATACTCTTAAAATTTGGACATTTTTAGAGTCAAGGTCTTTCTTTTTCTAACAAAAGCCCATTTCATCATGTTGCATGTTTGGTAAAATTGACCAACTGGTTAGGGGCCTTAATTTAACCTTCAAAATATATGAAGTCATTTGCAACCCCTTGGTCTTCGCTTCACAAGCTGAACAGCCCCAACTCTTAACCTTCTCTCAAATGCCAATTTAGCACCTGTTCAATCATTCTGGCTCCTCTGAATCCTCTAAATTTTTCTTAAAATGCAGATTTTTCAGCTGATTTATGATATGATAGTAAGGATCAGACCTATCAAATATTGTGAAGAAAGTATCCACCGAGTTTGCACATTCTCTCCCATTAATACTTTCCTGTGTTAGCTTCTGAAACAACAGCTTCTTTCCTTCAGAGGCATTAAGTATGGAGTTGAGAAAAGAGAACCAGATTTCAAACCAGGAGACCTGACTTTTGAATCTTCACCTCTGCCATTTACCAGCTGGGTGACCTTCCATTCATTCATTCAGCAAATATTTGTTGAACTTACTCTGTGCCAGGCACTGTTCTAAGCACTTAGGATAGAGCAGTGAGCAAAACAGACAAAAGTCCTTACTCTCATGGAATTTACATTCTAGTGGGGAGAGAGCAAATGAATAAGTAAAATACAGGTCATCGTAAATGGTGTAAGTACAATGGATTAAAACAGAAAAGGCAAGGGGGCTGGGGAGTGAGGAGGGCAGGTAGAACAATTTTAATTAGGGCAGACTTACAAGGCCATACTGAGAAGGTAATAACTGAGTTGAGACCCTAAGGGTGTGAGGAGGGAGTCACACAGATTTCTGGGGACCGGGAACAGCAAGGGCAAAGGCCCTGGGTGGGAAGAGGGTTTGATGAGGAATAACAAGGGGCCAGTGAGGCTGGGGAGTGAAGAAGAGGAGTTCAGAGAGGGAAGGAGCTCAGTCAGGGAGGAGGCTGTGGGGGGCAGGATAATGACCTAGGCCTGAGCTCATCAGTTTCTCTGACAATCATTATAACATCCTCTTCACAGGGTTGCTGTAAGGCCTAAATTTTAAAAGTACATAAAAAGTGCCTGGCAAAGAGCAGGAGCTCAGCAGAGAGAAGTCTTTGCCACTGTTTTGCAGGTTGGCTGATTGCTTCTTCCTGATGATCTCCTCCCTGTGGTTAGAGATGCCTCTGCTCTGAACCATCTTCACCAAGACACCACGCGGCTGATGTCAGTTCAGGGGTCCATCGACTTTGCCCACATGCCAGAGTTGATGATTTTTATATCGAAAAGAGAGCAGCAGATTAAAAACCCACCCATCTGTGGCACAGAGAATGCTGCCAATATACCCTTCCTCTGTTAACAGACACCAAAGGGGAAGAAGAGGTAAGAGAGGAACAGAAACCCGAGATCACTCAGGAAGGACAGACAGATTTAACGATTCAGTGGGATATTCAGTTGATGCATCTAGACTAATTATCTGCAACATGGGCTTACATGATATCTAAGGAATACCAGACTTTCCAACTACACTATTGTCTAAACAAAAAGCAATTTTTCTCTGACAGTGTACTGACAGCTCAAGACTTTATTTATTTATTTATTTATTCATTTATTTATCCCCCCCTTGCTGCTTGTGCTCGCCGGGTCAGCTAACCATGCTGTGCGGGCGGGCTTGCCTTCACCAGGAATCCCCGGGAACCGAACCCGGGGCCTCCCATATGGTAAACGGGAGCCCTACTGATTGAGCCACAGCCGCTTCCCAGCTCAAGACTTTAAAGATAAGGGACCCCACGGGCCAATCCACCGCCAATCAAGAGACATTTGAGAACAGTGATGAAAGAAAACCAATGGTGGAGCTCATCCTGACTTCCAGATTCTAGAAGCCACAGCTGCTTTCAATTGCTTCGTCCCCTAAACTCTTGCTTTCTGGCCTGTAGACCCAGCCTTACTGTTCTATTAACAGATAAAGGCCTGTGAGGATTGAATTAATTTTGCTATCATCAATCCATCAATCACAAGGCTGTTAAACATTAATACATCAGGCCAAGATGACCTCAAATTCTCCAAGAGGTATCCTGGTAACAGTTCAACCACCTCAGCATCTAGAACTAACCTAAACACACTCACATGCACACACACACAGGGTTATATTGACAAAGGATAAACTAAATTAATCGTGTTAGGGCAGTGAGATTACTTTATCTTGTTTTTCAAAATATTGTTTTTGAAATAACTTATCCTACAAAGCAGACTGATTTTTTTTTTTTTAAATCCAGTACATGGATATGATGTAGCCATTAGGATATGGTGTCAAAGACTAGTGAGTGACCCAGAAAATTTGCAGGATATATTGTAAAGTGAAAAAAAACAAAAGCAATGGATACCATACAATACCATTACATAAATAATATTTTTATAGGTAAGGACTGTGTATATATAAAAATGACTAACAGATTAGCAGTGTTTACACTTAGATGCTAAAATTACAGGTGATTTTAATTCTCCTCTGTGCTTGAAGTAGATTGAATTATGTACCCTAATTTAGACCTATTCTTAATCTTAATCTGCATTCCTGTGGGTGTAAACCCATTGTAAATAGGACCTTTTTTTAATATTTATTTTATTTATTTATTCCCCCTGCCCTCATTGTTTTGCGCTTGCTATCTGCTTTCTGTGTCCATTTGCTGTGTACTGTCTGTGTCTGTTCCTCTTCTCTTTAGGAGGCACTGGGAACCAAACCCAGGACCTCCCATGTGGTAGGCAGGAGTTCAATTGCTTGAGCTACATCCACTTCCCATAAATAGGATGTTATTTTTAATTAAAGTGTGATCCAGTTGTATGAGAGTGGGCTTTAATCCAGATTACAGGAGACCTTTATAAACAGAAGAAATTCAAATATAGAGAAGGCCACAGGGAGAAGCCGGAAGTCAGTGGTAACCTGAAAGAGAAAGGAGAGGACATTGCCATGTGACAAAAAAGCCAAGGAACCCAAGGACTGCTAGCCAGCCAGAAGGCTACTGACCCTGGGAGAAAACAAGGCTTCTAGCCTCCTAAACCATGAGCCAATAAATTCCTGTATGGGAAGCGGATGTGGCTCAAGTGGTTAGGCTCCTGTTTACCATATGGGAGGCCCCGGGTTCGATTCCTGGGGCCTCCTGGTGAAGGCAAGCAGGCCCACATGGCATGGCGAGCTGATGGCCTGCACGGCTCAGTGACCTGATGGCCCATGAGGCACAGTGAGCTGGCACAGCAAGATGATGCAACAAAGGGAGATGAGCAGACACAGAAAATCACACAGCAAATGGACACAGTGAGCACATGCAGCAAGGGGGGGATAAATAAATAAATAAAATAAATCTTAGAGAAAAATAAATAAATAAATAAGTTCCTGTAGTTTAAGCCAACCCATTGCATGGTATTTGTCACAGCAACCTGGTGGACTAAGACAGTGCTGATCAATATTTTCTAAACATTTCTACAATAAACATGCATTACTTTTGTAATCAGTAAATTTTTTTCAATTTTGTTTTTAAAAAATTCAGCTGACTAATATTTTTAAAAATCAAATTTATTTTCTAACTTAAAAACACAAATAAAACAATTCAACCATCTATCTTCTCTCCTTTAGAAAATGGTTTGAGAAAAGGACACAGCCATGGAGATTTGTGCCACTATAATTTAGTAATGGTGAACACTTACTGTGTGCTAGGTACTGTTGAAAGTGCTTTGTGTATATCACTTCACCTAATCCACACAACACCATGAAGAAGGTGCTATTAGTGAGACCATCTCAGAAATGAGGAAACTGAAGAGCAGAGAGGATAAGTGGCTCAAAAGTTAGTGTGGAGAATTGGATGTGGCTCAAGCAATTGGGCTCCCGTCTACCATATGGGAGGTCCCGGGTTCGTTTCCTGGGGCTCCCTGGTGAAAGTGAGCTGCCCTGTGCGGAGAGCTGGCCCATGCAGAGAGCTGGTGCAACAAAAAGAGACAAAGAGGAGAGACAATGAGAGACACAACAAACCAGGGAGCTGAGGTGGCTCAAGCGATTGAGTGACTCTATCCCACATCAGAGGTCCCAGGATCGGTTCCTAGTACCTCCTAAAGAGAAGATAAGAAGAGAAGATAAGCAGACAGAGTGAGCACACAGTGAATAGACACAGAGAGCAAGACAGCGAACGCAAAAACAAGGTGGGGCGGGGAGGAATAAATAAATAAAATAAATCTTTAATTTAAAAAAAAGTAGGGAAGCGGCTGTGGCTCAATCAGTAGGGCTCCCGTTTACCATATGGGAGGCCCCGGGTTCGGTTCCCGGGGCCTCCTGGTGAAGGCAAGCCCGCTCGCACGGCGTGGTTAGCTGACCCAGCGAGCACAAGCAGCAAGGGGGGGATAAATGAATAAATAAATAAAATCTTAAAAAAAAAAAAAAATAAATAAATAAAATAAAATAAAATTTGGGAAGCGGTTGTGGCTCAATCAGTGGGGCTCCCGTTTACCATATGGGAGGCCCCGGGTTTGGTTCCCGGGGCCTCCTGGTGAAGGCAGGCCCGCCCGCACGGCATGGTTGGCTGACCCAGCGAGCACAAGCAGCAAGGGGGGGATAAAATGAATGAATGAATAAAATCTTTAAAAAAAAAATAAAAATAAAAATAAAAATTAAAAAAAGTGTGGTTCCGAAGCCTACAGGCAGCTGGGCTGCAGCATCTAGCTGTGGTGGCTTAGAGCTATGTACTCCAGAAAAACATGTTCTTCAACTTAATCTATTCCTATGGATGGAAATAGGACCTTTTGAAGAGGTTACTTCAGGGAAAGGGGTGGCCCAACTGAATCAGGATGGGCCTTAATCCTAACACTGAAGGCCTTAAAGGAAGACCTCAGAGGAGAAAGACACATGGGAGCAGCCAGAAGCTGGAAGTCAATGGAACCAAGAAGCCAGGAGATACTGCCATGTGCATTGCCATGTGACAGAAAAGCCAGGGACCAAGGATCACCAGCAACCAGCCCCAGAACACCTCAGTCTTATGGGAAAAAGGATCACCTTGATGATGCTTTGATTTTGGACTTCCCCTAGTCTCAAAACCATGAGCCAATAAATTCCTGTTGTTTAAGCCAACCCATTGCACAGTATTTGCTTTAGCAACCAGGAAACTAAAACAGCGGCCCTGGTCTCTACTCATTGCCTTCAACTGCTGTGGCAAACTCCAGTTCTCTCTTCAAAACCCCTGCTTCCTACCTCTCCTCCCAATCTTAGAGTCATCTGACCTGATTTCAAAGAAAAGGAGAATCCCTTCAGCTTCCTGCATACTTCCCTAACTTCATTTATTCTCTCTTAAAAGTTAAATTCTCAGAGGATTCCAATCCCCTCTTGCTCCCATGCCCATACGGTCTCTTTACTGACTCTTTCTTCTCAGCATATGCATACGGATGCTTAGGATTTAGCAACCCTATCTCAATTACAGTATTTGGGAAATACTTATACTTTTAAAAGTATTTATTGCCTATCTGAAATTCAAATGTAACTGAATGCCCTGTATTTCATCTGGCAAACTACATATGAAGATTCTCAGATGTCTTTCATCCTGCGAAAATATACCAAAACAACCTTAATTCCTCATCTCCTTCTAACTACCAACCACTCAGCCAGGAGACACCTATCATGCCTACCACGCCTACACTTCTTCCCAAGGAAAACTGTGACACAATAAAACTATCTCCTATTGCCCTTGACAACCATGTTTGAACCCGGCATGATCTGACTCATTTCTTGTCTCACTCACCATTTCCACAACCAAAGGGGTCTTATTCAAGCTAGCCCAGGGGGTTGCTACAAGCCCCACCTCCGCACTCACAACCTGTCCTCTATGCTAGATGAATTCTAGGTGACCCATGGTTGCAGCAGTGTCAATGTACCAGGAGACCCCCGGCCATAGCAAATCCAACACCCATCACCCTTGGTTACCCTGTGATTCCAAGATTCAGGAATGTGGACACAGTCTTTGCCCACAATGTCAGTGCTTTTCCCCTGTTGCCTTGTCTCCCATTGCCCCACAGGAATCATACCCAGGAAAGAAACCTTGTCCTGGGCTTTCTGCCACTGTCGGTTAAATGGGGAATGTGTAGTCCCTCAGGAATGTACTGAGGCATGGTAGATGTTTCTAGAACACTGGGGTTCACACTGCACCTTAAGGAATACAGTATTATACTTGCTGTCCATATCTGTCTCTCCTAGACTACATGTTCTTTCAGGGTGAGGAGCTAAGACTTTTATGTCCATATGCTGAGAACCAGCACATGGGTAGTTGTACCATGAATGAATGATTGAATGAACCAACCAACCAACCAATAAAATGGCCTACAACAGGGGATAAATAAGCAAAGTACAGCACCTCAGCTACGTGGGATATTACATATCTACATAAAATAAAAAGTATATATACTGGGGAGTGGATGTGGCTCAAGCAGTTGGGTGCTGCCTCCCACATGGGAGATCCTGGATTCGGTTCCCGGTGCCTTCTAGAGATGACAAGCTGGCACTGGCAAGCTGACACACTGGGATGACGCAACGGGATGACACAATGAGAGACACAACAAGGGGGACAAGCAGAGAGCGGATGTGGCTCAAGCGATTGGGCACCTCCCTCCTGCGTGAGAAGTCCCAGGTTTGGTTCCCTATACTGCCTAAAAAGAAGACAAGCAGACACAGAGCACAATGAGCACAAACAACGGGGGGTGGAGGGGATACATAAATAAAAATCTTTAAAAAAAAGATATATATACTCTGTCCATATATAGAAATGTGCATATGAAATGAATTAAATTCAGAAGATAGAGCATCAAATAATTTGTATTCTGATTATAACTATGGCAAGTCTATATAGAGACCACATTCAAAACTGGCAGAAAATTTGGAGTCATAAATAGTTTAGAGACTAGTAATCAGTAGGAGATTTTTCTATAAATTTGCTTTATTTCAAAACAAATATTTTCTTACATATTTCTTACATATCTCAGCTTCTGGAGCACTGGAGTAAATAAATCCTCAGGCCTCAGAATTTGAGCTCATATTAAAATCATCTCAAACTCCAAGATTTTCCTTTTCAGAGGGTTCTCTTTGCTCTCATGCTCCCCATATTGCAATGTGACTGAAACAGTATCTATTCAACATAAATTGAAAGAAGCATCTTGCCATGTATGACCTGGTTTGTTTGACCAGTAAAGATAAAAAATATATATATTTTCATTCCACCAGATAATCCCTGTGGTCTCTTTGCATTTTATGTTTGAATCCAGACTATACTTAAGTGTTAGCCTAGTTCACAGAACCATAACCCCACAGATCCATGTGAATCCCTTTCAAAACTGCTTTCACCACAATCCTCACTAAACTCTTCAGTGGCTCCCAGTTACCCAATCCAAATTCCTCAGCCCAGAGGACTCCTACAGAAGCTGATTCCAATCTGCCTTTCCAGTGTTATTTTTCATTAATTTCTTCTGCTGTAACTAAATTTCCCTCTGGTATTTGACTTATATAAATGTCTAATTAAAGCCCTAGTTTCTCTGTAAACTCCCCAGGTCTTCTATATCAGAAGAGAGTTTTGGATCTCTCACTCCTCCAAGTTTCTCTGAGTAGCATTTACTCTTTGAACCTTTTTTTTTTTTTTGGCCCTTGCCATTGTTCTGGCTTGTATTGTTAATGTCCTTTCTGTGTGTTCATTTGGTCTTCCCAAGCTCAAGTCACAAGGTGGGTGAATGTAATTTGGTTAACATGTGAAAGTTCCTTGTGACTTAAATAGACATTTGTCCAAAGAAGAAATACAAATGGCAAAAAAACACATGAAGAATTGCTCAATATCACTAATGATTAGGGAAATACAAATCAAAACTATAATGAGATATCATTTCACACCTATCAGAATGGCCACTATTAAAAAGACAGAGAACTACAAGTGTTGGAGAGGATGTGGAGAGATAGGAACACTTACTCACTCTTGGTGGGAATGCAGAATGGTATAGCCACTGTGGAGGACTGTTTGGCAGTTCCTAAAGAAGTTGAATATAGACTTGCCACGTGACCCTGCAATACCACTACTGGGTAATACCCAGAAGAACTGAGAGCAGTGACATGAACAGACATCTGCATACCAATGTGCACAGCGGTATTATTCACAATTGCCAAAAGTTGGAAACAACCCACGTGTCCATCAATAGATAAATGGATAAATAAACTGTGGTGTAGTCACACAATGGAATATTATGCAGCTGTAAGAAGAAATGAAGTCGTAAAGCATATGACAACATGGATGAACCTGGAGAACATTATGTTGAGCGAAGCAAACCAGACGCAAAAGGACAAATACTGTATAATTGTGTTACTATGAACCAAATATATAGTGTAACATATCGTATGATTAAAAAAAATTTTTTATATGTATCAGTACATTTAATTGAGAAATGTATGTTTTTACTCAACTGTGTTTTCTCTTTAAATTGTTTATATTTTTAATTATTAAATGTACAAAATAAAGTTAAGGAAAAAAAAAAGAAAGATCCTTGTGAGTAGAGACTAGGAAAATAAGGAACTTGGCTTTATAACTATGTATGTTTTCTATTGCTGCTTTAACAAATTACCACAAATTGAGTGGCCTTAATCAACATAAATTTACTATCTTACAGTTTTGGGCTAAAATTAAAGTGTTGGCAGGACTGTGTTCCTTCCTGAAGGCTCGAGGAGAAAGTCCAGTTTTCTGCCTTTTCCACATTCCTTGGTTCATTGCCCCCTTCTTCCATCTTCAAATCCAGCAATGGTGGGCTGAAGCCTTCTCACATCTCATCCCTCTGACCTCCTCTTCCTCCTCCCTCTCTCACTTTTAGGAATCCTTGCCATTACATTGGACTCACCCAGATAATCCCGGATAAACTCCCCATCTCAGGTCCTTTATTTAATCACATCTGCAAAGTCCCTTTCTCCATGTAAGGGAACATATTTATAGATTCTGGGAATTAGACGTAGGCACACGCCTTGGGGAGGCTATTATTGTGCCTACCACAATCAAATTTCCAAAAAGATAGTCACGGGAAGCTAACATATTAAGCGT
This sequence comes from Tolypeutes matacus, assembly GCA_026826555.1. NCBI lineage: Eukaryota > Metazoa > Chordata > Mammalia > Cingulata > Chlamyphoridae > Tolypeutes > Tolypeutes matacus. The sequence goes on from JAKSZT010054030.1 coordinate 25,906,180, forward strand.
AAATTTTAATGTGTATGTAAAATAAGGAAGTATTACTTTTCCTTCCAAATTTTGGCTGCCATCATACTAAGGTGATAGGCAAATGATTATCAATGGTTGTTGAGGGCATTGTGTGATACCTGAGATGGCACGGGAAGAGCTCAAATTTCTAGCCTGTAATACTGCAAAATCTTGGCGGGAGGCCATGTGATCCCCTAACATACAATGGCACTCCACTCCATGGTGTATGGACATTTTTGTCCAAGCAAGGCACCTTGGGATCCAGTCACCCTAGATGCCCCATTCGTTCTGAAGTCTTAATCCCTCCCTGGGGCCCCGAGGTAGTAAGATTTCTGATACTCCAGGACCCTTCCCTGTCTCGGAGAATCTCCTGGTTTCTGCATACCCCTTCCCCCCATTACTGTCACAGGCAAGTGTCGCCCGTCTTCTCCCCTCCCCCTCTTCACCGTGCTTACACTTTTACAAAAGACCGGAAGAGCACTCGACTTTAAGCGGCTTTGGGTTTTCCCCTTTTGCAAAAATTCCTAGGAAAGGAATTACAAAAGACCTAGACACAAAGGACCTGTGTGGAGCGTTGGGTAGGGGTTTCACGAAGACCGAGAAATAATATAGTGAGCAAAACACGTTGCTAAAATTAATGAATTAACAAACGATCCTGACACGTAAATATAGCCTATCATTTTATCTTTTTCCACCTAGGAAATATTTGTATATAGGTAACTTCTTTCTTTGGGAGCAGAGCATCTTTACAGATAGTTCCGAAGGGACTAGTACATTCTGACTCTCTCGTGGTCTTTTTTCCCAGGATCTTTACAAGCCATGAAGTTTCTGCTGACATTTGTCATTTACCTGTAGACATTACGAAAAGTGCATTTTGTCTTCTATTAGTTAATTTAACCTGGCTGCTCCCTTAAAGAGATTTGGAGACATGCCCCAATCTATTAGGGAGATATTTTATAAAATAAGGTTAGGATAGTCTGCTTCTGCTGAAGATAACCAATCTTTATTTGTGTTTTGTGCATGTATTTTATCTTTTGAGTTTTTATATTTATTTTTCTTTTCACAAACAATATAAAACAAATAAACAATATAAAAATGTGTACAGAGTAAAGTTTCTTTCCCACCCCTACCTCATCCGTTTCTCTGGAATATGCTTCCAGTGTTTTTATGTATATAAATGCAAATGTCTCTCATTGTTACATAGACCTTACCATTCTATAAACACAATTCTGCACCTTGCTTTTTTCATCAAAAATATATCCCTAAACAGTTATTACAGCAGCTCCTTTTCACTGGTTACAAATTATAAAGAATTTTAGGAACTGTGTTCATAATTGGCCAGTTAGTATTTGTTGATTGATTCATTATGGATCCCAGGTGATACCTAAATCACAGTTTGAAAATGACTGTTCTAGTGAAATATATAATGTACAAATGACCATTAGTCTGTTGTTAATCTTAAAAGTTATCTGGGATGTATTATTTATCTACCTTACAGAGGTGCTCAGAAACAAAGAATAAATTATCAATTATAGTTGAAGGTGCTACTTTTTTTAAAAAAGCAATTTGGCCGAATCTATAACAATTTTAAATGCAGGTGCCCTCTGATATTGGAATTCTTCTAGTAGAAATTTATTCCAAGTATATATTTACACAGGTACTCAATATGTTGTTAAAATGTGTTCATTATATAACATTTAATAGCAAAAGCTGGAAACAACCTAAATGTTCATCAAGATGGAACTGGTTAAATAATTTAAGGTATATCCACTAAATGAAATGCTACTCAATGAAAAGAATGTGGAACACTTCTACAAGCCATCCTACCCAAGATATAATTTTGGATGAATAAAGAAAGTTGCAGAACCATGCTTTATGATCCCATTTGTGTAGGAAAAAAAAAAAGAGAGAGAGAGAGAATTTGACAAGCTAAAATATGCCCAGAGCATTGATGGGAGGTTATAAAAGAAATTGCTAACAGGAATTTCTGCTGGGAATGCGTTGGGGAATCAAAAATGGGGGATTTTTACTTCCTTTGGTATACAGATTAAAACTTTTAATATAAGCATGCACATCTTCCAGTTTTTCCCAACTCCAGCAACCTCTAATCTACCTTGTCTCTATGAATTTTTTAAAATTTATTTTAATTTTATTAGAGAAGTTTTAGGTTTACAGAAAAATCCTGTAGATAGTAGAGTTCCCATATACCCACACACATCCATAGTTTTCCCCATTATTAGCATTTTCCATTAGTGTGATACCTCTGTTACAATTGATGAAATAATATTGCTATAGTTACACTATTAACTATAGTCCATAGTTTACACTAGGGTTCACTCAGTGTTGCACAGTTCTATGTTTGTTCATTTGTTGTTGGTTTTTTTTATATTTTTATTCTGGTAACATATACACAACCTAATATTTCCCATTGTATCCACTTTCAAACTTTCAATTATAAATTCAGTGGTGGTAATTACATTCACAATGTTGTGCCACCATCACCACCATCCATTATCCAAACTTTTCCATCACCCCAAATAGAAACTCTGTACCATTTAAACATTAACTCCCATTCCCCATAACCACCCAGGCCCTGGTAACTTGTATTCTAGTTTCTGACTTTGTGAATTTGCATATTCTAATTATTCCATATAAGAAAATCATACTATATTTATCCTTTTGTGCCTGGCTTATTTTGCTCAAGTTTCATCCATGTTGTAGCATGCACCAGAACTTCATTCCTTTAATAATATACCATTGTATGGATACACCACTTTCATTTATTAATTTCTGTTCCATGTCCCTGTTTTCAATTCTTTGGGGTATATACCTGGAAGTGGAACTACTGGGTCAGTTGGTAATTCTAAGTTTAACTTTTTGAGGAACTGCCAAACTGTTTTCCACATTGGCTGCATCATTTTATATTTCCACCAGCAATGCATGAGGGTAACAATTTCTCCACATCCTTGCCAACACTTGCTATTTTCTTCTTCTTTTTTTTTTTTTTAAAGATTTTATTTATTTATTCATTTATCCCCCCCTTGCTGCTTGTGCTCGCTGGGTCAGCCAACCACGCCGTACGGGCGGGCCCGCCTTCACCAGGAGGCCCCGGGAACCGAACCCGGGGCCTCCCATATGGTAAACGGGAGCCCTACTGATTGAGCCACAGCCGCTTCCCGTTCTTCTTTTTTTTGATAGCCATCCTAGTAGGTATGAAGTAAATGTAAAGTATTTTGAGTGGTGCCTAACACATAGTGTTGAAAAAATGTTAGGTATTATTATTATTATTATATATATTATAATGTTAAATTTTCTTCTGCTCCTTCTCCTCCTCTTTCTTCTTCTTTTTTCTCTTCTATGAGGAAGGCTGTGCTTTTTTTTTTTTTTAATTAATTAATTAATTTATTTATTTTTAACTTTATTTTCTACATTTAATAATTGAAAACATAAACAATTAAAAACTAAAAAGTAAACACAGATGAATAAATATATACATTTCTCAATTAAATGTAATGGATACATGTAAATTTTTTTTTTTTTTTTGAATCAAACAATATATTACGCAATATATTTGGTTCATAGTAATGCATTCATACAGTATTTGTCCTTTTGTGTCTGGATTGCTTCACTCAACATAATGTCCTCCAGGTTCTTCCATAATGCCATATGCTTTATGACTTCATTTCTTCTTACAGCTGCATAATATTCCATCGTGTGAATAGACCACAGTTAGTTTATCCATTCATCTGCTGATGGACACCTGGGTTGTTTCCAACTTTTGGCAATGGTGAATAATGTGGCTATGAACATCAGTGTGCAGATGTCTGTTGGTGTCACTGCTCTCAGTTCTTCTGGGTATATACCCAGTAGTGGTATTGCAGGGTCACGTGGCAAGTCTATATTCAACTTCTTTAGGAACTGCCAAACAGTCCTCCATAGTGGTTGTACCATCCTGCATTCCCACCAACAGTGAAGAAGTGTTCCAATCTCTCCACATCCTCTCCAACACTTGTAGTTCTCTGTCTTTTTAATACTGGCCATTCTGATAGGTGTGAAATGATATCTCATTGTAGTTTTGATTTGCATTTCCCTAATCATGAGTGATGTTGAGTATTTCTTCATGTGTTTTTTTGCCATTTGTATTCCTTCTTCGGAGAAATGTCTATTCAAGTCTTTGGCCCATTTTTTAATTGGGTCATTTGTCTTTTTATTGTTGAGCTGTAACATCTCTTTATATATCCTGGATATTAAACCCTTATCAGATATGTGATTTCCAAATATTTTTTCCCATTGAGTTGGCTGCCTTTTCACCCTTCTGATAAAGTCCTGTGAGGTGCAAAAGTGTTTAATTTTGAGGAGGTCCCATTTATCTACTTTTTCTTTTGTTGCACGTGCTTTGGGTGTGAGGTCCAAGAAACCACCACCTACTACAAGGTCTTGAAGATGTTTCCCTACATTTTCTTCTAGTAGTTTTATGGTCCTGGCTTTTATATTTAGATCTTTGATCCATTTTGAGTTGATTCTTGTATAGGGGGTGAGATAGGGGTCCTCTTTCATTCTTTTGGTTATAGATATCCAGTTCTCCCAACACCATTTGTTGAAGAGACTGTTTTTTCCCGTCAGCGTGGGCTTGGTAGGTTTGTCAAAAACCAGTTGACTGTATAGGTGAGGGTTTATTTCTGGATTCTCAATTCTATTCCACTGATCGATATGTCTATCTTTATGCCAGTACCATGCTGTTTTGACCACTGTAGCTTTGTAATATGTTTCAAGGTCAGGCAGTGAAATTCCTCCCACATTGCTCTTCTTTTTTAGAATACTTTTGGCTATTTGGGTGCACTTACCCTTCCAGATGAATTTGGTAATTGCGTTCTCTAATCCTGTAAAGTAAGCTGTTGGGATTTTGATTGGTATTGCATTGAATCTATAAATCAGTTTGGGCAAGATTGACGTCTTCACGATATTTATTCTTCCAATCCATGAACACGGAATGTCTTTCCATTTGTTTAGGTCTTTTTAAATTTCTTTTAGCATTGTTTTGTAGTTTTTGGCATATAGGTCCTGTACTTCTTTGGTTAAATTAACTCCTAGGTATTTGAGTCTTTTTGTTGCTATTGAAAATGGAATTTTCCTCCTGATGTCCTCCTCAGATTGTTCAGTACTAGTGTACAAAAACATTACTGATTTTTGCGTGTTGATCTTATATCCTGCCACTTTGCTGAACTCATTTATTAGTTCAAGTAGCTTTGTTGTGGATACTTCAGGATTTTCTAAATACAGGATCATGTCATCCACAAACAGTGAGAGTTTTACTTCCTCTTTTCCTATTTGGATGCCTTTAATTTTTTTGTCTTGTCTAATTGCCCTAGCTAGAACTTCTAGTACAATGTTGAATAACAATGGTGACAGTGGGCATCCTTGTCTTGTTCCTGATCTTAGGGGGAAAGCTTTCAACCTTTGCCCATTGAGTATGATGTTGGCTGTGGGTTTTTCATATATGCCTTTTATCATATTGAGGAATTTTCCTTTTATTCCTATCTTTTGAAGTATTTTTATCAAAAAAGGATATTGGATTTTGTCGAATGCCTTTTCTGCATCTACTGAGATGATCGTGTGGTTTTTTTCCTTCAGTTTGTTAATGTGGTGTGATTTTCTTATGTTGAACCAGCCTTGCATACCAGGAATAAATCCCACTTGGTCATGATGTATAAGTCTTTTGATATGCTGTTGGATTCGATTTGCAAGTATTTTGTTGAGAATTTTTGCATCTATGTTCATGAGAGAGATTGGTCTGTAATTTTCTTGTGGAATCTATATCTGGCTTTGGTATAAGGGTGATGTTGGCTTCATAAAATGTGTTGGGTAATTTTCTGTCCTCTTTGATTTTTTGGAAGAGTTTAAACAGGATTGGTGTTAATTCTTTTAGAAATGCTTGGCAGAACTCACCTGTGAAGCCATCTGGTCCTGGACTTTTCTTTGCTGGGAGATTTTTGATCTCCTTAATTGTGATTGGTTTGTTAACTTTGTTAAGTTCTTATATTTCTTTTTGTGTCAGTGTAGGTTGGTTAAGAGTTTCTAGAAATTTGTCCATTTCATCCAGGTTGTCTAGTTTGTTGGCATAGAGTTTCTCATAATATCCTCTTATGATTCTTTTTATTTCTGTGAGGTCATTTGTAATTTCCCCCCTTTCATTTCTGATTGTATTTATTTACATCTTCTCTCTTTTTTTCTTTGTTAGTCTAGTTAGGGGTTTGTCAATTTTATTGATCTTCTCAAAGAACCAGCTTTTGGTTTTGTTGATTTTCTCTATTGTTTTTTGTTCTCATTTTCATTTATTTCCGCTCTAATCTTTATTATTTCTTTCCTTCTTTTTGCTTTGGGATTGGTTTGCTGTTCTTTTTCTAATTTCTCAAGTTGTTCAGTTAAATCTTTGAGTTTAGCTCTTTCTTGTTTCTTAATATAGGCATTTAGGGCTATAAATTTCCCTCTCAAGACTGCCTTTGCTGTATCCCATAAGTTTTGATATGTTGTGTTCTCATTTTCATTTGTCTCAATATATTCACTGATTTCACTTGCAATTTCTTCTTTGACCCACTGAATATTTAGGAGTGTGTTGTTCAGTCTCCACACATTTGCAAATTTCCTTTTTTCCGGTCTGTTATTGATTTCTAGTTTCATTCCATTATGATCTGAGAAGGTGCTTTGTATAATTTCAAACTTTTTATATTTATTGAGAGCTGTATTGTGACCTAACATGTGGTCTATCCTGGAGAAAGATCCATGGGCACTTGAGAAGAATGTATAACCTGCTGAGTTTCGATGCAGTGTTCTGTATATGTCTGTTAGGTCTAACTTGTTTATCATATTGTTCAAGTTCTCTGTTTCCTTGTTGATCTTCTGTCTAGTTGTTCTATCTAATGATGTGAATGGGGTGTTGAAGTCTCCAACGATTATAGTAGAAATGTCTATTTCTCCCTTCAGTTTTGCCAGAGTTTTTCTCATATATTTTGGGGCACCCTGGTTAGGTGCGTAGATATTTATGACTGTTATATCTTCCTGGAGGATCGTCCCTTTTATTAATATATAATGGCCTTCCGCATCTCTTATCACTTTTTTGCATTTGAAGTCTGTTTTGTCTGATATTAGTATAGCTACCCCTGCTCTTTTCTGTTTACTATTTGCATGGAGTATCTTTTTCCAACCTTTTACTTTCAGCCGGCTTGTATCCTTGTGTCTGAGGTGAGTTTCTTGTAAGCAGCATGTGGATGGCTCATGCTTTTTTATCCATTCTGTCAGCCTGTATCTTTTGATTGGGGAATTTAATCCATTCACATTCAATGATATTACTGAAAATGCACTATTTATTTCCTCCATTTTATTCTTTGGTTTTCATATGTCATCTTATTTTTGTCTTTCTTTTTACTCTTTTGGTTATCCTTTCTGCTTTTCTTTCTTCTATACTCTCCTCCAAGCCTCTCTCTCCTGTCTTTTTCTTTCAGGTTCTAAGGCTTCTTTTAATATTTCCTGCAAAGGTGGATTCTTTTTTGCAAACTCTCTTAATTTCTGTTTGTTTGTGAATACTTTATATTCACCTTCATATCTGAAGAACAGTTTTGCTGGATAAAGAATTCTCGGTTGGCTGTTTTTCTCTTTCAGTTTCCTAATTGTATCATACCACTGTCTTCTCGCCTCCATGGTTTCTGAAGAGAAATCTGCACAAAGTCTTACTGGACATCCTTTGTACGGGATCGTTTGCTTCTCTCTTGCTGCTCTGAGCATTTTCTCTTTATCTTTTACATTTGACATTCTGAATAATATGTGTCTTGGCATAGGTCTATTTGGATTTATTCTTATTGGGGTACTGTGTGCTTCTTGGACATGTAAGTTCATTTCTTTCGTGAGATTTGGGAAATTTTCAGCTATTATTTCCTCAAATACTCTTTCTGCCCCTTTTCCTTTCTCTTCTCCTTCTGGAACTCCCATCACACGTATGTTCTTGCGTTTTGTGTTGTCATTCAACTCTCTGAGCCCCTGCTCAATTTTTTCCATTCTTTTCTCTCTCTGTTCTTTTCTCTCTTCAATTTTAGCTGCTCTGTCTTTGGTATCACTTATTCTTTCTTCTATCATTTCGAGTCTGCTGTTGTATGCTTCAAATGTATTTTTTTTTTATATAATGTTTTATTTTATTTTATTTTATTTTTTTACCGGGAGGTCCCGGGGATCGAACCCGGGTCCCTCCATATGGGAGATGGATGCCCAACCAGTTGAGCTACATCCGACCCCCTCAAATGTATTTTTTACTTCACCTGTTGTGTCTTTCATTCCCATGAACTCCGTTACTTTTCTGTTCATGATTTCAAATTCTTCTTTTCGTTCGCGTAATGACTTCTTGATGTCATTGATCTCTTTAACTATATTCTCTTTCATCTCATTAATTTGATTTTGGAAGTGTGTGCTCAACTCACTGATTAGTTGTCTCAAATTCTGCATCTCTTCTGGGACTTTGCTGTATTCCTTTTCTTGGGCCATGTCTTCTATTTTCTTAGTATGGCCGGTAATTTTTTGCTGGTGCTTAGGCATCTGGTTAGTTTGTATTTTACTTAGATGCTCTATCTCTTTCTCTTTTATGGAGTTTTAGTGGCAGGAGGCTGTGAGTTACCACCGCTCTTTGATTTTTGGCTCAACCTTGATTGTTAGAATTGTTCTGCTGGTTGCTCAAAACTGGGCACTGGACCCAGTAATTGGTTGTAGAGTCGTTTCCTAGGGCCTTGGTTAGGGAGGCTATAGAGGCCAGGAAAAGACTCTCTTATTAATTTTCTTATGTGCACTTCCTTGGTCTGCCAGGAGATGGCGCTTGTTGGCTGCTCTCAATTCAATGCCTGGTCGGATTGTATTTGTTGTGACACAGACCAGGTCAATGTGATAGAGCTTCCTGTCTGGGGGCTAGGAGCCCTGTGATTGAAACTTTCTGAGACAGTTCTCCAGACTTCTCTCGTAGCGCCCCCCTTTTCCCAGCTAGGAAATATTTCCACTCCCTTCTGAATCCTCAACAATCAGTCTGTTAGTAGAGGATGAGATTGGGAGGTTTGTATATCTTTAGCCCCTTGCAGGCTCCAAGGCAAACAATGGCGCAGCCCCACCCAGCCTGGAAGGGCTCTCGGGACAGGGCAGACCAAACCTGGGAGTCCAAAGCAGGGTCAGCCCCAGGCTCTCTCTCCCCTCTCCCGTGGTGTCCACAACAATTAGTCCAGGCTAGAAGAGAGGGAGGTTGCGAGGATCGGATTTCTCCAGTCCTTTCCGGGCTCCCAGGGCAAACCGCCGTGTGGACTCTTCCGTGGGGCTCTGCAGCCCAAATTTCAGGTCAGAACCTGAGTCAGCCTAAGGCTGTGTCCCTCTCTCTCTCTCCCCTTTCCAGGAGTGGCAGATCCCTGAAGCCCCCTTTGTCTGTGGTCACAGGCCCAGGGGTTCGAGAATTCTGATGAGTGTGGGGGAGGGTGCCAGCAGCAGCAGAAGCTGCTACTTGCAACTCACAGTTCTGTAGTCGCGATTTCCCTCTTCTGTCCCTCTGTCCTCTGGGTGGTGTGCAGCCTTCACCTGCTGTCCTAAACCCTAGAAGATCTTTTTTGGGGCTGTTTCAGCTTGTCCTCTAGCTATTTTTCTGGAGAAGAGATTCCTGTGTCTTACTAGTCCGCCATCTTCCCGGAAGTCCCTGTGCTTTTTATCCTAATAACAAGGGGGAGCCATTAAGATTTTTAGAGGAGGAACAGGATTGGATTTCATTTTGGAAAGATTATTGGCTGCAGAAGACGTAGAAAGGATGGAGTTAGAGACTGGAGGTAGAGAGAATAGTTAGGTGATTCTGATAGTGAGAGATATTGAGGCTGTAACCTGTATTAGTGTAATAGAGTTGGAGTTGAAGACAGAAGTCTGAGAAATATTTAAATGAGAGAACTTGGTGATTGATATGGTAGTAGAGGTAGAGATGAGGAATCAAGGACATCTCTCACATTTCTGCTTTGAGTGACAGGATTATTAGATAATGAGTAAACTTGTAAGACACGGGGAGAGGTTGGAGTAAAAAATGAGGACAGTAGGAAAGAGGTATGGGTTTGTGTGAAAGATAATAATTTTAATATTGTACATGTTGCCTTTGACATTGAGATAAAAGAAGTTTAAAACACACACACAAATCTGGAATTCAAATGCAAGGCATAGAGAGAGATTTGTGAGTCATTGTGGTAGACATGGTGATTGAATTCCTGGAGTGAATTACACCTGGCCAAGACAGCTTGAAGAATACTAAAATATCTGGGTGGGCTGAGAAACAGAGGCTAGGAGAGGAGCCTTTAAAGTGGGAAAGGAGGGATGAGAGCCAGGAGAGGGCAATTACGGAAGCAAGAGAAAAGAGGAGGGCTTCAAAAAGGGCGAAGCAATGAACTCTCCAGGTCTATAGAGAGGCTGGGTTCCTGGTGGTTTAGAAGCTCGGCCTTTGGAAACAGATAGCCTGGGCTCAAACCCTGGTTCTGCTTTGGTGAGTACCCTTGGGTGAGTTATTGGTCCTCTCTGAGCCTCATCTCCTCATCTGTGAAATAGACATGGTAATCATCATTTCCACTTCATGGAGTAGCTCTGAGGAATACATGAGCTGATGTATATGTAAAGCCTTAGAACATGTAGGGGTGTTACGTAAGAATTGCTGATGTGGTAGATTTTCAAGGAAGGAAAGCAGTTATAAACAGTCTGTACAGTATGATCTCATTTTAGTAAAAGGAAATAAATATATTTGAGGACATAGGTATTCACAGATGAGAATTCAGAAGGCTAAACCAAGGTGTTTACAGTAGTTTTCTCTGGGGCATAATTGTATTTTTTAAAGTTGTAGAATTTTGAGGGGTTTTTTTTGGGGGGGATTTGCTTATGATTTTTCTATAATAAATATATATTGCTTTTATAATTAAAAGACATATATATATTTTAGAAAGAATGGAGTCCACTTAGCTTCCAAGAAATAATAATGATGATGCTAATTAAGGGAATTGGTGTGGTGTATTTCTTTTCAGCATGCTCACTGCAGCTCTACAAATCCTTGAAAATTTTAGTGACATTTCCAAAAGTACTTCACAGAACTTGTAGGTCCTTGAGGGTGATCCTGTCTCCTCTTTGAGCAGTCTCTTTTCTGGGAGTGTATTTCTAGGAATTAGGAGCAGGAGTTTGACCAGGGGCTGGGTTCCTGACATTTCTATTGCCTATAATACAGGAAATAAGAGAAGGGGAAAGTCTAGAGAGGTTAATAATAACTTTGAGCTCAGAAAATCTGAATTTGAAATGATGGGAGTGCATCTGAATGGAGATATATTTTGGCTGCTGAAATTACATTATACACTCATGAAGGATCATGCAAATGTCCAAATCCTTTCACCTTATACTTCTGCTGGGAATTTATCATATAGAAATTATCCAAAAGAGAAGAAAACTTGGAAACCAGAATAATAAAAAAAGGAAACCATCTAACTGTCCAATAATATGAAAACAGCTATACTGATATATGATAAACAATTATGTAGCTATTAAAATATGGGTATAAAGACTACGAAGCCTGGATGATTTAAAATAAAAAAGCTGGATACAAAAGTGTATACACATTATGATTATATTTGAAACTCCCTATGTGCCCAACCTGAATCACACCTTCTCCTTACCCAAACATAATCAATATACTCAATTTTTATTATTCTCTTATTTTCTTTCATAGTTTTATAATACATGCATGTGGGTTTTTTTTGTTTGTTTGTTTGTTTGTTTTATTACCGGGAGGTCCCAGGAATAGAACCCAGGTCCCTCCATATGGGAGACAGACGCCCAACCAGTTGAGCCACATCCGACCCCCCATGTGTTTTTAAATAACATGTTTTCATTACATGTTTTTCATATTGCCTGTATTCTTCTGTGACTTGACTTTTCCTTCCAACATATTTGTTATGTTCCTCCATGGTGATGAATGTTGCTGTAGAACATTCATTTTCACTGCTATGTAATATTCCATCATATAAATATAAAAGTATCCCTGCTATTAATGAGAATTTGGGTTGTTTCCATGTTTTGCTCTTATGAACCATGCCACAGTTCCTCTAGGATGTAAAGCTAAAAGTAAAATTACTGGGTAGTTGGATATGGACATCTTCAACTTTATCAAGTAATGCCTAATTGCTTTTCATAATAATTGCACCAACTTAAATCCCACCAGCAGTATGTAACTCAACTTTGCCAACATGTGCTGTTACATGATTTTTTTCCAATCTGATGGTTATACAATGGTATCTTACTGTGCTTTTCTTTCCCCCTCTGAGATGGTTCCCTCATCCGTTTGCTCGTTGTTTTTGCTCTTGTCTGCTCATTGTCTATTTGTTTTTTCTTTAGAAGGTACCAGGAACCGAACTGGGGACCTCCCATGTGGGAGCTTAAGCCACATCAGCTCCCTGCTCATTTATTTTTTTTTTTTATTTTTTTTCAGAATGCACTATCCAAATAGGTTATCATCTTTATTGTTCTTCTTTTTTTATATATATATTTTAACAGATGCTTAGATTATATATTTTTGTTTTCTTTTTGCTAATCTGCTCATTGTTTGCTTGTTGTCTTGCTCATTGTTTTTGCTCATTGTCTGCTGGTTGTTTTTGCTCAATGCCTGCTTGTTGTTTGTCTTCTTTAGGAGGCACTGGGAACTGAACCCAGAACCTCCTGTGTGGGAGGTAGGCACTCAACTACTTTAGCCACATCCACTCCCCTTATTATGGTTTTAATTTCCAGTTCTCTGATTACTAATGAGGTTGTGAATCTTTTCATATGTTAATTGGCCATTCAAGATTTCATTCTAGGAAATGCTACTTCATGTCTTTTGCATTACATAGTGTAGTGGTTTGAATCTTTTGTGGACCTCAGAAAATCCTGGTCTTAAAGGGAACCCATTCCTGTGACTGTAAACCCATTGTGGATGGGACCTTTTGATTAGATTTAGTTAAGGTATCTTTTGATAAGATCACTTCAGTTAAGGGTCTTTGATTAGATTGCAGGACCCTGGGTGTGTCTTAATCCTCTTACTGGAATCTTTTATAAACGGAGGACTAAAAAGTGTCAGGCACACAGAAAAAGCCACAGAGATGGAGAGAAGGAACACAGGAGATCAGAGAGGAACCCAAGAGAGAGGAAGCCACAGAGGGAGCAGCCAGAAGCTGAAGCAAAGAGACCTGGAAGAGAAGCAGATGCCTCCATGTGCCTTGCCATGTGAGAGAGGACTCCAGGATAACTGGTGGTCAGTCTCCTGATGATGCTTTGATTTGGACACGTTCATGGCCTCAGAACTGTAAGCTTTAAACCTAATCAATTCCATCATAAAAGCCAACCTATTTTTGCTATATTGCTCCCAGCAGCTTTTAGCAAACTAAAACACATGGTTATATATCTTTTGGTTAAGCATTTTCTAAGTACTATGCACAGGGCTAGGAATTTTCACAGAGGTTATCGCATTAATCCTTATAACCTACTGCCTTGAATCCTTATTTGGAGCAAGGGATTTATTTATGTTAACAAATTTTTCCTGCTGTATAAGCTACCTATCTATAGATTTAAAGAAGAAGCACTATGTAAGTTTCCTAACCTGCTAGCAAAGTGTTATGCATCGAGACCCAACACATTTATTTTGGGAATGACCTTAATTCTGGCTTTGTTTCATAAATATCATCTGAAAGCAGCATTATTTTTGTCAGTTAAGGAGTTGGTTATTTTTAATAAAAAATAGCATATGTTTGAGAAAGAGAATTACAAAAGACAGTGAGGGGCTAATGGTCCAGCCCCTCACAACTTAAAGTGTAGATCACAGACCATCAGCAGCAGGTAGGAGCTTGTTAGAAATGCAAAATCTTGAGCCTCACCTAGATCTACTGATTGGAATCTGCATTTTAAAAGGTCCCCCACATGATCCTGGTGGGCATTTTAAATTTTGAAAAGGGCTGGGATGCTGAATGGTGATAGACACTGTGTGGAAGACCTAGTCAGCCCTTGGAATGAAAGGATATCTTTGCTTTTTCAGCACAAAGTAAGCAAAACCCTATGCCTGGCATTGCTAAATATAAATGCTTGAATCTATGAGGGGCCCAGTTAGTTGAAGCAAGGCTGAAATAAGCAAGTTATCTTGACCCCTCAGGTAGGATTCTGGTTTCAGTGCCCCAGAAAAATAAAACAGAATGAACAATTCATCCTGAAATGTATCTAATTGAGGTCGAAATTTTTTTTTTTTAATTTTCTCCAGAATGACCAATACAATTGTTGCAATTTTTCTCATAATTTTGAGTACATGATTCAGTCTGACAGTCTTACATTAACTAGATGGGTTCAACTAATACATTTTCAAACCATAGGACTGTAGAAATTGTTGGCATCAACACTCTCGTTTTACAGATGAGGCATACGAAGCATCATGTAATTAAGTGAGAGATCACATGGCGCTTAATGGCAGGATGAGAGTCCCAGTCTCAGGCTTTTCCCACTTGATCAGAGGCCCAGATTAGGAATTCCCCAGCCCTCTAGATACCTCTTCTGGCCCCAACTAGGGAAAATGCAGTAATTTTTTTGATGATTAGGGGAATAAATTAATATTTTAGGAAAATAGTTTGGTAAACCAAAAAAGATACCTAAGGCAACTTTCCTTTTTTTTTCTTACCGGTAGGTCCCAGGGATCGAACCCAGTCCCTCCATATGGGAAACAGATGCCCAACCATTTGAGCCACATCCGTCCCCACAACTTTCTTTTAATGAAAAGATTCTATAACGCCCACCTATTCCAATCCCTGTAACAACTAGAAAGTGCAAAATAATTTAAGTGCCCCTTCTAACTCCAGCACTTTGGACCTAAAGAAGCATCTGACACTCGGGCTTTTCACCATATCCTATCCTAGAACTCAAAGTAAAGTCTTAACAATTTAACCTTGGTGACTTTCTAATCCCTAAACTGCATAGATTTGGGCAGGCTCCACACTTGCTGGGGCGGTCCCACCTCCAGAAAGGCAGAGGTGGAGTGACTCCATTGTTCTGGACTTCCTTTCTTTGTTCACTCCCAGCTTCTGGCCAGTCACCTTAAACTGTCCTTCTGCTCTCAGAGATCTAAAAAAGGTTTGGGGTTTTCCCTGCTGCTGAGTTACTTTATGACAAATACTGTGCTCCCCTATTTTAAAACTTCCCTTTCCCCATTAAAAGTATTTCTGCAGTCACTGGGAACTTTTACAACTAATAATAAACACAATGATTCAAGCAGCTCAAAGTAGTTTACATATACTTTAAAAACCATAAAAGAAGGATACAAATAAATTGCCAACCTCTGTTATCTCTTGGGAGAGAGAAGGGATTGGGTAGAAGGAGGTCAAGGGCACTTTTACTTTATCTGAATTGTTAGAAGTTTTTGCAAAGAAAACTTATCCAGGTAGTACTTAAATAATTACAAGTAAGTAGGTAAAATGGATGGCGGTAATAGTAGCACAATATTGTACATGTAACTAACACTACTGAATTGCATACTTGAAAGTGGTTAAAATGGGAAAGGTTGTGTTGTATATATGTTACCACAATTAAAAAAAAAAAAAAAAAGAATTCAGCATTACTTTTTCCAGAATTTCCAGCCTCCAGCCTGCCCTACAAATCTGAACTTGCCAGCCCCCACAATCCTGTAAGCCAATTCTTTATAATAAATCTCAATATATATATAAAATTCCCTATAATCTTTCTCTCTGTCTCTATCTATATGAAAATACACACATGAAAAGATATTCAACATCATTAGTCACAGGGAAATGCAAATCAAAATGACTTCCCACCTACTAGGATGGCCATGAAAAAAATAATAGTAGCAGAAAATAACAAGTGCTGTCAAGGATGTGAAGAAATTGAAACCCTCTGCATTATTAGTGGCAATGGAAAATGGTAAAGGCACTGTGGAAAACAGTTTGACAGTTCCTCAAAAAATCAAACATGGAATTACATCTGATCTGGGAATTCTACTCCTAGGTATATGCCCCAAAGAACTGAAAAACAGATTCATCTAGATACTTGTACACCAATGTTCATAGCAGCATTATTCATAATAGCCAAAAGATAGAAACAACCCAAGTAGCTGTCAACACATGAATGGATAAACAAAAGTGGCATATCCACACAATGGAATACTATTCAGCCATAAAGAAGAATTAAATTCTGACATATGCTACAATATGGATGAACCTCAAAAATATTAAGGTGAGTAAAATAAGCCAGACCCAAAAGGACAAATATTTAATGATTCTATTTATATGAAATATCTAGAATAAGCAAATAAGAGAGAGAGAGAGGAGTTTGCCAGAGGGCGGAGCCGGGGGGCAGGGGGGGTAATGGGGAATTAATGTTTAATGAGTACAGAGTTTCTGTTTTGGGTGATGTGACAGTTTGAAGTTCTTTTGTGAATCCCAGAAAAGATTATGTTTTTTAACTAATCCATTCTTGTGAATGTGAGACCCTTTGATTGCATTAGAGTCTTTTAAGGGACCTTAATTAGATTGGTTTTGATTGGACTACATCAGTGAGGTGTGATTCAGGTTAAGTCTCTGGGGACTTATATAAACTTAGAACTCACAGAGAGAAAGTCATAGAAAAGGGAGCTCTGCCATCTTGACCCTGCCATGTGAGGAGAGGACTCCAGGTTTGCCTACAGCTGCAGAAAGACAGAGAAGCCCTGAGAGGCTCAAGGAGAGCAAGCCCAGGGAGACATGCCTGATTGCCCACAGCTGAGCTCCAGGAGAAAGTAGAGAGAGACCGGCAGACCCACCTTCTTGCCTCGCCACATGACAGGACTCCAGGATCTGCTAGCAGCTGACCTTTGGTGAGAAAGCATCTCTGGTGACACTTGCTTTGGACATTTTCACAGGCTCAGAAATGTAAGCTTTTACCCCAAATAAACTCCCTTTATAAAAGCCAACCCATTTCTGATATATTGTAATGGCAGCCTTTGGCAAACTAAGACAGATGATGAAATGTTTTGGTAGTGAATGATGGTAATAGTAGCACAACATTGTAAATGTAATTAATGCTACTGAGTTGTACATGTAAAACGGTTAAAATGACCAATTTTATGGTATATATATATATGTAATCACAATAATAAATAAATTTTTAAAAATGTTTCATATTTATTAACATGTCCTCAAAACAACCCTATAAGGCCGGCATTATTATTCTCTTCTTGGCCTGTTTATTGGCTCAATAAATATTGTCAAATAAATGCATTTCTCTTTTATAGATGGGGAAATGAGGCTTAGGATGTTAAGTTACAAAATCTCATAGCTGATAAATGGTTGAAAAAAGAAAAAAATTACACAGGACTGTCTGACTCCAGGGTCTTCAAATGTTAGACACTATACCTCAACACAAGACTCTTTTTTTTTTTTAAGGAGGTACCAGGGGATTGAATCCAGGACCTCATACATGTGAGGCAGGTGCTCAACCACTAAGCTACACCTGATCCCCGTCAAGGATCTTTAACATCTATCCTAGCCAAAACACCAGTAGTTATTCTCTGAATTCACCACACTACTTTTTACTGCCCATCTTTGTCTTTATTCAGGCTCTAGAGTCCAGAATGTCGTTCAGGCTCTCCCTCTAGATCAGGAGAGCTCCTTCTCAACTTTCAATACATAACTGTCTTATTACCTCCTTTGGGAACCCCTCCTTCATCCTGAGGCAAAACTACTCATTCCCTTTCCTTTTGTTCCCATAGCACTTTATTCATGCCTTTAATTAAAGACACCCTAATACTATATTATGATTTTTCTTAACGTATCTATGTCTCCAGCAGGTTGAGCTCTCTCCTTCAGGACAGAGACTGGGCTTCATTCATGTTTGTCTCTCCAGCCTGACATGTAATCAGGGTTCAATAAATATTTGTTAAATGAGTGAATAAATGGATGTCTTTGATTTGACTTTGCCAAAGATATAGAACTTATTTTATTTTAATTTTTTTTGCAAGGACATTTCTTATAAACACCTTTCTATAGAAGCTAAGAGCATAAGATTAAATCTTAACTTAGCAAAGACCTTTTGGCAAGAAACTTTCAATATCAACGTGGTATCTTGCTTTCTGACATTACTTCATAGAAGGGTGTCAAGGAATAGTTACAAAGACAAATCCTAAGTGCACCTAAATGGAAGCACCTGAACAAATAAATATGAATGGTTTGCTGATACTAGCAATCTAAGGAATGAAATCTAGAGAACTTGAAGGCCAAAAGAGCCTCACATACTTTCATTTATCTTTTAAATTTTAGACAAAGGAATTGGGGATAGAGAAAAATTAAGGGGCACCCTGTGGTGTCTTTTTTTTTTTAAGATTTTATTTATTTATTCATTTATCCCCCCCTTGCTGCTTGTGCTCTCTGGGTCAGCTAACCACGTGCGGGCGGGCATGCCTTCACCAGGAGGCCCCGGGAACCGAACCTGGGGCCTCCCATATGGTAAACGGGAGCCCTATTGATTGAGCCACAGCTGCTTCCCTGTGGTGTGTTTTTTTTTAATGACTTCTAGTTTGAATGCCTTCTCAAAAACATTACAGACATGGAGTTCCTTAACGTGGATTATGTGTCATCTCTTTGTCTATATGTCGATAATGTAAGTTCAGTTTCTGAGTCTGTAGCCAGATTTTGTCTAGGTTCTTGACTAAGTGACAAGAGACAAATTTCGAGAGCAAGCCATGTTGATTAGGCCAGTAATTTATTAAGGTAGGGAGGGAAGAGAAATGGGAGAAAATAACAGATCATGGGTCCCAGAGAGAGGAAGGGGCTGAAGAATGATAAAGAGGGCTGGTTTATAGACTACAATTTCCCATTATAGATTACAAATGCCCAGGCTTTACTTGCATGGCCATCATGGCAGGGGAAAAACGGCGAGGGCAGGGCGCAGAAGGCAGGAACAAGGGTCATAAGGCAAGAGAGAGCAAAAGTCCTTTGCACTTGCTTTTTAAACCATTAATTGTTCTGCCCCTTTGCTAATGACAAGGGAGGAGTCCCAGCTGTTTGCTGTTTTGGTTGATTACCCCACCCATCAATCCCCAGGGAGGGCCCGATGGTAAGGCCCCTGGAGAATATCCCAGGCTTCTCCTGCCTTCTGGTGGAAATCTCATTCCGAATGGGAGAATCTCATGAGGGTCTTCCAACAGCCATCTTGGGGGCATTAAAGAACATGTGTTAATGGCAGCAGTTTTTCTGCCAGGTTTCAGATCCCTCTATTGATTCCCTATCTAGCCTGCTTCAAGACCAGTCATTAAGTAGGTTATTTTAATCTTTGGGTCTCTGGAAATTGTTAATTCCTGCCAATATTATTTTCAGTAACTGGCTGTTTCTTTTTCCTCCCCACCTTTCTCTGTGTAACCAAAAACATCAGTTGACGAACTCTCAAAAGAACCTTCTCTTAATTCTATTCCACAAATACGGCCCAAAGAATCAACTCCACAGTGATTAAAAAAAAAAAAAAAAAAAAGCTTTAAAAGAGCTTTACTGTAGCAATTTCTTCTAGCTATTTGTCATTGCTTACTTGGAAAACTAAATCTGCTTGCCAAAAGGAGTCAGGTCATGTGAAGAACACCTGGCTGCTGGGCACGGGAAGCAGCACAGAAATGCCTGCGAAGAGCCAGACTTCATGCTGAGCCAATCAAATTATGTTGTTATATGTTAAACTAGTAGGTTTAGAGACTAGTGAGCCACAGAGACTCAAGATTCAGAGAGAGGATGATGAATAGCGCAAACCCCAGAGAACAGTGTGTGTGCTTGTGATCCACAGCATAGGCGGAGAAAATAGATTTAACAGGAGAAAAGGAGAGATGTTAATGTTGGAGGCAGGAAATCAGGGGAATTCCTTTTAAAGGCTTCTATTTTCTCTGAAGTAGAGGGTGGGGTCTTTCTTGGAGAGTGAGGTGGGAGGGTCAGAGGCTTGTGGAGGTTTGAAATGGCTGCGGGATCATGGGATACATTCTGCCTGACAGCCCTGAGGGCCGCTTTACAGATGGTACCACCCAAGGGCTGAAGAACAAGGGGTCCAAGTTAGGGACCAAGAAATACAGGCTGGAAAAGGGAGAAATTAAGGCAGAAGGAACCCAAGCCAAAGAAAGAGAGGAGAAGGGAATAAGGAAAGCATGTACAAGGATCATCGAGGAAATGGTAGGGCGAGGTAAAGTTTTGTCAGAGAGCGAGGTGTCTGAATTATCATTACCATTTTAAATTTAGGAAATAGTATCTATCAACTTGAAACAAAATAAAATAGACTGCAATTTTTAATCCTGCATTTGAACATGGTTTTATTTGTAGATTGTGGTTTTCAAACTTTTTAGACAATGAAACCTTATGCAGACCTACCTGGTTGGATTCAGGGCTGGTGACCTGGAGCCACGTCCACCAGCCCCCTCTGCCCACTTCACACTCCCCAACAGCAACTCCTAGGGTGATTCCATTGAACCCCAGGACGCCTCAGAACAAAGTTTAAATTACCACTATACCGGTTTTGAGACTGGAAAAAGAAATTTATATCAAATGAACACAATTGTAGCTTTGTTCTTAATTAAGATGCTGGGTCACATATTTACTATCAAAATCATGACATCATTTCAAAAGCACACTTCTAGATTTTCCATTTTTTCCACAGTGGACATATAGTATATTCATAATACATTCTAACTGGAGTCAGAAATTCACTTGATTCCAGATTGTTTCGCTGATGCATAAAGACCCACCAAAAGAACTAGCACTTGGGAAATTCCAATGACAGGTCTCCACAGCTGTGGGAGAGAAGCAAGTAGAATTAATTTTCCATGTCATTAGGCTAGAGTAAGTTCTCTGCCCTGTCTCCTTATTTAACATTTGTTAGAAATAAGTCTAGATCTCTTTTTCCTATATTCCAAATGCTAAAATATAGTCCCCACAGGCTTAAAGATCTAAATACAAAAAATTAAAATATATAATTAGAAGAAAATTTAAGAAAATGTTTATATAAACTTCTGGTCAGAGAGACCTAAGCAACTTGAGAAATTTGGAAACCAAAAAGGCAAAGGAAGACATATCTAACTACATGAAAGGAAAAACAACTACTTTGGGAAAGGCACTGCATTAGTCAGCCAAAGGGGTGCTAATGTGAAATACCAAAAATGGATTGGTCTTTATAAAGGGTATTTATTTGGAGTAGAAGTCCACAGATACCAGGCCATAAAGCACTAAATTTCTTCTTTCACTAAAGTCCATTGTCACGTGTTGGAGCAAGACAGCTGCCGATGTTTGCCAGGGTTCAGGCTTCTTGGGTTCCTCTCTTCCCGGGGCTGTGTTTCTCTCTGGGCTTAGCTCTTCTGGTTCCTCCACAAGGTCAGCTGTAGACTATCAGGCAAACGGCTCACTTCTCTTCTCCTGGGGCCTTCTCTCCAACATCAAAACTGCTTCTCAAAAATTGCTTTGGGAGCGGATGTGGCCCAAATGGTTGGGCGTCCACCTGCCATATGGCGGGACCTGGGTTCAATCCCCAGGAACTCCCGGTAAAAAAAAAAAAAAAAAAAAAAAAAAA
>JAKSZT010054030.1:25927891-25942794 GCA_026826555.1 Tolypeutes matacus
ATATATATATATATATATATATATATATATATATATATATATAGAAGGCGCATGGGCTGCCAGGCTCTGTGTGCTGGTGAGCCACCAGGCCCCGGGAGCCATGTAGCAAGATGATGACGTAACAGGAGAGAGACGCAGGGGAGAGACAAGATGAGATGCTCCGAAAGCTCTGAAAGCCAGGAACTGAGGTGGTGCAGGTGGCAGAACACCTCTCTGCTACATCAGAGGTCTCCAGGATCGAATCCTGGTGAAGACTGGAGGAGGAGGAGGAGGAGATAGCAGGAAACAAATACAGAGAATTGCCCAGTGAATGGACACAAAACAGCAAATGGGGAAGGATGGGTTAAAATGGATAAAGTAAATAAATAAATCTTTAAAAATAAATAAATAAATAAACTGCTTCAACCCTGTTCTTTACCTTGCCCCTTATATTCGATTCTCCACCCACGCCCAGATTAACAGACCAGTTTACAGGCATGATCCAATTATATCTTTGGAATTCATAATTACATCAAACTGCCCAACTGCAACACTTGGCACAAAAACCATAATCAAAATTAAAAGACTGCTAAATATGTTTAATACATGCATGCCAGGCAAAAGGTTAATATTCTTACAAATTGATAAGAAAAAGACAAACCAAGAGAGAGGGGCAAAGCACATAAACAAGCTATTCACAGATGAAGAAATCCAAAAGGCTAACAAATAAATGAAAATAGTAGTCAAGAAAATAACAATGAAAATCACAACAAAATAATATACTGGGCTGAAGAGAGAATTGTAGAACTGGGCAATCTCAAATTTATTTTCTATGTGTCTGTAATTGCATGCTACTACAGTTTTTTGAAAAATAATCTAGCAATATCTAAGAAATAAAATAAAAAATACACATACACTTTGTTTTCTAACTTTTTACTTAAAAACTTTTCAAGTCTATAGAAAAATTGATCATCCATATACCCTTCACCTGGAGTCACCAATTGCTAATATTTTACCATATTTATCTCTCTATATATATATTTATATATGTATGAATATATACTTTTTATATTAAAAATCAGGAAAACATTTAAATTATGATATATTTATCCTGCGGTCTAGATATGTCAGTGCTAATTTTAAAATTAAATGGAGGGGAGTGGGTGTAGCTCAGTGGTTGAGTGCCTGCCTCCCATATATGAGGTCCTGGGTTCAATCCCTGGTACCTCCCTAAAAAAAAAAAAATTAAATGGAATCAAGCATTATATTCTGCATTAAATAAACCATTAAGACAAATAGCTGTATTATGGCAATTGTAACAAAGCCCTATGAGGGCAGGGTGTTCATCTTATTTACAAAGATATGCCTCGTGCCTAGAACAGTGCCTGGCATACAGAAAGCTCTTAGTTAATATTTATTTTATATGAGTAAATGAGTGAACTGAAGAATGAATTAATAAACATGAAATTATTTGCATTTTTGTATCATTTCTCTAATTCCCACTTAGGTGGATATTTAACTCAGGTGTCTCCATCTTAGTCAAATAATATTTCATTTAGAAATAAGTTCTGCAGTAAAAACTATGAATTCCTACCAATATAATTGGTGCTTATCAGAAATATTAATTGGTGTTCTAAATTTGTTCATTCATCATTTATCCAGCCATTCATTCATTCATCAAATATTTATTGAGCAGGATTCTGTTCTGTTCCCAATAAAGGGTATATTTGCTATACCCTTGAATTCTGATCCCAGTGGGATATTCGCTCTGCCCTTGCTACCTTTAGAGTAGTGGGTGGGAGGTAGGGAAGCATAGACAAGGAAACAAATAGTTACGATAATCTGATAGGTATAACATAAATTCAGGGTATTATGGGCCCATAGGAGTGGAGAAACGAAGCTATCTTTGTCAGTCTGGGAAGACTTCTCAGGAAGGTGATACTTGAGCTGCCCCTTAAGATTAAGTAGGAATTTGGTAGATGAAAGGCACTCTAATCGGAGGAAGCAGCATTCATGTATTCACTCATTCCCACATTTACAGTGTCTACTATGTGTCAGCCAGTGCTCTAGGCTCTGGGGATGTAGCAGTGAACAAGACAGAGAAGTCTCTACCCTTATGGAGGGAGAGATAATAAACAAGCAAACAAATAAATATATAAATGAAAAAGGATAAAGGATGAGAGCGGCTGGGGTGCTATGAACCATTTTAGATTAGATCAGGGGTTCTTAACAAGGGGTCTGGGAACTTGACTTGAAATTAAAAAAAAAAAACATTATTCTTGTGGGGATATGTTGGTGTGGGTACATATTTATTAAATAATATACAGTATAGTGTGGACTTAGTAAGGAATTTGTGGTTTTCACCTGACTGGCAAAGGGGTCCGTGAAACAAAAAAGGTTAAGAACCCCTGGATTAGACAGTCAAAGAAAGGAGTCTATGAGATGATATTTGAACAGAGACCTGAGTTAAGGAAGGAAGGAAGCCATGGAAGAAGAAGCAGTAAGTACCAATGCCCTAAGGTGGGCAGTAGGGCTAAAACTGAGTGAGTAGGAAAGCAATACCCAGGGAGATCAAATCAGAGAGATTTGTATGGGGAGATCATGTAGGACCTGGCAACTCAGCAGCATGAGATTTTGATTAGATCACCAAAGGGCTAGAAGAGAAAGAGAACTGAGCTGGGAAATACCAATATTTAGAGAGCCAGAAAAGAAAACTAAAGTAGGAGGAAAATTAGGCATGAATGATGTTCTAGAAGTCTAGTGAGTTAAGTGTTTTAAGATAGAGATGTGATTTACCATGTCCAGATGCAAGGAGAAAGAGAGAACTGAATGTTCAGGGAGCAGTAGGTAGATCAGGGTTGAGGGAGCAGAATCTGGGTGGGGCTATGGCAGGAGAGAATGGTCACTGCTCAACTTTTACAGAGATGTACCTTGACAACAATATTGTCAAGAAGGCCTTAGACATAATAGAAGGCAGTTGTAAAGCATTTCATCATTTTAAAAGCACTTTCACTTAGATTGGCTCAGTTGTCCCTCCAAATGATCCTGTGCAGGAGAGCCTTGATTTATAGATAAGGAATCGGGTCTCGAAAAAGAGTAACAGGACCATTGAAAGGACACATAGGTAGGCTCAATCCCTTGCTGTGACTCCACCTCTAGGTCTGTATCTGTTACCCCTGCCTGCCACCTCCTTTTTATGTCAAGAGTAACAATATTCAAAGTAGGCATAAATCTGATGAACAGTTTATTATTCTGGTCTTCCTTTCATTTTTTTCCACAACAAGTTTGCTTTAAAAAAAAAAAAAACTCACAATATTCCACAGTTACAATGAAAGTGAGGACTCCATCATTGTGAGACTTTATTCATAGGGACTTACTGGGATCAGAACTTAATGGGTGGGGGATCGGATGTGGCTCAACTGGTTGGGCGTCTGTCTGCCATATGGAGGGACCCGGGTTCGATCCCCGGGACCTCCCAGTAAAAAAAATAAAAATAAAAATAAATTAAAAAATTAAAAAAAGAACTTAATGGGATTCAGCTGCTGGAGCTTTTGGTCTCTATGAAGTGATGGCATAAGACATTCTTTTTCAATTGATCTTTTATCACGTACTTTACTGAGTTATTGAAAGTTTTAACCATCAGATGTTTTTAGTAACTTGGGAAAACATGTAAATTTTATTTTTCTAAATATTTCCTCATTTATTGAAAATTTAATACCACAAGTGAATAAATGTGTTGAGTATCTTCTTCATTTTAGATTTTAACTAAGGTCCAAACCTTCACCTCGGGTTCTTTTTTTTTTTTTTTTTTTAAAGATTTATTTTATTTATTTATTCCCTGCCCTGCCCCCGTTGTTTTTGCACTTGCTGTCTGCTCTCTGTGTGTTCTTCTGTGCCTGCTTGTCTTCTCTTTATTTTTTATTTTTTACTTTTTTATGAGGAACAGGAGAACAATATTTATTATGAGAAGAAGAAATAAGGGTGAGAAGATAATAGCTTTTTAGACACAAAGTACTGTCATATGTTAGAATTAGAGTTGTTACAAAAGGACCAAGGAAGGATGCTTGGTTTATCCAAATAAAGACCTAAGCCCTCTTCATAAAGCAATTTTGAGTCATGTCAGCTGATAAAACATATTCAAAATGAGTGAAAACACACATCATGTAATTATGACTATATAAGTCATTTCTATTTAATTGAAAAATTCATATTTTCAGAGAGATAATGACAAATTAGAATTTGTCCACAGAAAAAAGGCCAGGACAATGAAATTCTTACAGACCACCTCAGATGAAAGAGTTGAAGAATTCCATTACATATTTACTGAACAAATACAGAATGAAAAGGGATATTTTAACCTGAAGATACATAAACAAGTTCAAACGTTCAGAGGGCTGTCACGCACAGAAAATGAAAGAATGGTTGTTCAGTATGTCTCTAAAAGGCAGCACTTGAACTGAGGGATAAATACAATCAATCGACAGGCTGCAAGGAGAGTTGTACCAAGTGTATCATTTCTCTTAATAGCTGCTCTTCCAATATCATGCATTCCGTATTTTTCCTTTTTTCTGAAAAGAGATATTATAGCTTAATGTTCTCGATGAATGTCTTAAATAAGTTGCATTTTCATGGCAAGCCCTCCACTGCCAGCAATGGATGCACGCACAGCATCAGAAAAAGTCTAAAGTTAACAGTTTTTTAAAGAAAATGGTCTTTTGTTCCTCAGCTGTAATTTAGTATTCTACATTGGTGAGTCTCAGGAGATGGGGAGAAAAAGAGAGCATATTCTCCAAAGAGGATGAGTCTGAATCCCCAGGAATTACGATATTGCCTTCTGAGAACAGCCCTCGTCAAACTCCAAATGAATCACACAACTATCAACCAATCGTACAGATGGGAGTGTGTTGTGTATGGGGGGTGGGGGCAGGGGGGAGCAGGGAAAACAGCTGATAACCACTGCTCCATGTTAAATAGGAGCTGTGTTTATGAGTCACTAGGAAAAATAACCTCTCCATGTAATACTGATAGGCTCCATCCAAAGTGATGAACATTACCAAATGAGAATTGTTTCAACTTCTATTCAGCACAATGTTTAAGGACAAAATATATATAATATACTTTATATTATGTATGTATTTTATCACATACTCCATAAGGAATGCCAAGGTACTTAATCCATTCAGTAAATTGAAAATAAAAATTTTACATTTCTCTATTTGTCGATATACTGGATTCTGAAGGTGGATCTTGAACTCTGAATGACAAATCAGTTTTCAAGGAAAGCCACGTAATCGGTCACTCTAGCTAACTGCTGTTCATTGGGGATTGGTGGGACTGGGGCAGGCTTTAATAAGGGAATAAACCTATTAAACAAAATATCCAGGGCTTCTGCAACAGGCTTTTTGGACATAACCATTCTCATAGTGGAGTCAACTTGCCATCCTTGTTTTTTTTTTTTTTACCGGGAGGTCCCGGGGATCGAACCCGGGTCCCTCCATATGGGAGACAGACGCCCAACCAGTTGAGCCACATCCGACCCCACCATCCTTGTTCTAAAATACCTTTCACAGCCTCTTCTACAGGAAGCCCGACAAAGGCTGTAAAGTCGTCAGCAATTATGGAAGTATATGCCTGAGAAACCAGGGTGAAGGCTCATCTCCTTGTTGCATCTTTTAGTGCTTCCACGATTGGCTGAACTGTCTCTAACCACTGGTGGGCGTTGAGGGTCATGTAGATCCCAGGGAAATCTCTCTGCCAGATTCTCTGTCCTATTGACCAAATTCCCCAAAGTTTAGAACTGACAAATTTTATAGCAGGTGGTATTCTTTTCCAAAGATATATTGCATTATTCATGCCATTATGAAGCAGACATAGAGCTAAAAGCTGACCATACACTGGAGTGTGGCAATTCCTCCAGGAGCCTTGAGCTCCTGATTCTTGCACTGATGCAGCAACTTTTTGAAGCTGGAGGCACTTTCTGCCATTACCGCCACTGGCATCTTCCCCGCGGCTCCAGCTGTTGCACCTTCCCGAAAGCCAGAGCCGAGACTGTCCCTAAGGGTGTCATTCTCGCAAAGACGGACCTGCTTGTCTTCTCTTTAGGCTGCACCGGGAACCTATCCTGGGACCTTCTGGAGTGGGATAGAGGCTCGCAATCTCTTGCACCACCTCAGCTCCCTGGTCTGCTATGTCTCTTATTTTCTCTCCTCTGTGTCTCTTTTTGTTGCATCATCTTGCTGTGCCAGCTCTCCGCTCAGGCCTGCTCGCCTTTCACCAGGAGGCCCCGGGAATTGAACCCTGGACCTCCTATATGGTAGAGGGGAGCCCAGTTGCTTGAGCCACATCCGTTTCCCTACCTCAGGTTCTTGACAAAATTTGGTATGCTATTGATGGACTAGAGTTGTTGTTTCAGCTTTGTAAAGGGCTTACTTACTGCATATTCCTGAGGAAGGGAGGGGAGGCAATGGAGTGTGAGGAATATGTGTAGAAATAAAAAGTAAAAAAAAAAAAAAAGTTGCTGATAAATAACTTTAATTTACTAAAACCTAGCTCATTCCATTTTTCCTTTCTTGACACCAAAGCTTTTATCTAGCATTATTCAGTTCTTCTATTGGCTGAATGACCTGCTGTTTTTAATGACTTCCACATACCTGAGACTCTATATCCATACAACCCTAAATTATCCTAATTATCAGGATTTATCTTGTCCATTTTCACTTAGATTGAATTGAACAGATTAATAAATGTGTTTTAAAGGAACATAGATCAGTGCCTGAAATAAGAATGAGAAGAAAGAATAGATCATATATTATTTCTACTGGCTAAAAAGGTAAGGAGATAATTTTTGGATAGTCACAGACTTTTTATTTTTTTTATTTTTTAAAGATTAATTTAATTTATTTATTTCCCCACTCCCACCCCCACCCCCACTCCTGTTGTTTGGGCTCCCTTTCTGCTCATTGTGTGCTCATCTTCTTCTTTTTTTCAGGAGGCATGGGGAACCAAACCCAGGACCTACCATGTTGTAGGCGGGCGCCCAACTGCTTGAGCCACATCCGCTTTCCAGTCACAAACTTTTTAAAATTCAAAATATTCTGTGTATTTTGTGCTTCAAATTGTAAAATGATCATATACTCATCTTAAAGGATTTCAAAAATACAGAATTGTATAAAGCAAAGCAAGGGGATTACATGAGAGTTTTTATGTTGTTCCATAATACACTTTGAAATATGTATTATTATAGTATTTTTGTCTGTATTCTTTTCTTCTTTAAAATTATTTTCCTTTTTACAAATTGGTACCTAGGTATCCTATTGACAACACCACAGACTCTGGAGCCAGTCTGCATTGGTTCAAACCCTGGCCTACCATTTCCTTGCACTATGTGGTGTATGTGTGTGTGTATGTGTGTGTGTGTGTGTGTGGTATGTATGTGTGAAAGAGAGAGCCCTTGAACAAGTCACTGTTAGTTCCCAGTTTCCTCATCAGTAAAGTAGTATCTACTTTATAGGATTACTATGAGGATTAATTGACTTGATATACATAAAACGTTTAGAAGAATTCCAGGCAGAGAATATATGCTACATAGGCATTAACTCTTATTAGATTTATAAATTTCCAGTCCCAATTATTCTGTGTGCCTCCCGTTATTATATTTGATCTTCTTATTTACAATAGGGCATATTTCTGCACTATTCTGTTTCATTGATCAATCTATTTAATCTTGTACTTATACCACACTGATTTTTTTTATTTTTTATTTCTACTTTGGCATCATGCATACAACATAATAGTCCCCATTTTAACCACTTTCTTTTTTTTTTTTTTTTTTTTTTAAAGATTTTACCCATTTATTCATCCATCCCCTCCTTGCTGCCTGCACTCGCTGGGTCAGCCAACCACGCCGCGCGGGCGGGCTTGCCCTCACCAGGAGGCCCCGGGAACCGAACCCGGGGCCTCCCACATGGTAAACGGGAGCCCCACTGATTGAGCCACAGCCGCTTCCCTAACCACTTTCAAGTATACAATTCAGTGGTGTTAAAGACATTCACAATGTTGTGGGTACTGTCACCACCATCCTTTACCGATCTTTTCTATCACCCCCCCCACTGTTTTGAGTATTATTGCCTGGTAATATATGTTAACATCTGGTAGATGGAAATCCACCCTCATGCCCTCTCTTCTTAGAATTAAAATATAGACATGTGTGTGTGTATAGCCATGATTTTTATTTTTACACATGAACTTAATATATTCTCTAATCTATAATTATGTGGTTTTGTTTTCACGGCATTAAACCTATAAAGTCATTTGATATGTAACCTTTTCAAATATTTAATTTCTCCTATGCCATACTCTTTTCTTGCCAAAATTATTTCTGATGCTTTATATTTTTGTAGTTATTGTGACTGGCTCTTTTGCATCATATTTTCTTATTGCTAGTATATAGAAATGGTCTTGACATATATATTATCCTATAATTCTTCATACTGGACCTAGCACTACTCTCCATTTCCTTTACCTAGAGTTATTCAATTACTTTTATCAATTTGAATTGATTTTTAAAGTTGGCTAAATTACCATGTTCACAGAATATTTTGCCTTCTTTTGAATATATATACATCATATCTAATATATATTTTGTCATTGCTTAGAACTTGTAAAGCAATTTTGTAGTAGGTTAAATTATGTACCCCAGAAAAATATATTCTTAATCTTGATCCATTCTTGTTTGTGTGAATCCATTGTAAACAGGACCTTTCAAAGATGCTATTTTTAGCTAAGGTGTGGCCAACCGAATCAAGATGGGTCTTAATCCTATTACTAGAGACTTTGTACAGAAGGCCACAGGGAGGAAACCACAAAAGAGGAATAGAAGCTGGAAGTCAGTGGGACCCAGAGGGGAAAGGAGAAGATGTACCATGTGCATTGTCACATGACAGAAAAGCCAGGACCCACGGATCCCCAGGAGCCAGCCCCTGAATGCCAGTCTTCAAGGATAAAGCATCACCTTGCTAACACCTCAGTCTTGGACTTCTAGCCTTAAAACCATGAGCCAATAAATTCCGGTTGTTAAGCGAAACTACAGTATGGTATTTGTCTTAGCAGCTGGGAAACTAAGACAAATATTATAGGAAAGTTGCTAAAACTCACATCATAGGCAAATAGTTTATATATAAAAAGTTCCTACCAAACCCAGAGAAAAAGACCAACAAAAGAAAAATGGACAAAGGATGTGAATAGACATTTCAGACAGAAGGAAATGCAAACTGTTAAACATGAGGGAAAAAATGTTCAACCTTACTTATAATGAGAAAAATGCTCTGATGCCATTTTTCACCCATGAGCTTGGCAAATAACCAGAAGTTTGTTAACACTGTGTGTTGAGAGGCTGTGGGAAAACAGGTGCTCTTATCTACTGCTAGAAGGAATGTAAATTGATTTAATCCCTATAGAGAGCAATTTGGCAATATCTATCCAAATTACAAATGCATATACCCTTTGACCCAGCAATACCACTCCCAGGAATTTATCCTACGGATATACTTGCACACGTGCTAATTGACCTATGTACAAGGTTATTCATTGCAGCATTGTTTGTAACAGCAAAAAATTGGAAAGAATCCAAATGGCTATCAATAGGGAACTGGTTAAATAAATTGTAGTATATTCATTAAACTAGAATACTATGCTGCTAAGAAAGAATGATATGCTAATACAGAAATATCTTAGAAATATATCAATAACTGAAAAATCACAGTGCAGAACAGTATATACGGTATGCTAACTTTTGTGGGGGGAAATAGGAAAAATAAGAATACGTTATTTGTATATTCATAAAGAAATTCTAGAATAATGAATAAGATATATATATAAAGGAATTACCTTTGGTGATCTGGATCTGAGCCAATGGGAGACAGGAGTAGAAAATTTTTCACTGAACACACATTTGTTTGTTTGTTTTGAACCACGAGAGTGTATTGTCTATTCAAAAAACCACATGGGAAAAAGCACATCAATGCATTACATACTCCACAATTTTTAAAATTTAAATCAACTTTTAAATTGACTACTGTGATTCCCTTTGAAATTATTAATAGGGTGTGGTGCAGTGGCTGGACATATAGTCACAGACGCCTCACTGTGTCAGCGGTTATGTATATATGTAGCTTTCTGCCTTGGAGCTAGAAGAACCTGGGTAAGCTGAATTTAAATACAGGCTACAGCCATGGCAAATTCCTTAACTACGCAGGAAAGGAAAACAATACTTTTCACTTGGGCTTGTCATGAGGATTGAACGTGGGAGATAATGTTGTACAGGTTTTTTGGTTCAGAGTCTGGCACATGGTAAGTGGAAGCTCTTGTTTTCCTGTTTTGTGAAAATTGGCGCTTGCTCCTGCCTCCCCCAAGGCACATGGCACCCAGCTCCAGTCAAAGTGCTTGTCACAGGCTATGGTGGAAGTTGATTTGCAAGGCCGATTCCTATGAAGGCAGGTGCCCTATTTTGCTCATCTGTCTCCCCACCCTCCAGCACATGGCCCAGCATGTGGTAGACTCATAAGAAATGCGTGTTCATTCATGCAGCAAATATTACTTGAGCACCTACTATTTGGCCAGGTTCTCTCTTGCTTCTGAGCATTGAAGTGACACGTGGCCCTTGTTTGACAGTCTAGCAGAAGAGACAGACTTTAACAAATGCTTAGTTGTAGTGGGATGAGTAAGAAGAAGGAAGAGTGGAGAACACCATGAGCGCCTACAGGGAGGGTCTAATCTGGGAGGACTTTCCCTAAGACCTGAATTTTTTAAAAAAGGTTTATTTATTTACTTTATTTATTATTACTATTACTATTATTATTATTTACCCCTCCCCAGATGTTTCTCTCGTCTGTCTGATTATTGTTTGCTCGCCTTCTCCAGAAGGCACCAGTAACTGAACCAGGGACCTCCCAGATGGGAGGCAAGTACGCAACGGCCTGAGCCACATCTGCTCCCCAAGAACTAGATTTTAAGGTGACGGTAGAACATAAATAGAATTACTTTAGCCAAGATTACAGAGAAAGTGTTGCAGGCTAAGGGAACAGCCTCACCAAAGGAAAGGGTTACACCCTGAGGGGGAGTGAGGGTCCCTGGAGTCAGACTTGTTAACACTTGATAACACTGATGGTTTTGATACCAAGAACATCCTGTTTCCATTGAAGGGTTTTTGGCAGGAGAAAGAATTAATTAAATTTGCATTGAAAAAATCTTTCTGGCTGCTCTAGAGAAGTGAGTTGGAGGTTATTGTAACAGTTGAGGATAATGATGGTGACTAAGTGTTAAGTGAATGAATAGATGAACCCCAAATATTATTTATACACCAGTGAGCTTCAAATAGACTACAATGCAAATTTACTTGGTTTGCACATTCTTTTTATTTTACTAAGACTACATTCTCTTTACTTGAGATCTAGGAATTTACAGATCTCTTCAGCCACAGATAACTAACCCTTTTTACAGTGGTTACTTCTACAGACAGATCCTCTCACCTGTTACTATAATGTTACAGTCAAGGATAATCAAGCCTGGAAACTCTGGAGAGACCTTTCCCTCCGCAGATATTTGGACCACACTGTCTTCCTTCTATGCTACCCCAGCTGCCTCAACATCACTCATTGCTATACCCACACCGTTACTCTTCTTAAATGAAGCATCACCTTTATAAGAAGAATAAGCCAATGCGTAGGAGCAAAAGCAAATATGGAAACTATGGAATATCAGTGGAGAGCCAGTTTTCCTCTTAATTGCTGTGATTTTTACAGAAACTCTTTTGGCTGCCTTAAGCACCTAGAAGTCAATTTGGGTACCAATTCAATAAGTGCTACTTTCAAAACTGTAATATCATCCAGACAGTTTCTAGTCCAACAATAGTATACTTGGCCAAGATTAATAGAATTAAAGTGATATAACAACAAATTCTGTTCTTACAAAATGAAAGTAACAATATTAATACACAATTTAAAATTCTGGAATTTCTTTTATTCTCTTCATCTTATAAAAAAAATTGACATTATTGCTAGGATAGATGATGAGTAATAAAGTTTTGAATCTCTGAAAAATACCTTTTTTCCCCTTCCTGTGAAATTCTAAAAAGGGGGGAAAAGTCATTGTTTCATAATTAGTGCTACAGATGTCAAATGTGGTGCTTCAAGCTGTGTAAATCTGAATGGCTAAAATTCTCAAACAATGATGAAGACTTTAAAGGTCTTATTAAAACACATTTCCTCACTAGAGGGAGAACAAGTAAGCACCATCTGAAAATGAATCTCAAATGCCGGAATCTCCTTTCAGAGTATGACTGAAAGAGGTTGATAAGTACCCTCTGTGACAAAATTATTCTTTGACCCTAAGGGGTAGGTATTTGGTAATTATATAGAACTTGGATTTTCTGTATTTAAATTAGGGAAAACAACTTATTTTGATGGTGTGACAACATTACTATCTCACTAATATCTGAAAAGCAATTCGACATACTTACCGTTTATCAGTCAAATAAAATATTAATAATCCTGAGAGGGAAGCGGATGTGGCTCAAGCGATTGGGTTCCTGCCTATCATATAGGAGGTCCTAGGCATCCTGGCCCAAGCAGAGAGCTGGCCCATGCGGGATTGTTGGCCCACGTAGGAGTCCTGGCCAGCGCAGAGAGCTGGCGCAGCAAGATGACGCAACAAAAAGAGACACAGAAGAGAGACAATAAGAGACACAGCAGACCAGAGAGCTGAGGTGGCGCAAAAGATTGAGCAGCCTCTCTCCATTCCAGAAGATATCAGAATCAGTTCCTCATGCTGCCTAAAGAGAAAACAAGCAAATGCAGAAGAACATACAGAGAGCAGACAGTGAGCACAAAACAATGGCGGGGGGGGGGGAAAAAAAAAATCTTTTTTTTTTTTTTTACTTTATTTTGTACATTTAATAATTGAAAATATAAGCAACTAAAAACTAAAAAGTACAATAAAAAATAAAAAAAATAAAAAATAAATAAAAAAACTAAAAAGTAAACACAGAAGAATAAATATATACATTTCTCAATTAAATATAATGGATACATATAAATTTTATTTTTAATCAAACAATATGTTACACAATATATTTGGTTCATAGTAACACATTCCTACAATATTTGTCCTTTTGTGTCTGGCTTGCTTCGCTCAACATAATGTCCTCCAGGTTCATCCATGTTGCCATATGTTTTATGACTTCATTTCTTCTTACAGCTGCATAATATTCCATCATGTAAATAGACCACAGTTTGTTTATCCATTCGTCAGTTGATGGACACCTGGGTTGTTTCCAACTTTAGGCAATGCTGAATAATGTTGCAGATGTCTGTTGGTGTCACTGCTCTCAGTTCTTCTGGGTATATACCCAGTAGTGGTATTGCAGGGTCACGTGGCAAGTCTATATTCAACTTCTTTAGGAACTGCCAAACAGTCCTCCATAGTGGTTGTACCATCCTGCATTCCCACCAACAGTGAAGAAGTGTTCCTATCTCTCCATATCCTCTCCAACACTTGTAGTTCTCTGTCTTTTTAATACTGGCCATTCTGATAGTGTGAAATGATATCTCATTGTAGTTTTGATTTGCATTTCCCTAATCATGAGTGATGTTGAGCATTTCTTCATGTGTTTTTTGGCCATTTGTATTTCTTCTTCGGAGAAATGTCTATTCAAGTCTTTGGCCCATTTTTTAATTGGGTCATTTGTCTTTTTTATTGTTGAGCTGTAACATCTCTTTATATATCCTAGATATTAAACCCTTATCAGATATGTGATTTCCAAATATTTTTTCCCATTGAGTTGGCTGCCTTTTCACCCTTCTGACAAAGTCCTGTGAGGTGCAAAAGTGTTTAATTTTTTTTTTTTTTTAAAGATTTTATTTATTTATCCATTTATCCCCCCCTTGCTGCTTGTGCTCGCTGGGTCAGCTAACCACGCCATGCGGGCGGGCTTGCCTTCACCAGGAGGCCCCGGGTTCGACCTCCCATATGGTAAACGGGAGCCCTACTGATTGAGCCACAGCCGCTTCCCCAAAAGTGTTTAATTTTGAGGAGGTCCCATTTATCTATCTTTTCTTTTGTAGCACGTGCTTTGGATGTAAGGTCCAAGAAAACCACCGCCTACAACAAGGTCTTGAAGATGTTTCCCTACATTTTCTTCTAGTAGTTTTATGGTCCTGGCTTTTATATTTAGATCTTTGATCCATTTTGAGTTGACTCTTGTATAGGGGGTAAGATAGGGATCCTCTTTCATTCTTTTGGTTATAGATATCCACTTCTCCCAACACCATTTGTTGAAGAGAATGTTTTTTCCCATTAGCATGGGCTTGGTAGGTTTTTCAAATACCAGTTGGCTGTATAGGTGAGGGAATATTTCTGGGTTCTCAATTCTATTCCACTGATCGATATGTCTATCTTTATGCCAGTACCCTGCTGTTTTGACCACTGTAACTTTGTAATATGTTTCAAGAAAAGGCAGTGAAGTTCCTCCCACGTTGCTCTTCTTTTTTAGAATGCTTTTGGTTGGCTATTCGGGTGCACTTACCCTTCCAGACGAATTTGATAATTGCCTTCTCTAATTCTGTAAAGTAAGCTGTTGGGATTTTGCTTGGTATCGCATTGAATCTATAAATCAGTTTGGGCAAGATTGACATCTCCACGATATTTATTCTTCCAATCCATGAACACGGAATGTCTTTCCATTTGTATAGGTCTTTTAAATTTTCTTTTAGCATTGTTTTGTAGTTTTCTGCATATAGGTCCTGTACTTCTTTGGTTAAATTAACTCCTAGGTATTTGAGTCTTTTTGTTGCTATTGAAAATGGAATTTTCCCCCTCATTTCCTCCTCAGGTTGTTCAGTACTAGTGTACATAAACATTACTGATTTTTG
>JAKSZT010054030.1:25943194-26042543 GCA_026826555.1 Tolypeutes matacus
TTTTTTTTTTTTTTTTACTTTATTTTGTACATTTAATAATTGAAAATATAAGCAACTAAAAACTAAAAAGTACAATAAAAAATAAAAAAAATAAAAAATAAATAAAAAAACTAAAAAGTAAACACAGAAGAATAAATATATACATTTCTCAATTAAATATAATGGATACATATAAATTTTATTTTTAATCAAACAATATGTTACACAATATATTTGGGTCATAGTAACACATTCCTACAATATTTGTCCTTTTGTGTCTGGCTTGCTTCGCTCAACATAATGTCCTCCAGGTTCATCCATGTTGCCATATGTTTTATGACTTCATTTCTTCTTACAGCTGCATAATATTCCATCATGTAAATAGACCACAGTTTGTTTATCCATTCGTCAGTTGATGGACACCTGGGTTGTTTCCAACTTTAGGCAATGCTGAATAATGTTGCAGATGTCTGTTGGTGTCACTGCTCTCAGTTCTTCTGGGTATATACCCAGTAGTGGTATTGCAGGGTCACGTGGCAAGTCTATATTCAACTTCTTTAGGAACTGCCAAACAGTCCTCCATAGTGGTTGTACCATCCTGCATTCCCACCAACAGTGAAGAAGTGTTCCTATCTCTCCATATCCTCTCCAACACTTGTAGTTCTCTGTCTTTTTAATACTGGCCATTCTGATAGTGTGAAATGATATCTCATTGTAGTTTTGATTTGCATTTCCCTAATCATGAGTGATGTTGAGCATTTCTTCATGTGTTTTTTGGCCATTTGTATTTCTTCTTCGGAGAAATGTCTATTCAAGTCTTTGGCCCATTTTTTAATTGGGTCATTTGTCTTTTTTATTGTTGAGCTGTAACATCTCTTTATATATCCTAGATATTAAACCCTTATCAGATATGTGATTTCCAAATATTTTTTCCCATTGAGTTGGCTGCCTTTTCACCCTTCTAACAAAGTCCTGTGAGGTGCAAAAGTGTTTAATTTTTTTTTTTTTTTAAAGATTTTATTTATTTATCCATTTATCCCCCCCTTGCTGCTTGTGCTCGCTGGGTCAGCTAACCACGCCATGCGGGCGGGCTTGCCTTCACCAGGAGGCCCCGGGTTCGACCTCCCATATGGTAAACGGGAGCCCTACTGATTGAGCCACAGCCGCTTCCCCAAAAGTGTTTAATTTTGAGGAGGTCCCATTTATCTATCTTTTCTTTTGTAGCACGTGCTTTGGATGTAAGGTCCAAGAAAACCACCGCCTACAACAAGGTCTTGAAGATGTTTCCCTACATTTTCTTCTAGTAGTTTTATGGTCCTGGCTTTTATATTTAGATCTTTGATCCATTTTGAGTTGACTCTTGTATAGGGGGTAAGATAGGGATCCTCTTTCATTCTTTTGGTTATAGATATCCACTTCTCCCAACACCATTTGTTGAAGAGAATGTTTTTTCCCATTAGCATGGGCTTGGTAGGTTTTTCAAATACCAGTTGGCTGTATAGGTGAGGGAATATTTCTGGGTTCTCAATTCTATTCCACTGATCGATATGTCTATCTTTATGCCAGTACCCTGCTGTTTTGACCACTGTAACTTTGTAATATGTTTCAAGAAAAGGCAGTGAAGTTCCTCCCACGTTGCTCTTCTTTTTTAGAATGCTTTTGGTTGGCTATTCGGGTGCACTTACCCTTCCAGACGAATTTGATAATTGCCTTCTCTAATTCTGTAAAGTAAGCTGTTGGGATTTTGCTTGGTATCGCATTGAATCTATAAATCAGTTTGGGCAAGATTGACATCTCCACGATATTTATTCTTCCAATCCATGAACACGGAATGTCTTTCCATTTGTATAGGTCTTTTAAATTTTCTTTTAGCATTGTTTTGTAGTTTTCTGCATATAGGTCCTGTACTTCTTTGGTTAAATTAACTCCTAGGTATTTGAGTCTTTTTGTTGCTATTGAAAATGGAATTTTCCCCCTCATTTCCTCCTCAGGTTGTTCAGTACTAGTGTACATAAACATTACTGATTTTTGTGTGTTGATCTTGTATCCTGACACTTTGCTGAATTCATTTACTAATTCAAGTAGCTTTGTTGTGGATACTTCAGGATTTTCTAAGTACAGGATCATGTCATTGGCAAACAGTGAGAGTTTTACTTCCTCTTTTCCTATTTGGACGCCTTTAATTTTTTTTTTTTTTTTTTCTTGTCTAATTGCCCTATCTAGAACTTCTAGCACAATGTTGAATAACAATGGTGACAGTAGGCATCCTTGTCTTGTTCCTGATCTTAGAGGGAAAGCTTTCAAACTTTTCCCATTGAGTATGATGTTGGCTGTGGGTTTTTCATATTGCCTTTTATCATATCGAGGAATTTTCCTTTTATTCCTATCTTCTGAAGTGTTTTTATCAAAAAAGGATGCTGGATTTTGTCGAATGCTTTTTCTGCATCTATTGAGATGATCATGTGGTTTTTTTCCTTCAATTTGTTAATGTGATTGATTTTCTTATGTTGAACCAGCCTTGCATACCAGGAATAAATCCCACTTGGTTGTGATGTATAAGTCTTTTGATACGTTGTTGGATTCGATTTGCAAGTATTTTGTTGAGAATTTTTACATCTATGTTCATTAGAGAGATTGGTCTGTAATTTTCTTTTCTTGTAGAATCTTTATCTGGCTTTGGTATGAGGGTGATGTTGCCTTCATAAAATGTGTTGGGTAATTTTCCCTCCTCTTCAATTTTTTGGAACAGTTTAAACAGGATTGGTGTTAATTCTTTTTGAAATGCTTGGTAGAATTCACCTGTGAAGCTATCTGATCCTGGACTTTTTTTTGCTGGGAGATTTTTGATGACAGATTCAATCTCCTTAATTGTGATTGGTTTGTTAAGTTCTTGTATTTCTTGTAGCGTCAGTGTAGGTCGGTTGTATGTTTATAGAAATTTGTCCGTTTCATTTAGGTTGTCTAGTTTGTTGGCATATAGTTTCTCATAATATCCTCTTATGATTCTTTTTATTTCTGTGAGGTCATTTGTAACTTCCCCCCTTTCATTTCTGATTGTATTTATTTGCATCTTCTCTCTTTTTTTCTTTGTTAGTCTAGTTAGGGGTTTGTCGATTTTATTGACCTTCTCAAATAACCAGCTTTTGGTTTTGTTGATTTTCTCTATTGTTTTTCTGTTCTCATTTTCATTTATTTCTGCTCTAATCTTTATTATTTCTTTCCTTCTGCTTGCTTTGGGATTGGTTTGCTGTTCTTTTTCTAGTTTCTCTAGCTGTTCAGTTAAATCTTTGAGTTTAGTTCTTTCTTCTTTTTTAATACAGGCATTTAGGGCTATACATTTTCCTCTCAAGACTGCCTTCGCTGTATCCCATAAGTTTTGATACATTGTGTTCTCATTTTCATTTGTCTCAATATATTTACTAATTTCACTTGCAATTTCTTCTTTGACCCACCGATGATTTAGGAGTGTGTTGTACAGTCTCCACACATTTGCAAGTTTACTTTTTTCCTGTCTATTATGGATTTCTAGTTTCATTCCATTATGATCTGAGAAGGTGCTTTGTATAATTTCCATCTTTTTATATTTATTGAGAGTTTCATTGTGACCTAACGCCTAACATGTGGTCTATACTGGAGAAAGATCCATGGGTACTTGAGAAAAATGTGTAACCTGCTGAGTTGGATGCAGTGTTCTGTATATGTCTGTTAGGTCTAACTTGTTTATCATATTGTTCAAGTTCTCTGTTTCCTTGTTGATCTTCTGTCTAGTTGTTCTATCTAATGATGTGAGTGTGGTGTTGAAGTCTCCAACAATTATTGTAGAAATGTCTATTTCTCCCTTCAGTTTTGCCAGAGTTTGTCTCATATATTTTGGGGCACCCTGGTTAGGTACATAGATATTTATGACTCATATCTTCCTGGTGGATCATCCCTTTTATTAAATATATAATGGCCTTCTTTATCTCTTATAACTTTTTGTATTTAAAGTCTGTTTTGTCTGATATTAGTATAGCTACTCCTGCTCTTTTCTGGTTACTATTCGCATGGAGTATCTTTTTCCAACCTTTCACTTTCAGCCGGCTTATATCCCTGGGTCTAAGGTGAGTTTCCTATAAGCAGCATATGGATGGCTCATGTTTTTTAATCCAATCTATCAGCCTGTATCTTTTGATTGGGGAGTTTAATCCATTCACATTCAATGATATTACCGTAAATGCACTATTTACTTCCTCCATTTTATTCTTTGGTTTTTATATGTCATCTTGTTTTTGTCTCCCTTTTCACTCATTTGGTTATCCTTTCTGCTATTCTTTCTTCTATACTCTCCTCCCAGCCTCTCTCCTGACTTTTTCTTTCAGGTTCTAAGGCTTCCTTTAATAATAAATACATCTTTAAATAAGAAAAAAAGAATCACAAGAGCAGTGTGTCTTTGGAATGCCTAAGAGTGCTTGGTACCATGGACTGTGCATAGACATTCAGGAAACACCTGGCAACTGGTAAATACTGATACTATGTATTGTTACTTACCAAATGTCCAGCACTCTGTTACACACTTTACAAGTATCACATGTATTAAATATCAATCTTCACAATGACCCAAAGAAGTAGGTCCTATTCTTATCCCTATTTTACAGATGAGACTCGGGCACAAAGAGCTGGGTAGTCTACACCAAGTCACAAAGCTAAGAGGTAGCAGAGCTGGGATTCAAAATCAGATGTCCACCTCTAAAGTCCTTAAATCACTATGCTGTTTCTTTCTTTAAAAAAAAAAAATTGGTGGGAAGCGGCTGAGGCTCAATCAGTAGGGCTCCCGTTTACCATATGGGAGGCCCCGGGTTCGGTTCCCGGGGCCTCCTGGTGAAGGCAAGCCTGCCCGCATGGCGTGGTTAGCTGACCCAGCGAGCATAAGCAGCAAGGGGGGGATAAATGAATAAATAAATAAAATCTTTTTAAAAAATAAAAAATAAAAATAAATAAATAAATAAATAAAAAATTGGGAAGAGGATGTGGTTCAAGCGGTTGAGCGCCTGCTTCCCACATGGGAAGTCCCAGGTTCGTCTCCAGTGCCTCCTAAAAACAAAAACAAAAACAAACAACAAGCAAACAAAATGGAAAAACCAGCTCGGGGGAGCCGATGTGGCTTAGTGGTTGAGCTCCAACTTCCCGCGTATGATGTCCCAGTTTCAATCCTTGGCCCCAGTACCTCACACACACACACACAAAAATTATGGTGGTAACATAAAATGTAACATTTCCCATTTTAACCAATTTCAAGTATACAATTCAGTAATATTAATTATATTCACAATGTTGTCCTACCATCACCACAATTCGTTACCAAAACTTTTCCATGGCCCCAAGCACTATGCTATTCCTTAAAAGGGGGGTAACCAACGCTGAGTTTTTTAAGCAGCTGGCCACAGCCCATCACTTTAGTGAGTCTTTTACAAATTAAAAAGAATAGAACAGAAATTATCATAGTACATCAGAGTATAAGGTAGGTAACGTTTCATAGAACTACTGTCCTGCAGCTGTCATTTATGTGTAGACATATACATGTGGATGGAGTCATTATGTAAAATATATTTCTTACTGTGGGTTGAGGCAAAAAAGCAAAAAAAAAAAAAATCCTCTGCAAGCTCAGCAACTTCAAGTGTGTTTGACATCATATTTTTAAATTATCAAAAGCAACAAAATTGAGTTGACTAGTCTCAGGTTCTCTGTATCAAATAATTATATTGTTAAAAAATTGATCATTATAATTTTATATTTGGTTAAAAAACTTGACCAACTAAAAGTCTTTTAAAAACCCTGGAATTAGGGAAGCGGCTGTGGCTCGATCAGTAGGGCTCCCGTTTACCATATGAGAGGCCCCGGGTTCGGTTCCCAGGGCCTCCTGGTGAAGGCAAGCCTGCCCGCACGGCGTGGTTAGCTGACCCAGTGAGCACAAACAGCAAGGGGGGGATAAATGAATAAATAAATAAAATCTTAAAAAAAAAAAAAAACTCTGGAATTAGGATTAGACAAAAAGTTAAGACCACAAAATTAATAATTTGAGATCTCACATGGCAAAATATTTATCTTTCAATTAAACTAAAAATTTGAACATTGTAGTTCAAACTTTCCCCATCTTTGGTCCTTTTGTGCTTCTCAATATTTTCAAGGAAGGATAGTTGAACTGATGAATTTTTAGCTCTAATTTTGTAGGTAAAATAAAATACCTGTGCTATATTCCCTTTTCAGAAAATCAATTCTGTTAGGTTCATGCTGGGACAATCAGGCTTTATAATGAATTTTTTTCGTTTGATACAGTGTGATAGATTGTTTTTTTCATGTTTTACAAAGAATTTATGCTCCCTTCCCAGTTTACCACCAAAAGTTATCCAAATGAAGAGAGATGAATTAGCCCCTGTGACTTTGTTTTTTATTTGTGTGTATGATTCATTATGACTTTGAAAATGTTGTTGACAGTATATTGAACTTTGAAGTTTAAACTTTTGTCATCACTTCTTTGATTATGGAAATAAATTAAGTAAGAGTTGAAGCAGAAATCAAAGCATCCCTTACATAGGCTAAATGTGTTT
The DNA here is from genome assembly GCA_026826555.1 of Tolypeutes matacus. NCBI lineage: Eukaryota > Metazoa > Chordata > Mammalia > Cingulata > Chlamyphoridae > Tolypeutes > Tolypeutes matacus. The sequence goes on from JAKSZT010054030.1 coordinate 25,949,758, forward strand.
ATTATGTTAATTGTAAAGATTATTGCTGGTTTCCACTAAGGGGTTATTGATTAACTCTAATGACCTCTTTCATCATACCTGACATCTTTTTTGGGGGGGTTAGTTTGTCCCATAATTTCAGGAATCATAGTTTAATAGTTTATTAGTTACAAGAAGATTTCTAGAGGGAATCTGAAAAATAGACCAGATTTTTTGGCATGGAAAACACAGAACACCGTTTCTGACATTTCTGTCATGTAAGTGAGAAGATTTCTCAACACAGGTGTATTATATAATAATATACTAGAAACTTTCACAGAGGATTGGACAAGGCATCTTGAGTGGTGCATTTCTAAGTGACCGGCTGCACAGACTTTTCTCTTGGCACAAATTGTATAAAATTGGGTCCTTTTAAGCATTTGCTTTAGAACAAGAGTCTCCTTTCTTCCAAGAAGTAATAGGAAAATATATAAACTGATTATATTTGCCTTTTTTGGCAAGGGAAACACCTCTACCTGGCTAGCCTTTTCTGTTCTCTTTCAGGCCTAAGGCAACTACCCTAATAAATATTGCTTTGAGTTTCATACAAATCTAAGTTGTGTGTGGCTTTTTGTTGTTTTATGTTTTGTTTTTAAGAGTAAAGATTTATCAACTCTACCTTGTGTCTAATTATAAAGGTTAATTAATTCATTCATCTGTTAGTTTAAAAAAATATTTATTGAACAACTAATCTACAGGTAGATACCATAGGTAACTTAATAGAAAACAAAGACATATACTGCAGAGTTCTTGTTCTTCAGAAGTTTACCGTTCATTTGGGGAGAAGACATAAAGCCCACGAACTACCAACGTCTGGCAATTCTACTCCGTTAACATTTCTGTCCCCTTCCTGCCTCATGGCCATTAACCAGCTCTCACTTAGTTTTCTGTAATACTCTAACATATCTCCTAGTCCCAATCTTGCTTGCTTCAAACCCATTCTTCACAATGTTCTTCCTAAAATGCCCATCTAACTACTCCCTTTCCTAAAACCCTTTAATGGCTCATGATTGTCCTCAGGACAACACAGGCATTCCTCATTTTATTGCACTTCCCTTTATGATGCTTTGCAGATATTAAGTTTTTTGCAAATTGAAGGTTTGTGGCAGCCCTGGGTCGAGCAAGCATGTACTCACTTCCTGTCTCTGTGTCACATTTTGTTAATTCTTGCAATATATTTCAAACTTTTTCATAATTATTATATCTGTTATGGTAATCTACGATCAGTGATCTTTGATATTTCTATTATAATTGTTTTGGGTTGCCACAAACTGCACCCATAAAAGATGGCAAACATCGATAAATGCATATGTTCTGACTGCTCTACCTACCAGCTCTTCACATCTCTTTCCCTCTCCTTGGGCCTCCCTATTCCCTGAGACATAATAAAATTAGGCCAATCAATAACCTTATAGTGGCCTCTAAGTGTTCAAATGGAAGTCTCTCACTTTAAATGAAAAGCTAGAAATGATTAAGCTTAGTGAGGAAGGCATGTTGAAAGTTGAAATAGGCGGAAAGCTAGGCCATTTGCGCCAGTTAGCTGAGTTGTGAATGCAAAGGATAAGTTCTTGAAGGAAATTAAAAGTGCTACTCCAGTAAACACATGAATGATAAGAAAGTAAAAAAGTTTTAGTGGTCTGGATAGAAGATCAAAGCGGCCACAACGTTCCCTTAAGATAAAGCCTAATCCAGAACAAGGACCTAACTCTTCAATTCTTTGAAGGCCAAGAGAGGTGAGGTAGCTGCAGAAAAAAAGTTTGAAGCTAGCAGAGGTTAGTTCATGAGGTTTTAAGGAAAGAAGCTGTCTCCATAACATAAAAGTCAGGTAAAACAGCAAGTGCTGATACAAAAGCTGCAGCAAGTTATCCCGAAGATCTAGCTAAGATCAGATTTTCAATGTAGATGAAACAACCTTCTTTTGGAGGAAGATGGCAACTAAGACTTTCATAGTCAGAGGGAACTATGGCTTCATAGTTTGCTTGGCTTTAAATCTTCAAAGGACAGGCTGACTTTCTTGTTAGGGGATAATGTAGCTGGTAACTTTGTTTAAGTCAAAGTTGAAGCTGATGCTCATTTACCATTCCGGAAATCCTAGAGCTGTTAAGAATGATACTAAATGTACTATGCCTGTGCTCTATCAATGGACCAACAAAGCCTAAATGACCTTACAACATGGTTTACTATTGAGACCTACTGCTCAGAAAAAAAGATTCCTTTCAAAATATTACTGCTCATTGACAATGCATCTTGTCACCCAAGAGCTCTAATGGAGATGTATAGTGAGATGAATGTTGTTTTCATGCCTGCTAATACAACATTCATTTTATAGCCATGGGTCAAGGAGTAATTTTTACTCTCAAGTCTTATTATTTAAGCAATACATTTCATATGGCTATAGCTGCCATAGATAATGACTCCTCTGATGGATCTGGACAAAGTAAATTGAAAACCTCCTAGCAAGGATTCACCATTCTAGATGCCATTAAGAACATGTGTGACTCATGGGAGGAGGTCAAAATATCAACATTAACAGGAGTTTGGAAGAAGTTGATTCCAACCCTTAGGAATGGCTTTGAGAGCTTCAAGACTTCAGTGGAGGAAGTAGTTGAAGATGTGGTGGAAATAGCAAGAGAACCAGAATTAGAAGTGAACCCTGAAGATGTGACTGAATTGCTGGAATCTCATGATAAAACTTGATGAGGAGTTTCTTCTTATAGATGAGCAAAGGAAGTGTTTCTTGAGATAAAATCTACTCCTAGTGAAGGTGCTGCGAACATTGTGGAAATAACAAAAAAGGATTTAGAATATTCCATAAACTTAATTGATAAAGCAACAGCAGAGTTTGAAAAGATTGACTCCAATTTTGAAAGAAATTCTACTGTAGGTAAAATACTATCAAATAGCATCACGTGCTACAGAGAAATCTTTCATGAAAGGAAGAGTAAATTGATGTGGCAAACTTCATTGTCTTATTTTTAAAAATTGTCACAGCCACTCTGACCTTCAGCAACCACCACCCTGATCAGTCAGGGTCATCAACATGGAGGCAAGACCCTACACCAGCCAAAAGATTATGACTTGCTAAAGGTTCAGAGGATGGTTAGCATTTTTAAGCAATAAAGTATTTTTTTAATTAAGGTAGGTATATTGTCTTTTTAGACATAATACTATTGCACACTTAATAGACTACAGTATAGTCTATGCAAAACATTTCTGTGACCTGGGAAACTAAAAAAATTTATGTGACATGCTTTATTGTGATATTTGCTTTATTGTAGCAGCCTGGAACCAAACCCACAATATCGCCAAAGTATGCCTGTAACTGGCTGGATCCGTCCTTGCCTCTTTCTCTTATCCCATCTCTTGCCATTCACCTTCGACCAAGTCTTTCAGACATTTTGTATTCCTTTCAGATTCCCTAATTCACCATACTTGTCTTCCCCCAGGCTGTTTTCCCTGCTTGGAATGTCACCTGAACATGTGTGTTCATTAATTGACACAAACATTTTTTATTAAGGATGTCTACCTATCCAGTCCTGTGCGCTATCCTGGGAATTCTCATCATAGGAGATGGAGGTGTAAGCGAGCCATTACACTGCAGTGGGCAATGTCCCAGGATGGACCTAGGCACAGGAACTGTGGGAGGGTCATGGATGGGGGCCACACCCCAAGTCCAGAGCATCAGGGAAGGCTCTGGTGGGAAGAAGGGGGAGAAGGACTGTCTGGATGGAGGGTGCAGCATACATAAAGGCCAAGAGCAGAGAGCACGTTATTCTTACAGTGTGGCGTAATTGGACAATGCACAAGCTTCAAAGCATGAACAAAACTGGGCAAGGGAAGGCCCACTCACCAAGAGCCTTGCCTTCTGTACTAGGGTGTTTTTTGTTTTGTTTTGTTTTCCCTTGTAAGGTAACCATTGAAGGATTTTTTAAAAGGTGGAGGGAATGGTGGGGACCCAGAAAGGAAAGGGAAGCGTGGCATAGTCACATTTGTTTTTAAAAATGAATGCTCAAAAAACAAAACAAAACAAAAAAATACAAGAAAATAAAAAAAAGAGATGAAAACAAAAACAAAAACAAAAAAAACAAAAAGAAACAATAAAAAAAAAAAAGAACGCTCCAGCAGCATAGCTAGAAAAAGTGGCAACTTATCACAAATTTGTTTAAATAAGTGAACAGTCTTGAATTAAAAAAATAAATAAATAACCTGAAAAATTTCAGAGTCACCTTATGAAGCTGGGGCAATTGACTAGCATGTTAAAGAAATTTAAATTGGATAAATCATAGTTTAGGGGACCCAAGAATATGAGTTCTTTGAGGGGAGGAACTCTGTCTGACTTGTTCCCCACCATAGCCTCAGCACCTACAAGAGAGCCTGATGGCATGGAGAAGAGCATCAATAAATATTTTTAACCAAGTGTATTAGTCAGCCAAAGGGGTGCTGATGCAAAATGCCAGAAATCGGTTGGTTTTTATAAAGGGTATTTATTTGGGGGAGAAGCTTACAGTTACCAGGGCATAAAGCGTAGTTACTTCCCTCACCAAAGGGTATGGCCACATGTTGGAGCAAAATGGCTGCCGACATCTGCCAGGTTTCAGGCTTCCTTGGTTCCTCTCTTCCTGGGGCTTGCCTCTCTCCGGGCTCAGCTGCTATAGCTCCACAAGGCCAGCTGTAGACTATTAGGCAAACAGCTCGTTTCTCTTCCCGGGGCCTTCTCTCCTTCCTCACGACCAAGCTCCTCTGTGGGCTTACTTCCTGGGGCTCCAGCTCAAGACTCCAACATCAAAACCCCAACTCTGTCCTTTGCCATGTCTTTTATCTGTGAGTCCCCACCCCTTTGATGTGGTCCAATCAAAGCCCTAATCATAATTTAATCATGCCCAGGTACAGACCAGTTTATAAACATAATCTAACATCTATTTTTGGAATTCATGAACCATATCAAACTGCTACACCAAGTGACTCAAATGTCTCAGAGACTTCTTTCAAGATCTTTTGATGAATAATTACCTGGGAGAAAAAATAAAAAGCCAAAAATGCTATTAAATGGCCCTCCCATTGAATAACATATTGAATAACATGTTCAAACTTATGAAACTATGTGTGATTACTTAGAAACTACCATAAATAGAATTATAGGGAAAATCGTATCTAAGAAAATATTGTTATGATTTGATCTTTTTCTGTTTTTGGTAATAAAAGGTTTTTCTCATCATTATATCCCCAGCTCCAACACAGTATATAACACATGCTGGACTCAAAATATTTATTGAATGAATGAATGCTAAATAAATATAGAGAATGCTTTCTTAAGGTACACACAGTCACAAAATTCCTAATGAAAAACCATTTCTACACTTCTCCTTATCTGCTCTAATCTTCAAGAAGAAAGGAACCCAGAGAAGTTAAGGATTGCCTTTGAACCAGAAGGGACCTTAGAAAACTTCTAGTAGTTCGACCCCTTCAGAGATGGCAAAGAGCTCTGTCTGTTAATGTCAGAACTAGGAGCAGAATCCAGGTCTCCTGATTCCAAGCTTTTTTCACTGTTAGTTTTTAAAAATGTGGCAGCATTTACAAAAATATCATTTGGTCCCATGAAACTCACTTTTTTATGCAACTCAAACCAACTCTCCACACTGTACAATTACTCTAGGGTCATACTTCTCCTGAAGAAACAGAATTTGAAATGTAGCTGTGGAATTCAGCAATGAAGGCTCTCTTGTCATCAGAGTAAACCTTGTGTGTTTTGCAGTATGCCGATTATTTCCACAGTATAAGTTGTATGGCTGCAGCCTTCAACAACCAATGAAGTTCTCTTGTGCATAAAACCTTGGGGATTTCATGTTCACTGAAGCCAATAAAAGCAAATTTTCTCATGCTCTCCTACCAAGAACCCCATTATAACATTATACTGATTGCCTTCTCAGATTTGCATTCTACTTCCCTCTGAGGTTCCACACAGAGTTTGTCTTTGAAATCCCATTTTAGTCTGTCCTCCCTTACTGAACCTCTTTCCATCCCTTTAGTGTCCCTCTTTTCATCCCTTTGCCACCCTTTCCTGTAACCCTCACCCCGACCTTAATATGCTCACAGATCTTTCATTCCACTAAAGTGTAAATGCTGGAAACCACTCTCCCCACCCCAGCACATTCATTTATGAGAAAAACTGGGAGGGAGAGGTAACACTGCCCCAGTGTCACTCCCCTAAAGTTAAAGGCCCAAAGACAATACCTCCAGGAGCTGCTCTGTGGCCTCACAATCCTTTGGGTCCTCTCCAGGGAGAACAGGGGCTGTGAGTAATGAAAAGTCCTAGGTTGTGAGGGCAAGAAATCCTGCTCTCCTCTTAGTTCATCTCTGAAAGGGCACTCACATCTGCCTTGGGGATTCTGCTGGAGGGTCAAAGTTGCCAGGCTGAGCAACTTGAAAGGACTATCTGGAGGCAGGGAGCCCAAAAAAGCTGCACTCTGCAATCTCACAATCTCAGTGAAGTATTAGGAATAAATGAACTCTTTTGATGGAAAGGTGGTCATTGTTGGCCTACCATAGGCTCATTTACTTCAGGAACTAGGTTTTGTATTTTCACATCTGTTTTAATTTGCGAAAAGCTGCCAAAAGCAATATACCAGAAATGGGTTGGCTTTTACAATAGGGATTTATTAGGTTGCAAGCTTACAGTTGTGAGGCCATGAAAGTATCCAAATCAAGGCATCGTCACGAGATGCTTTATCCCCAAAGACTGAAGACCAGCACCTGGCAGCATCTGCTGGTCTCTCCCTTCTCTTCTGGGTTTTGGGTTTCATTGCTTCAGTTTATGGAGTCCTCTCTCCTGGGTTCCATTGATTTCAGCTCCTTGCTCTCGTGGCTTTCTCTCTCTGCTCCAGTGTTTTTTTCTTTGTGTTCTGTGAGTTTTTCTCTCTGTATTCATCCAGTTTATAAAGGATTCCAGTAAAACGATTAAGACCCACTCTAGTGAAGCCCTATTGAAGTCATCTCATCAAAAGGTCCCACCTAAATAGGTTCACACCCACAGGAAAAGATTAGCTCTAAGGACATGATTTTCAGATGTCCATCCAGCATCATACCTTCACAACATCTCTCCCTAGTTTCAGAGCTGACACTACTATATAAGACAAGACTGGGCAAATTCTTATGACACGACTGAGTGAAAAACTCCATCTATTCACCTTCAGTCTTTTCTAGCCATGGCAATGGAAACCAGAACTCCTCAGAAAATGGAGGCCTTTGTGGCCCACCCTGAATTTTGAAAGGACTAGAATAGGTGTAGAGTCTTGGGGTCTCTCTAAATCCCTGCACTAATCTGTGTATAGCATGGATTTCTTGGTCTCCTGGCCCACTCCTTCCAATGACAAAACTGAAAACTTTGCTCCTAATAGGGAGGTTTGTAACCTGGTGAAGTAAGAACAAGCTGCAACTGTTTATACCAGTTCCATTCACAGGACTCCCTTCCTTCTTCCTAGCTTCCCTGGATTCAGCCCATTGGTCTACGGTGAAGATGATGCTTCTGCCTGGAAGAGTGTATATGGCACATGGGTAATTAAGTCTGTGATGTCACTGTCTCCCACCTCATCGGATCCGAAGGCCAACCCAGCGCTGTTTTCTGTTTCCTCAGTCTGGCACGTCTGTAGGCTGTTTTGACTCAGCCTCCTGGATAACATATGGTTTCAGCTAAGCCAGTGCCTCCTGCCTGCGACTGCACATCCCCACCACCCCTCCAGCTGCCTGTTTCGGTATGGTCACTCTTCTGCAGCCTCAGCTTCACCCACCCTTGCCCATTTTCTTTGCTCACTCTGTGCTCTCCTCTTCCCAAGTTCACTGTAAAACCCTTGTTGGGGAATTCTATTGTTAACCAGTAAAGTGAAAGAAGTGTTGGTTGTCATAGTATAAACACAATCTGGAAAGAAAAGGCTGCGTAGTGCATTAGTGATGAGAATGGAAATTATATTTAGGTTCTACACAAACCTATAGTTAAATTATTAGGCAAAGTACTTTCATTATATCCTTTGATATAACTTGACTCATATAGGATGGACTTAAGAAATATTTTCAAAATACTTCAGACTTCATTGACCTCAAAATATGTAAAAATATATATATTGAAATACTTTTTTACAGAGAATATCCAATAGGTTGGCTCTTTGCAGGCAAATAAAAGTGTCTTGAAATGATTATCGGTATAATCAGGGAAAAATCATTTTAGTTTGAATTTATATTGTCACATTTCCTGTGTTCATATTATATTGGCACAACCAAAATTTCAGTGTATATAAGGGTTTTTAAGACCCTGCTTTTTAATTTATTAAGCATTTCTTTTTTTGAAAAATCTTTTTAGACTTTGAACCACCTTTTTAAGGGTTTTTTAATGAATAGGAAGGAAAAATATGGAACTTCACCAATTTGCGCATCATCGTCCCGTAGGGGCCATGCTAATCTTCTCTTGTATCATTCCAATTTTAGAATATGTGCTACAGAAGCAAACACTTTATTAAGCATTTAAACATTTAAAAATTTGTGTTTACCTTGACCTCATTTCTGACTTATGACTATCTGTATATATAGAGCACCTGCAAAGAGTTGATACTGGTAAATGATTAATTTATCAGGCCATTTTCTTACAAACAACAACCGCTATTAACTGATTTGCAGAAGATTACTTTATCTAGCCAGGAAAAAACAGTAAGTGTCCAAGAGTCTGGTAAAGAAGCCCCTTTGACAACCTCCAAACTGTATTACAGAGGGTTTTTTGTTTTTATTTTTGTTTTTTTAAGTGTTGAGTGAGAAGACTTCAATTCCAAGAGCCCACACTTTCTCTTTCCAATTTTTCCAAAGTGAGAAGAAAGAGGGAAAGGAGGAATGAATGTATATATGGACAATCTAAAAAAATTTTTCACACCTGTGGAATTGAACATTAAAAGAACTTGTAGAGAAGGATATTATGATCTAATGCATGTATATTGTTTTCTACATTTCTTAGATAAATGGCATAGTGCCTCATCTACAGAGGATTAGAATTACTGAAATTATGACTGTAATAGCTTATGTATTTATGTAATATTTTTTACTTTACTTTTCACATGAAAGAGGTTTAAATATTATTCATGAGAAAATCCTCAGATTCTAGATGTATTAGAAATAAAGATTTGTACTGGACATTCTCGAGAAAATATTTCATGAATTGTGGCTATTTTCAAAATGCCTGAGCAAAATGTTTAGCCAGGCTAACCAAACTAGAATAAAGCTCTTTTAAAAAAAGATCCCAGGGAAGCGGCTGTGGCTCAATCAGTAGGGCTCCCGTTTACCATATGGGAGGCCCCGGGTTCGGTTCCTGGGGCCTCCTGGTGAAGGTAAGCCTGCCCGCACGGTGTGGTTAGCTGACCCAGCAAGCACAAGCAGCAAGGGGGGGATAAATGAATAAATAAAATCTTTAGAAAAAAAAAAAAATCCCAGTACATCTACATGCTCCACTCCTTCTAGGGTATAGTATTTCTATTTCTTTTCTTTCTCCCAATATGCTAGAATTTACAAAATGTCTTCCCATTTAATTGATTAATTTCTTGTATTTCTTTTCCCTTTGTTTTCAATTACATTAACCTCCTGCATTCATTTCCTCATCTTAAAATGGCAATAATAATCATTCCCATCCCATCGGGTTGTTGTAAAAATTAAATGAGAAAAAAACTAATGTGTTTTTTACACATTATATGCCAATTTCTGGCATATAGTAAGTGCTTAATAAATGTTAGCCACTATTACACTTATGGTTGTTTTTATTATTACCTTCACCTCCTGATCTACGTGGATTTATGATCTATATGGCAGATATTATTTTTGTGAATCCCAAAAAAGAGAAGAATTATATTTGTAAACTGGTCTGTTCCTCTGGGTGCGATGCCCTTTGATTGTATTAGATTCAGTGAGGGGCCTCTGATTAAGTTTACTTGATAAAATCAATTTAGAGCTTCTGATTGGGCTATGTCAATAAGGTATAGCTCAGGTTGAGTCCCTGCCCCCTTTGGCCTATATAAACAGACACTTACTCAAAAAGACACACAGAAGAAGACACGGAAGAGGAGAGAACTTGTTTATTTCAGTCCTGCCGTGTAACAGAAAGGAGAAGGCTTAAACAGCTAGCACCCTGGGAAGAGAGATGAGCCATTTACCTGGTAATTTGCAGCAGAAGAGAACAGAGCAGCTGAGCAGCTGAGAAGGCCTGAGAGACCAGGCAGAGATTGCCTGCCATCTTTCTTCAACATGTGGCACCTGACTTTGGTAAGAAAGCAGCCTGAGTTGGACTCTCTAGGGTCTTGTAACTGTACGTATTTATCCCAAATAAATACCCTTTATAAAAGCCATCAGTTTTCTGGTACTTTCATCAGCACCCCTTTGGCTGACTAATATAATCTATCTGCTCAGTTTGATATTTTTTTTTCAATTTTTTAGAAATTTATTTTTAGAGCAGTTGTGGCTCATGCAGAAAATATAGAATTCCCACATACCCCTCCACTCCCCAGCACACACACAGTTTCCCCTATTATTAACATTTTTGCCTTGGTGTGGTATATTTGTTACAATTGATGAAACAATATGATTAGAATTATATTATTAACTTGGGGAGTGGACATGGCTCAAGCGGTTGAGTACCTGCTTCCCACATAAGAGGTCCTGGGTTCAGTCCCCGGTGCCTCCTAAAAAAAAAAAAAAACAAAAAAAAACAAGCAAACAAACAAAAAAAACCCAACTCAGGGGAGCCGATGTGGCTCAGTGGTTGAGTGCCAGCTTCCCACATACAAGGTCCCAGGTTCTATGGCCCCGGTACCTCAAAAAAAAAAAAAAAAAAAGAAAGAATTACATTATTAACTATAGTCCATAATTTACATTAGGATTCATGTTGTATAGCTGTGTTTTTTTTTTTGTTTTGTTTTTTTTTTTTGTGGTAACATTTACACAACCTAAAATTTCCCTTTTTTTTTTTTTATCTTTTTAAAAAGTATATATTTTTATTTCTGAAATTTCAGTTTGATGTCATTGTTCAATATATCTCTTTATGTCAATACCAAGAGCTTTACCAGTGTAGCTTTGTAATATTTTTTTTTTTTTTTTTTTTTTGTAATATGCTTTTTAGACAGGAAGTTAGAGGCCTCTAGCTTTGTTCTTTTTTCTTTTTCTTTTTTTTTTTTTGTAAAATGATATATAAATATATATGCATATATGTGTATTTGCTTAATTTCCCATTTTAACCACTTTCAATTATACAATCCAGTGGTGTTAATTACATACATCATGTTGTGCTAACATCACCAACTCCATTACCAAAACTTTTTCATCATCCCAAACAGAAACTCCATACCAATTTAAACATTAACTTCCCATTCCTCCTCCTACCCTTGACCTGTATTCTAATTTCTGACTCTATAAATTTGGATATTTTAATAATTTCACTTCAGTGAGATCATATAATAATTGTCCTTTTGTGTCTGGCTTATTTCACTCAACATGTCTTCAAGCTTCATCCATGTAGTAGCATGCATCAAAACTTCATTATTTTTTACCGTTGAATGATATTCCATTGTATGCATGTACCACATTTTGTTTATCCATTCTTCTGTTGATGGACACTTGGGGTTACTTCCACCTTTTAGAAATTCTGAATAATACTGCTATGAACATTGGTGTGCAAATATCAGTTCCAGTCCCTGCATTCAATTCTTTTTTTCTTTGTTTGTTTTTAACTTTATTTTGTACATTTAATAATTGAAAATATAAACAATTAAAAACTAAAAAAAAGTAAACACAGGTGAATAAATACATACATTTCTCAATGCATTCAATTCTTTGGGGGTATATACCTAGAAGTGGTATTGCTGGGTCACATGAAAATTCTAGGTTTAACTTGCTGAGGAATCACTAAACTGTTTTCCACAGCAGTTGTACCATTTTACATTCCCACCAAAAATGTAAGAGATTTCCTATTTCTCCCCATCCTTGCCAACACTTACTTTTTGTTTTTTAAGTAATAGCCATCCTAGTGGGTGTGAAGTGGTATCTCATTGTAGCTTTGATTTGCATTTCCCCGATGGCTAATGACATTGAGCATCTTTTCATGTGCTTATTGGCATTTGCATATCTTTGAAGAAATTTCAAGTCCTCTGCCCATTTTTTAATTGGGTTCTTTGTCTTTTTGGGTTGAGTTGTGGATGTTCTTTATATATTCTGGATATTGAACCCTTATCAGATATACGGTTTCCAAATATTTTCCTCCATTCTGTAGACTGTCTTTTCACTTTCGTGATAATATCCTTTGAAATACAAGTTTTAAATTTTGATGAAGTCTAATTTATCTTTTTTTTTCTTTTGTTGCTTATGATTTTTGTGTAAAATCTAAGAAACCATTGCCTAGCACAAGGTCCTGAAGATGTCCCCCTATGTTTTCTTATAGGTGTTTTATAGTTCTAGTTTTCAGTTTGATTATGACCTTCTCAATAAGTATGTAGAAATTGGCTTGTAATGGTTTAAACATAGTATCAACCGAAGGCAGGGTGAGATATGGAGAATTTTCTACTAATGTATTTATGATGCTAATTTGATCTCTTCTACTCTAGAAATAAATTCCAAAACTTCTCCCAGGGGGAAAGAATTACAAAATACAGAGTACCCAAAAATAACATATTTTTTTATAAGCCCAGTACAAACTTGCCAACTCCATGCCCTTACCATTATTTATTGGACCTCTTCAGTACAAATTCTTACGGAATCTCTCTCCCCATCCTACCCTCACAGACTCCACAATGGCATAATCCAGTGTCTTGGTATTCAAAGTATGATCCATGGACCAACAGCATCAGCATCACCCGTGAGTTCTTACAACTGCAATATTTCAGGCTCCAGACCCACTGAGTCAGTAGCTGCGGTTCAGTAGGATCCCCAGGTGATGTGTGTAGACAGTAAAGTTTGAGAAACACTAATCTATTGATGTTTAGCTTTTTCCACTTGCAAGGGTCAGGAAAACTTCAAGCATTTTACAAATAGATCAGGTGTTTTAGTTTCCTAGACTGCTGAAAGCAAATACCATGAAATGGGTTGGCTTAACAATGGGAATTTATTAGCTGAGGCTGAGAAGTGTGTCCAAAGCAAAGGATCCTTGACTCCTCCATCACATGGTGGCTTCTGCTGGTCTCTCCCTTCGCTTCCAGGTTTTGTGACTTTCAGCTTCTTGCTTCCTGTGGCTTTTCTCTCTCTTTGTTTGAATTTATTCTCTTAAAGATGACTCCAGTAAGAGGGTTAAGACAAATCCTGAATGTGGTGGGTCACATCTTAACTGAAGTAGCCTTGTCAGAATGTCCTATTGGTTGTACATTTTGGATGAAATGTATGTTTTATTAATGTGTATCAATAAAACTGATTGTCAAAAAAAAAAAAGATCCTACTTACAATGGGTCCACACCCACAGGAATGGTTTGAATTTAAGAACATGCCCTTCTGGGGTACATATAGCTTCAAACCTCATTATTTCTCAACCTTGGCACTACTGATGTTTTTTAATTTAAAAAAAATATTTTATTAGAGCAATTGTAAGTTTACAGAAAATCATGCAGATAGTACAGAGTTCCCATATACCTCCCACGCCCACACACAGTTTTCCCCATTATTAACATTTTGCATTAGTGAGGTACCTTTGTTACAAATGATGAAACAATATCATTATAATTATAGTATTACTATAGTCTATAGATTACATCAGGGTTCACTCTTTGGGTTGTACAATTCTATGGATTTATTTTACTATTTTATTTTATTTTATTTTATTTATTTATTTTATTTATTTTATTTTATTTTATTTTATTATTTTATTTTATTTTATTATTTTATTTTATTTTATTTTATTTTATTTATTTTATTTTATTTTATTTATTTTATTCTGGTAACATACATAAAACCTAAAATGTCCCATTTTATCCACTTTCAATTACACACTTCAGTGGTGTTAATTACATTCACAATGTGTCCTACCATCACCACCAACCATTACCAAAACTTTTCCATCAACCCAAATAGAAAATCTGTTCCAACTCTGTACCAAAAGGAGCATTAACTCCCCCCTCCCAACCCCCACCAGGCCCCTGATAACTTTGATTCTAGTTTCTGACTCTGTGTTTTTGCATATTCTAATCATTTCATTTAAGTGAGATCACACAATATTTGTTCTTTTGTGTCTGGCTTATTTTACTCAACGTGATGTCTTCAAGGTTCATCCATGTTGTTGCATGCATCAGAACGTCATTCCTATTAACGATTGAATAATACTCCATTGTGTGTGTATATACATTTTGTTTATCCATTCATCTGTTGATGGACACTTGGATTGCTTCCATCTTTTGGCAATTGTGAATAATGCCACTATGAACATCAGGGTACAAATATCTGTTCGAGTCCCTGCATTCCATTCTTTGGGGTGTTTACCTAGAAGTGGAGTTGTTGGGTCATATGGTAATTGTCCTTAACTTTCTGAGGAACTTCCAAACTGTTTTCACAGTGGCTGCAACATTTTACATTCCCAACAACGATAAATGAGTGTTTCTGTTTCTCCACATCCTCTCCAATACTTGTTATTTATTTATTTTTAATAGTAGCTTTTCTAGTGGGTGTGAAGTGAGATACCATTCTACCATTTTTTGACTGGGTTGTCATTGTTTTTGAGTTGTAGGATTTCTTTATGTATTCTGGATATTAAACTCATCAGATATATGGTTTCCAAATATTTTCTCCCTTTCTGTAGGTTGTCTTTTTACTTTCTTAATAAAGTCCTTTAATGCACAAAAGTTTTTAATTTTGATGAAGTCCCACTTATATTTTCCTGTTGTTGCTTGTGCTTTTGGTGTAAAGTCTAAGAAACCATTTATTAATACAATGTCCCCAAAATGCTTCCCTATCTTTTCTTGTAGGAGTTTTATAGTTTTGTTTCTTATATTTAAGTCTTTGATCAATTTTGAATTAATTTTGTATATGGTGTGAGGTTGGGGTCCATCTTCATTCTTTCGCATATGACTATCCAGTTTTCCCAGCACCATTTGTTGAAGAGACTCTTCTTTCTCCATTGAGTGGACTTGGTACCCCTGTCAAAAGTCATTTGGCCATAGATGTTAGGGTGTTATTGACATTTTTTTTTTTTTTTAAAGATTATTTATTTATTTATTTATTTATCCCCCCCTTGCTGCTTGTGCTCACTGGGTCAGCTAACCATGCCGTGCGGGCGGGCTTGCCTTCACCAGGAGGCCCCGGGAACCGAACCCGGGGCCTCCCATATGGTAAACGGGAGCCCTACTGATTGAGCCACAGCCGCTTCTCGGTTATTGACATTTTGGGGTCAAATAATTCTTTGTAGTGGGGGGCTGTCTTGTGCATTGCAGGATGTTTAGCAGCCCCTACCCATTAAAGGCCAGTAGCACCCCCCCAAACCAGTTGTGACACCCAAAATGTCTCCATGTTATACTTGTTTTTATTGTTAATTTCCCCTTTTGATCTGTCTGGGCTTATAATGTCATCTGTTTTGATTCTGACATTGGCTAACAATGTTATTGTTTTATGAGATAATGCTTGAGTGCTCAATGTCTCCTGGGGGGAGGGGGGCAAAATTACCCTCTGTTGAGAATCACTGAAATAGATCTACTACCTTTGATAGGTTTTTTTTTTTAAAGATTTATTTTATTTATTTATTCCCCCCACCCTTGTTGTTTGCACTAGCTGTCTGCTCTCTGGCCATTCACTGTGTGTTCTCTGTATATGCTTGCCTTCTCTTTAGGAGTCACCAAGAACCAAACCTGGGACCTCCTATGTGGGAGAGAGTCACTCCTTCGCTTCAGCCACCTCCACTCCCTGCTTTGTCATGTCTCTCATTGTCTTTTCTCTTTGTGTCTCCTTGTTGTATCATCTTGTTGCATCAGGTCGCTGCGCCTGCCCATCATGCCAGCTCGCTGTCTTGCTCATGTTCTCCAAGAAGTACCAGGAACCGAAACTGGGACCTCCCAGGTGGTAGGCAGGAGCTCAATCACTTGAGCCACATCTGTTTCCCTGATAGGTTTTTCATTTCTTCTAGGGTCAGAGCACCTGAGAGAACAATTTTTATTGTTGTTGTTAGGATATGTTATTAGTTTATTATTTAAGACTAAGGCTTTGAATGTGATTTTTATAATAGGTTATCAACATTTAATAATATATTCCTGTTCTTTTTTGCTCTTTAAGTTTATTACTAATGGTGATTATACCTGAATCTCTTCTTGCAATCAGAAAACTAGTGCACCATACAGGCAGTAGTACAACACAAGGCAAAAAGTCAGAGCAACCTACTAAATAGTGAGGATTAAAAGGAAGTGTAATGAGCCTAATTTGGAGTGGCATATAGTAGCATTTCTCCTTTTGTTCAGAGTCATAGAGTCACAGAATATCACATCTAGTAGCATCTCTTCATCAACATTAGTTTCCAGGAGACTTCATTTCATTGCAAAAGCTAAAAAAGATTAATTCATGAATTCAACAAATATTTATTAAGTATAATTAGGAACTTGGCACAAAACCCCTGCCTTTAAGGAACTTATGATTTGATGAGGAACTGAGATCCTAATCTAGCCTATCCTATCAACCTGTTCTTCTTACAGACTTCCCCATCTCAAAAAATGGTAACTCCATCCTTCCAGTCACTGAGGCTGAAATCCATTCATGAATTCTCTCACATATGCCAATCCAACCCTTTAGGAAGTCATTTTTATTCTACCTTCAAAATATATTGAGAATGACAGCACTTTTATGGCTACCATCCTGGTCCAAGCCACAATCAATTCCTGGATTATTTTGGGGTCACCTAACGGTTCTTCCTGTTTCTACACTTTCTTCCCCAGGCTATTCTCATCACAGCATCCAGAATGCTCCTGTTAAAATTAGAAGCAAAAAAAAAAAAAAAAAAAAAAAAAAAATTAGAAGCCAGGATGGCTCCAGATCTTGCTTGGAGGAAAAGCCACAGCATTCACAATGGCCTATGATAAGGCCCTATCATGTGCCCCCTACCCTGCCCCTTTATTGCTCTGCCCTGTCTCCCTCTTCTTCAGTTAACTCTGATCACAGCTCTGGCCTCCTTGGTGGTCCTTAACACATAGTGTTACACTGGTAGAAGTTTAACTACCAGCTCTCAGAAAAAAAGGGCCAGAATTTTAGCTGACTTTCATGGAATAAATACTCCCACTATGGCTTATTTCAAGCTATCAAAGTGATGTCACGCATTGTGAAGTTGTGAAGAGATGTGTAGTAGCACACCATTATATATATTTCCATCATGCAGATACAATAGACGTAAA
Organism: Tolypeutes matacus; assembly: GCA_026826555.1. Lineage (NCBI taxonomy): Eukaryota > Metazoa > Chordata > Mammalia > Cingulata > Chlamyphoridae > Tolypeutes > Tolypeutes matacus. The sequence goes on from JAKSZT010054030.1 coordinate 25,967,136, forward strand.
TCACTTCAAGAGGGTAGGTAACAGTAAAATGCAATAACATAATTAAAAAGTGATGAGTTTTGAGTATTTATTACCTTTGCTTTTAATGCAATTTATCTCATACTAAGTTTATATAATTTAATTTTTTAATGGCTGTGTTTGACAACCAGCTTGCAAAACTCCTGGAAATTTAACGATTGGCTCCTAAGAGCCAGTACAAGCTGGCTCCAGCACACCACTGTAAATAACACACCAGACATGCTCCTGCCTCAGGGCCTTTGAACTTGTTTTTCCACCTGTCTAGAAAGCTCTTCTCCCAAATATTTTCAAGAAATTCCTCCTTAATTTCCTTCAGGTCTTTACTTGAATGCCACATTATAAGTGATGCCTTCCCAACCACCCTATCTAAAATTGTAACTGACACACATTTCCTATTTTCCTACCCTGCTTCATTTTTAACCTTAGCACTTATCACTATACAACACACTACTTCTCTCACTTATGTTATTTAATTTGTATGTTTTCCACTAGTCTAGACACTCAATCAAAGTACAGATTTTTGTAGGATTTTTTCCCTGTTGAATCCTTAGCATTTAGAACAGTGATTAGCAGAGTGGGCTCTCAATAGAATATTTGTTGAATGAATAGATTGTATCACTTCTTTTCATTTCCTTCTGTTTTTCATTGCCTAATACATAAAGGATTGTTTTTGTGTGTGAAAGAGATGACATACCTTTCCAACCAATAGGTATCAACTATACCTTCTCTACTTATTTTACTCCTTATATATGTAGACCTATTACCCCAGGTCATCATTACTTTTGCTTAGAAATATTTTAGGGAACACAACTCCGTGGCTTCCCCTGTCCTGTCTGAGAATGGTCCTAGATAAATGGTATGTCATCTCTCATTTCACCATGAGTAAGTGAATCTGTGCCCTCTTGTTAAGTGTCACCTAGTAGAACAGTATGAATTTCTCAGAATGTCAAACTGAACTCCTAGATTTAGCAGCCTTGCCAGATACTTTTTCACTATGTTCTCAAGAAGGTAGCCACTCACTTTCAGACAATTGTTAATCCTGCTCCTGATTGATTCGAAGTTCTTAGATGCAATGTAGATAGTTCACTGAGGTCTTGGTGCCACAGGGCATTTAACTCCATAGAAAAGAATCATAATTTTCCTTAAACATTTTCAACATTGGCAACAAGAATAGGTTTGCAACCTGGATTAGGGGTTCCCCAGGTCAATTGTTTCTTGAAAAGGGTATCCCTTCCCTCCTTGCATCATACTTCAGCATCATATACAATCACATTTTTGTCCAAGTTAAATCGGTAATGTTTTTGAAATCTAAATATGTGATATTATGTACAATTTTATGAAGTATTTTTAAAAGCAGATAAAAAACAATCCCTATAAGGGATATACAGAGAAATATTTCACCCAAAGGATCCTTTCAGGCCTTACAAAGTTTAAGATTCATTGGAAGAAAAAGTCCATTGAATTGTGATTCTGAGTTCAATACATGAATATGCAGTTAGTCAGACTTATGGTATATTTAGTCCAAGTGCCTGTTTTTTATGGCTGGTTGGAAGAAATACATGTTTAAAGGCCACTGCTGTATCCCTGAGAGCAAAGTGTTATTAATTTTCTGAAAAATAGTGAAAAGAACAATTCCATTATTGAAATAATAGATTACTTATCTTTTCCTTATTTTTTTACTACATTATATAAGCATTTAATCTTGTTTTATAGATATATTTTATTTATCTATACTTAAATTTCTAAATCAACCAGGCAAACTACTATATTACCATGATGCAGCAAAAACAAAACATCTATCTACAAATATTCAAATAATGAACAAATTAGAGGCAGTGAAACACAGAGCAGAAGGGGTGGAGGAAATCAGTGAAGCAGGGTCATGATAGCTTAACCCTTCATCTTAAAAATTCAGTTTTTTAGTAAGTGAAGAAGCCTCCCAATCCTATAAAATGAGTACTCCATCACACATCTTTATACTTTTACTTCCTGTTCTTGGGGCTAGATCCTAAAAATATCCAAGTATTACACCTAGCTCTCTATGGCCATAGACATCTTATTTTTATGTTGTCCAAAGCAGTCAAGGTAATCTGGCCTGAGTTTTTGAAACCTCTGAATAGACTCAAAACACACCCACTTCTACCCCCCAATTATACAACGAAAACCAGGATGAAGTCAGATACACAGCTGTCAGATACACAGCTCTCAAGAAAATTCCACAAGGAAGGATGTAATGCAATCTCTACCCAGATTGAATTGGATTATATACCCATCTTCTCCCATATCTTCATACATCTTCAGGCTGTCCGTTCATGGAGTAATTTGGGAATAAATCCATGGTTTGTGGGGTATTAAAATACTTAACAGTTTGTTGTATTACATTATGGCTTTCCCCAGTACTTCCCAAGGTGGCCTCCAGATCACTGGCATGAGAATTTTGCTGGAATTGGATCTGGGGCTGCAGGGATTTCTCTCCATTGTACTGGAACTGACTGTTCCAGGCCTGGTTTCCAGGCTTGGTTATTCCAGGCTTGGGTGCACCAGGTCTGGCTATTCCAGGAATGGCTGCTCCAAGTCAGGTTGTTCCAGGTATGGTTGCTCCACATTGGAAGGTTACTAGAAGTGTTTGCCAAGCACCCCTGGGGATAGGAAGAGTAGAGTCCCAGGTGTTCTGTAGGTGCTGAGCCATTCTGGGTCACACTGTTGCCACTCTTTGACCAGTTGGCAGTTTTCTGCCATCTCTTACATTTTATTCTTTGGTTCTGGAACCAGGTCTTCACTTGTTTGTAGCTGAGGTTAGAATGTTGGCAAGTTCTTGCCTTTGCTGGGGGCTGACGTATTTCTGTCTTTGAAATCTGTCATTGAGTATACACAGCTGGGTCTGAGAGAACACAGTTCTGATCTTCTGTTTCTTGACCTGTCCCTCATTTTCCTTCTTTGCTGTGCTCTTCTCCACAGAAGCAAGTAGATTCACTTTGGGACTGGTGGAAGAATCAGGGCTGTCCTGAATAAGCAGGTCCATGGAGGAAGGAAGAGGAGTGGCTGTCTCTGACTGGTGCACCTCAGCAGATAACATTTGCAAGGTTGCAATATTTTTTTCAGCCTCATAAATCTCAGGCATTGGTGAAGTCTCCCTAGAATCAGATGCTTCCGGGCAAGGCAGGCTTTGAGGAGAAGCTAGATCCACACCCATGTTATTGACTAGGAGGAGGGAAAAAAAATTGAAGACCTAGACTGTGAGAATGGCCAAAGCAGCTTAAAGAGTATTTGGGTGGAAGATCTTAGAGAAATTTGAAGACCTACAGATATGAAATATTAAAAGGCCAGATGAAAGGAGTCTCCTCCACAGTAACAATAGCCAACCAGCCCAATGCAGCAAGAGATGACAGCATTTAATCTTATTATTTGTATATTCCATTATGAGCACAGAGTCAATAGATATTGTCTTAAGAGCCAAAAGCTCAAATTAAAATGCAAAGATTGCCCATTTGAATCATCAGATTCTGGTGTGAGCTTAAGGTACTTTCTTACAGGTATGTGTTATGATTTCATCATCTATTTAGAAAATAGTAAATACCTATGGCTTTTATAGGAAATAAACAGGCACTGTTTATGTATTTTGGTTGGTATGTAAATTGATACCATCTTTTTAGGGGACACTTTGGCAGTACTTATAACAATAACAAATATATATACCCTTTGAAACAATAATTCCACTTTCAGGATTTTAACCTAGAGATATATTAACATTTGCGCACAAAGATAAATGTACCAGTGTATTTACTGCAGCATTATTTGTAAGAGGGAAAACAAGAAATAGCTTAATAGTCCTCAGTAGGGGGATGGTTGAATCAATTATGGTACCAAGACAATAGGGAAGACTATGGGGCTCATAACAAGGATGAGCTGGATTTACACATTCTGATTCTGTAAAGTAAATAGTTAAGTCATTGAACTATACATGTAGTATGATGCCAGTAAAAAGCAAGTCATTGAACTATACATGTAGTATGATGCCATATATGTTGAAGACATAAAGCAAATATGTTTATAAATGCATAGAAAAATATCTCAAAGTGTGTACTCTATTCTATTAATGATGATTAACTCTGGGCAATTAGAAGGTTTGGGGGAAGCATATGATGGGGGACTTTCAATTTTTACAGTACTTACAGACTTCTCTTTCTCCTATTTCTGACAATGTTACTGTTTTGTGAGACAATGTTGAGTAGTAGAAAGACCACAAACATGGTTCTAAAATTGACTGAACCACTGTGGGGCATGCATGTGTGTGTGTGTGTGTGTGTATACCCACGTAGGTGTAGGTGACAGAGAGAGAGACACACACAGAGAAATCTGCAAAATAATAACTCTTTCACAGGATTGCTGTGAGAATTCAGTTAAATATTGTACAAAAAAGCCCCACACCCTGCTAGATACCAGACAGGCATTCAATATGGTTTACTTATATTTCCCTCTCCATATCCCACTTCAAGGATCAAAATCTGTTTGATCCCAACAAATGAAGGCAATGAAAAAGTGCTAGACAGAATAGAAAAAATAATAATAAAAGAAAAAAATACTAGACAATAATATGGCAGACCTTGTGTTCTGATTTTGATCCTGAAAATATGATGCTCAAACAAGTATCTGCTTTGCTCACTCCTTTTTGTAGTTGTTAATTAGACACGTTTACTTTGAATGCACTATTTTCTGCATCAAACTCTTTGGCTAACACCAGGCAAAAGGATGGACCAAATATTTATATCTGATTCTCTGTGGTCAGATAAATATGAACTTTTGCGGGATGTGATTTAAAATGGAATGAATGAAAAGAGTAAAAAAAGAGGACGGGAAACAGACTATTCGAACTTTACAATTTACAAAGTACTTTATGATTTACACTGCTCCTTCATTAACATTACCCCATTTGAGCTGGGCATGGAGTATGTCAGCCTCATTAATTGGGTGAGAAAGAAACTGAGGCCCAAAGGGGGAAGTGACTTGCCTAAGGTCACATTCAGAATAAAGCCAGGTCTTACCCCCAGTTGTTTTTATTCCTACTATACTTCCCATCCCAAAAAATCAGGACCCGTGACCTGGTTCTAGAGCTTAAAATGGGGGAAAAACATGTTTTGAAAACAGGACAGCCCGTTTTTCTGGTAATAGAACATAAGTATTCCAAATGATCAGTATATTTCACATACATTATATGATATTATGTATCCTCTGAATTGTATATATTATGGTTTGGTATGATTCCGTTAGGCAATGAATAAAAATCCCAGGTCTGAAAATCACTCAATATCATTTTGGTAAATGTAAGTGTTGGGTTGTTATTGTTTTTTCTTTATTGGAGGCCAAGTTATGGTTTTAGCCATTGTTTATTGTTTGCTGAAGAAAATTGTGTTGATTTAATAAACTATCCACCTCTTGGTGGCAGAATGGGGTCAGTGGAAGTTTTGGTGGGCTGTTTCTTAAGCAAAGAACAATTAGCAAAACTGATTTGGAGGGCACTTGAGGACAAACAAGAGGCAATCATGTGGAAGGTAAGGCTATGTGCGAGTGATTTCCATAGAAAATACCATTTGATGATGACGAAGTTGGGAAGAACAGCTAAACTGAAAAGAAAAATGGAGAGTGGGGGCAGATCAAGGACACCAGGTGGGAAGCAGTTGATATGAAAACGTTTCCAGCTAAAATACGTGCTGTTAAACCAATTGCCGGGGTACTTTTAGTATTTTAGTTTTTAGAATGTATTTCAAATCAGGCAGGGTTGGTTGTTGGTGCAGCCAAATTCCAGCCTAGAGAGACACAGCGCTAAAATTTAAAAGAGACTCGTGTTCAAGAACTATTCAGGTGTCTTTTCCAGGACTATGAAATTATGAAGCGCAGTACACGCCCCGCACATTACCGCAACCTCTTTCACAGTTATTTTCACCCTCAACATTCTGGCCCAAACCCACGCTTCTAAGATGGGTTTAGAGGCCTATAATCGGCCTCCAGTTTTAAAAAAATATTTTTGCTCTTCTTACCACCTCTCCCGATTAAAAAAAAAGGGAGGCGTGTCCTCCTTTTTCAGAGCGCAGCCCCATCAGATGGGCGAAGCAAATCCCGGCGGGACCAGGCCTCCCGCAGGTTGGCGGGAGCCGGAGGGGGCGGGTCGGCGCAGGTCTGGGAAAAGCCGATCGAACGCCGCCGCGCGCAGCGCTCAAACTCGCGCCGCCACCAGCTCCAGAGCTGCGCCCCACCCTCCCCGTCACCAAAGGCGCCCAGCCAATGAGCGAGCCGGAAAAGCTGAGTTTGCGGGCTAAGAACTGGGTGGGGGGAGAGCGGGAGGGGGAAGGGAAGTCGAGGGCGGGCTGCGCTTGATTGACAGCCCTTTCGAACCAATCCTTCACGCGGCTTCTCTTCGCTCTCTTCTCTGCTGGGCTCAGCTCTTCGCTCCACCTCCTCCTCTTCCACCCCCTTCTCTTTCTCTTTCGACCCGCCCCACTTCCCCTCCCCCACTCTGCGGGCAAATCGCTGCTGGAAAGAGGCGGGGGCCGAAGCGGCGGGCTCGTATGGAGCCTTGAGGTGGGATCGACGGGCGATCGGGCCAATAAGAGTGAGGATGATGGCGCGGCCGTGGCTGGAACCGGCCAATGGGCAGGCAGGCTGGGGGCGGAGGCCCAGGTTCCAAACGCTCCGCGGCGCCATGGGCTGAAAACTCAACCGAGATGGAATCTCCCAGTCTGAACCGGTTTCAACCGGTTCCGAGTTTGAGGCACTAGGAGGAGGGGGAGAAGCGGCTGCAGCGGCCGCGGCAAGAGCAGCGGGAGCTACAGCATCAGCAAGAGCAACAGTAGCTACAGCCCCGGCGGCGGTGCCTGTTCCAGTCTTTGCTGCTGCAGTCCGTGCAACCACCCAGAGGGGGAGGGGGGAACCACCAGTCGCTGAGAAGCAGGAGAAGGGGGGAAAGTTTAGGCGAGCCTGGGTGGGGGGAGCCCAGCGCCGGAGCCGCGTGAGAGAGGGAGCCGTATTTTGGTGGGGGGGGGAGTCGGACTGCAACTGGCAGCAGAGCGTCCCCCCGACCGTGTGGACTCTACACCCCCTACTCCTGTCGCTCCTGCTGCCGCCTGTGGCTGGAGGGTCCCCCTGGGGCTGAATCTTTGGGACTTGACCCCGTTCCCCTCCCCCTTCCCTCACTCCCCAGCCGGGCGGGAGCATTTATTCCACAGATTAATTTCCCTTCTTTTTTGGGGGCGGGTGGGTGTGTGTGTTGGGAGGAGGTGCCCCTGAAGTAGTAAATACTGTTGAGCTTTTTTTTTTTTTTTTTTTTTTTTGCCATTTTCTTCTTTTTAAAAATTTCCTTTTTTAAGGTGGGAAAACACTGAAACCCACCTTGGTTTCCTCCCCTTTCCCCCTCCCCACCTTCCCTCGCCCTAATTCCCCGACGAGGAAGGAAGAAGCAGTTGGTTCAATCTCTGGGTAAGTCGACTGTGTCTTCGGGGCCGAGGGTCGGGGCGGCGGCGGCCGGGCGGGAGGAGGCCGGCGTGGGGCGGGCGGCGGCCGCGGGCGGCGGGCTCGGGAGGCGGCGGGCTGGGGGCGCGCCGGGCCCAGAGCAGAGCCTGCGATTGAATGGAGCTTCTGCCGCTGGGGGATGCAGGGGGGGGAGGCGGCCGCGGGAGGGGAGCGCTTGCTGGGTCATTCGCGTGTGCGGTGGCGGTGGACGAAGGCGAGGAGCGTGATAGTGAAGCGAGGCCTTGGCGCGGGAGTGGAAGGGCTTTTCTAGCCCAAGGGGCTGGGAAGAAGTTGGGACGATTTCGGGAACATCTCTGTAAATTATCTGGAGTGGAAGTTTCCAGAAATATTTAGTGCAGCAGCATTGAAACGTCCGCCTGCATCACGTGGCCCCCTCGATGGAGAGCTTGGGATCGGGCGAGGGAGGGGCTGCCCAGTCCCTGCTCCTCCTGCAAGGAAATTTAAAAGCTTTCAGGCTTTTTTTCAGACTAAGATTGGAAGTAAGAAAGATTAGTTAGTAAACGTGGTTCCGTGTTGTACTTTCTTTTCCGACATGAGGGCCTGAGTGTGTAAAGTGATCGAATCGTTTACTGTTGGCATTGTACAGTGGCTGATACCCTGAATCTCCTTCATCCCGATGTCTCTATGAGTTTGGAGTGGGTGAGAGCAAGTGGTGTGGTAGAGAAAGCATTAAATATTTGCTCAGCTCGAACCTCTGATCACGCAGAGGCCATGCTGCATAGAGAATGGGGCGGTGAACTTAAGGCTCCTGGTCTAAATGCCTCCTCCGAGTATGGGCGGGGAGAGTGCGTGCTCCTTCTGTGCTATAGTTAGAAGTGCTGCAAATCGGTTGGGGTGGGAAGCTAGGGGAGGGCGGGCCTTAGTGAGGTGTGTTTCTACTGAATGAAGCAGGCGATTGCCCACACACATAAGTAGCAGTCTCTTGCCTTGTAGCGACTTGTTTTTTGATATAGTGTGAAGTAATCAAAATCATTAAGCAACGGTTATGATTTTCGGATTTTTGAATAGGAGCTGGCCGTGTGTCGCTGCCTGCCTATTAAGTTTGAAGTGGCATCGAACGTATTTTGAGAGTCACTTGTAGAGTCAAAACTTTGCTGGATAATCCTTTGTATGTGCTACTCAGTGAGTGGGTTTTGGCATTGAGGGACCCAAGGAGAAAATAAAGTGTTTATGGTTTCTTTCCTCCCGCTATAGCTGTTTACTAACTGCTCGGTTTGAAATCTTGAGCGTGTGGGACACTGCTGTTAGTGGAAAGAATGTTTTGGAAGCTGCTTGATTTGGGGGACTAAATGTGTTTGGCATTGACCACAAAGACGCCATTTCTGTACTAAGTACAGTTAAAAAATAGTTGGGTCATTTTGAAGATAACCGCTAGTTCTAAGGATGGCAAAACTACTGTATTTAAACGCTTCTGTTTTAAACCTGAGTTTTCACGTGAGTGTAGCTTGGAGAACTCTGTAAGGACAATGTACTTGAAAGTGAAACTTTTTGCAAGTCACTTTATTGATCCTATTTTGTTTTGGCTTTTAAAAAAAGAGAGCTAAACGGGGAAAGTTCGTACCATTTTTAACCCCAAAAATCGAAAGCTTATTTTTGGTATGCTTTTCGGTCTCATTTAAGATTGTTCTCTTTAAACTTTTTATGGCACTAGAAGGTGGGGGATATCTTACACATTTACTTGTAGAATATATTATTTCATTTTTTTGTATTAGCTGTTTAGATCTAAGGTTTTTATTGTGTATATACAACAGGTGTTCTTTTAAAAATCTGCTTGCTTAATACCTGCCATGAAAAATTTTGAAGTCTCATCAGTTTTAGTTGCCAATAATGGACCAAAAGATTTAAGTTAAAATTGAAATTGCTGCCATTTTTAAACTGCTGTGAAATAGCCAAGAAATGACACCTTTTTCCTATCAAGCTAGTTTGTCCAAACAAAATGTGTGCTCAAATTAAACATCGATTTCCTGGTCATGGAAGGTTTTTAAGAGGGGGAAAAGTGGAAATGACCATCTGACCTTGGTTCTAAATAACATTAAACCGAGGTTTCTTCACCTGAGGTTTCATGGGTGGCTTTCAGGGTGTCCTAATTCCTTGGTAATTGTTCACAAAATTGTGAGTTTTTTATTGGATGAGAGCTGTAGTGTTCCTCTGATTCTAAGGCATCTTGACCCAAAAAAAGGTTAAGGACTACCAGTTAACCAGATAGACTTGAATGGCAGTAGCTTTAAAGAAAGAAAGTGTAGGGAAGATTTTTATAATGTTAGGCAGCAAAAATGTGACTATGTGCCAGCATTGTAGAGTAGAATCCTCTTAAAAGGATAAAATTGCATATAAACCAGTAGGTTTTAATATATTTATTTGAAGTAGCTTATGCGTGTTATGATAAAATTTGTTCTTGTTTGGAAAATGGGCAAGTTTTTTTTTTTTTTTTTACCTTGCCTGTGTATTTTTAAAAATCTTGTTTGGCATATTGCCCTAAGTTTTGTTCCTAGACCATGTGTTGAAGGAATTGGTAGGCTTGTAATGTAATTTTAATCCCACATTCATTGAGGGTGGGAAGTAACAAGTATGGATTTTATTGAGAGTAGAAGGTTAATTTTATAGAGGTTAAGTAAGAGAATTGGTCCCAAAATTTGTTGGTTTGTAGTTCCTACTAATCATTGTTATATACAGTAGAAAGTCTTGTATATCCACATTTAATTTTTAATATCTTCTGCTTTTCAGTATATCTTTAAAAATTAAGATAATGTGAAATGAGGGAAAATGAACTTTTACTAAACTATCCAGAAGGCCCTGACTGGGAAGAAAAAAAACATTTACTTAAACTTCATCTGTGTTTAACAATTTGGGATCAATACTTTGAACTGTGTCCATTTTGGGGGTCATAAAATTCTAAAAATGTATCCAATCAAAAAATAGGATAGCTGTTTATGTAAAATGCTAGTAAAATAGTAAAATTTTCTACAGTTTAAAAGTAAACATTTACAAGTTGAGTGGACCTTAATAATTTATGCAGTTAAGGAGTAGCACGGTAATTTCAGCTTTTATTTACTTTTACTATCTCAATTGTTTTGTAATAACTAGATAAGGTCTGTAAAGTACTTATTAAAATATTTGTAAGAACATGGTTGAAGTAAAATAACTTTGGAGTAGGAAGTTTTAACTGATATCAAAACTTCATAGGCACCTTCAATTTTCTTTTCTTCCTTTCTTTTCAGTAATCTATGCCAGCAATTATGACAATGTTAGCAGACCATGCAGCTCGTCAGCTGCTCGATTTCAGCCAAAAACTGGATATCAACCTGTTAGACAATGTGGTGAATTGCTTATACCATGGAGAAGGAGCCCAGGTAAAGTAGCTGACCAAAACTTTGTAAGATAATTAAAGTTGTTGGGTTTAGAAATCTTTAATTATCACTTTTTAAAAACTCATGTCATGGTTCGGATTAATCTTGGAATTGTGTATTAACTGTAATGACAATTGGTCTAGAGAAGGAAATTACATTAAGTTTATCATGGTGAGAGTGGGATGTTTTGGGATATTGTTATTGTGTCCTTTTTTTTTTTAAACTTTTTTTATGGTGAAATCATTTCAAACTTATAGGACAGTTGCAAAAATTATATCAATCCCATACAGAGAATTCCAGAATGCCCTCCCTCTTCCTTTATTCTATCCTTAACTTCAAAAACCTTTACCCCATTTAATGAGTCCAGTGCATTAAATGTTTTATAGATATATGGAAGATTATATGTACCATTATTTATGATTCTTCTATTTTTGAAACATTAAGTTACAAAAGTACTTCACAGATAAAAACTTTAAAAGTGCAGCAATATGAGCATCTTGTATTAATTTGAATTTTAGCACTTGTAAAAGTGGTATTATTAATGTAGGGAATTGTCTTAAATGTAAAGTCATGTTTTGATCAGTTTAAGGATATGTGTGTGTATATATATATATGTATATAAAACACTCAGAAGATAGAGATGAGACAGGAATGTTTGTAAACTTGAAATTAACTGTATTTGTCACAAGAAACTAGGCAATCCTTGAAATATGTTGTAGAAGAGTTTTGAAAGAGCAAATTTCTGTTGTTGGGTCAGGTGACAAATATCTAGTAGTACATTAGATTCCTGGTTAGGTAATACTCAGCTAGTATATATGAAGTTATAGTTTCAAGGTATTATATTTGCATAATGTAAAAACCCTGAGTGGTGTAGTACTTTTTATAGGCCCCGAAAGTAGATATGGTAGAAATCTTTTTTTTGGATAAGCCACAAAGCATGATGTAAAATGTGTGTACATATTTCTATTCTCTTGTGAAACCCAATAATAATGGTTTTCACTATAGTAAAGATAAAGGTAAGATACATATAAGGGATTCCTCTATCTTAGGCATGATTGTTTTAGAAACCCACAACTTCTCTAATAAAAGAGAAAAGGAAAAAGGGCCATATAAGTTGTGACAGTGGGAACATTTAGTCTGCGATGATTCTGTAAAGGTTGTTAGACCATGGGCTTTTTGTAATAGTGCTTGTCTCCAAAAGCATTCCTGTAAAAGTTCTTCCACTGGTATTTATTACACTTACAATGTAGTGGTTTCCTTGTGTTATGCATTAAGCTTCATTTTTCTCCTCACAGAGATGCATAAAAAGCATCTGCTTTTGGAAGAAAGTATGAAAGAAGGTGGGGCTCAACTTTGTATTATTATCAGAAAGACAGGTCTGTAGCCATTAGGAAGATGGGCATTTAATTTTTTTACAACATTCAGCTATTACTACTGTTTAATCTTCACTCTTAAACTTAGTTTTTAGTATCTAAAAGTTCACAGACTAGTGTTCTAGGCTTGTAACTGAGAAGTAATGGTAATTTTTTATCTTGAAGAAAATGTAGGAATTTTAATAAAGTTTCTCAGTATTAAGACTTAATGATTCTTTGTTTTTGTTCTGAGTAATGTGAATGATATCAATATAAAGTTTTAAAACATACAAAACAATACAGTGCAAACTTCCAAGGCTACGTGCATATGTAGTAAAATTAGGAGGATATGAATGAGCATGACACATGCAAATTTCCGGACTCTGGTTATTGGGAGTTCATCAAGGGGAGTGCAGTTGGGGAGGGTTACATAAGGGGCTTCAATTTCTATTGTAAAGTTTTACATCTGAACTGGGTTGTGGGACAAATAGGTAGATACATAGGTGCTAGCTTTCTTATTCTCTGTACCTTGTTGTATTTCTGAAATATTTCATTGTAAAATATAAATAGGAAAGCTGAAAATTAAAATAGAAAAATAAGCCAGATAGTGGGCAGTCCTCTAAGGATGTTCTGGAATCTTAATTTGATTCCATTACTCTCTCTCTGGTTTGCTCTTGAGTCCCATCTACAAAATGTTACTTTAGAAAAAATTGGAAGATTAGTGATAATGTTTGTAAAGCAGCTATATTGTGCCTCTTACATAGAAGGGGTTTAAAGAGTACTTTTGGATATTGAAGATTTAGGATATATGATGTAAATTAATTCTAAGCATGGTATAGTTTATTATTCTCATTTTGCTAATCTCATGAAATAGCATGTGCTGACAGTGGTAACTAGAATTTATGCTAATTAAACTTAAAAAAAAAAAAATCAGTTGTGGGCAGACCATGTAATGTAGGGGAAGTCTTAATCTGTGAATAGGATTTCTGCCTAGCTGGGTAGTATAGCAGAATATTTAACATTGTTATAACATTAAGACTACCTTCTGTTACATGCATTTTGGTATTTTTAGCCAAAAAGAAAAAAGCTATGAGGAAGAGTTGGCTGTTTTTTCCAGTATTGTATTAAGTATCTTGAACTCTAATCTATTGCTTAGCAACTAAAATGCTTTCACCATTCCGTTAGTTAGTAGCACAGGGAGATGCTAGATTTTCTCCCTCTTTAGTTTCCTTTTGGGCCCTTTTTTTTTTTTTTAACCCCTCCTGGGACTTTAATTAATAAAAGAATTATTATGTAAGGATGGTGAGATTAGTACGAAATTAAGGATGCACATACTAGTAGTATCTTCAGGGAGTCAGATTGCTACTAACAAGAAAGAGCATGATTTATGTGGAGATTGAAATGAATGGTAATAGTGTAGGAAGTATTTAGTGGAAAGTATTCACTTCTGTTTAGAATGCCTATCACTTTACAAGACTTGACAAAAGACTTGCATCGTTGGCATATTTTTCCTCTTGGTATTTGTTACTAATTATTGTGCAAGTCCATATCTCTAGTTAGATATGGAGACTGTCTAGATATTCTCAAGGAAAGGATCAAAACACTCCTGAGTTAAAGTATGCTTTGATCTTAGGTAGCTCATACATCATTATTCTGCCTTTTATCATTTCATAATATGACCAAATTATGCCTCCTTAAAGCTACCAAATCCCTTAATGAAATCAAATCCAAAGTGTATATAAAGAGCTTACATTGTAGTGCCTAATTTTTAACCACAGACCCTCAGGGTGGAACCCAGCAATGGTGATTTTTCTTTTGAGTTTCAAGGTGGTAGTGATGGTGTGTTCAGGGTAGAGAAACATTATATAACTTATTGAGTATGTTTCCCAAAGTTTTCTCATTATGTGTTGCTGGTTTAATTACTAGGATGTTCATAAATGTGACCTGAGGAAAAGATCATTGTTAACATCAAAGCCAAAATAGGCACATGATGAGTATTTTTAAGTTGGAACAGCCACAATAAAGAAGACTGTGGTGTCTGTGACAGAGATGGTTGAAATAAGGGTGCTCTCCTTCCCTTTTTGATGATTTATTTATAACCAATAGCATTAAACTCTGATCATAAAAAGTAGTCTAAGAGAAGGGTAATTGACAAATTTAAAAACCATCAAACTTTTAAAACTTGTGATAGAAATAAGTAAAAGATAAATAGGAAGAAAGATGCAGTTGAGCTATGAAACAGCCTTTAAAGTGAAAAAGAGTAGGCTGTTTCTTAAAAACATAACCAGGAGAATGAAAATAAAATATGGTGTTCAAATCACATGTAATATTAGGGTTAAAATGAGGAAATTAGAATATGTATATGTTGACATGGCTATGTCTGAAAAACTGTCAAATGAAAAAGCAAATTGCAGAATGATTTCATGTATAATATTTATATAAAGTTTTATAACTACACAATTATAGCTTATGAAATTCATACAAATAAATATAGACAGAAAAGATAAACCAAATTCATGAAAATGATTTGCCTCTAAAGGAATGAAGGAGGAAATGGCACTGGCAAAAGGAAGTAAGATTTCCATAATTTTAATTCCTTCACGTTAAAAAAAAAAACCTGACATAAGTACAACAAAATGTTAATGTTTATTTTAGATGAAAGGTACATGAGGTACATAGGTTTAATGTTGATTTTGGGATTTGCATTTTTTAAGATATATCTCCAGATATTTGAAATTTGTTATCTTATTTAAATTTAGTTTTTCATCATTCTTTCCATTAAATTTATTTTTGTGTAAATAGTTTGTTAGAGATATCTTGATGACTTTTTTTATTATTAAGCAAAGCACACTTCTACATAATTTATTTGAGTAGATATGAAATTTTATATGTTGCTTTTGGTTGATTGTAAATGCTGAAAACTCATTTACTTCAGAGTAGTTCTTTGTTAGCATTGGTTAATAGGTCAAGTTCAGTTTTAAGAATAATAAATCGGATTGCAAAAAAGGCTGTTTTGTTTCTAAGGAATAAAATATTTTCCCTTTTTATTGATGTTTACGACTGATAATTAGACATTTTTATTTCTGTAAGGGCTATTTTTGAAAGTTAGTAAAATCACCATCCTAATAGAATTTGTAACTTGCTCAATAGTTTTCATTTTAATGAATGGTTCAAAAGAACAAGTGAGCTTAAACTTCTTTTTTGTATAATATTTTAGCAAAGAATGGCTCAAGAAGTACTGACACATTTAAAGGAGCATCCTGATGCATGGACAAGAGTCGACACAATTTTGGAATTTTCACAGAATATGAACACGAAAGTAAGCAAGTGGTGGTTTTAAAATCCATTATTTCTCCTTTTCTTCCAGTCATAAACTTTGAGGAAGGTATCTCATTTTTAGTATTAGCATTTGTTATCTCAAATCATTTTATATTGTTAACTTATTTCAAAATTCAGTCTTAAGAGACATAGAATTAATTCTTGCAAATAGTCCTAAGAATTATGAATGGAGTTTTATCATCAGGACTAGTATGCAAGGTGGCTTTTTTTGGTTGTTGTTTGCTTTTTTCTTGTTTTTAGAATATGTATACAGGTCTAAGTAGCATAAATTCTGAATGTTACTCAGTGATGAAACATACCATCAAAGGAATTATTTGGGTCAAGTAATCAATATAATACAGGCTAGGCACCTCCAAAACGAAGTTTTATGGACAGCTTAAAACCCTACTCCATGTTACCAATGCTTTTAATGGGACAGCACTCAGTTTTAATTTCAATTGAAATGTTATAATTTGGGTCCTTTTTTCCTTAAGTTTGAACAGAAGGGTTGATCAAAGTGTGTTTTGACTGTTTTAGGCTTGATGATTCACGCTTCTCTTTAAACTGCCTTAAAGTAATAAAAATACCATGCATGGCATTCTGTTTAATACACACAAGGTTTTCACTTGATGTACATTGTGTTAAAACAGAAAATAGCCATGTCCACATCTGTTTCTGAAATCAGACTGTGTTAATTAACAGTTTAAAAATATTAATTAGTCTTGACATCTTGTAAATTTTAGGGCAAAAATACAGTCCAGAACTTCCTCAAAGTGCTAACCTTAAGTAACATAACAGTGTTTGCCTGTTTGCTTGCCTGGTAAATTTTGCTTTTTATACTGACAGACATTACTAATGTTTAAGTTGATTTATCAACAGTATTTTTAAAAACTCAAATTTGTCTTGTGAAAAATGAGATGATTAGAGGAACAGAAAGAAAGCAACAGGTAAAGAATTCTTCAATTTACATAAATTACAAATGATTTGGTGCTAAATTTATGCACTATGACATTTGGCTTTTATGCAATCATTTTTTTTCTTTAAAGATGTTAACACTACCTGATATTAATCATAATGTTCCATTATGTTGATTGCTTGTAATAGGAAGAAAAGGGGTGTCTTCCTGTGCAACTGACACAGCTAGGCTTTGACGGCAGGCCTCCACAAGGTCTACCCTTTTGATTCCCTTTAACTGAATTCTGTTCATCAATTGTTTTTGTTTCATGGGTGGTGGGAGGGGAAAGGGGGATTCAATGCATAAAAAGTATTTCTAAGGGCTCAGTAGAAATTTCTGCCATAGGGATCATTTCATGCATTTTTTTTTGTTTTTTTGTTTTTTTTGTTTTTTTTCATTTAGTCTTTGCTGTTATCTGTCCCTCATCTTCATAACTCAGCAGTGGATTTCACAAGTCCTGATATGTAAAGCAGAAATGTAACTATTTAGAATGATGTTTGGATTTTTTATGAATATTAGTCATTGATTATTGGCTCTCAGATTTGGCTGTCACTTCATATATTTGAACCAAAATATCTTTTTCAAAGGAATGTGAATTCTCTTTATCTCAGTTTCATATGCAGAGTCTTAATGTCTAGAAGAAATTGGGTTTTAAGATATTAGGATGGTGATATTTGTATTCCTTTGACCTAACTTGTGAAAAGCTTTTATTGGGCTGCTTGCTGTAGCCTTCTTGGCAGAAAGATGAAAATATGAACTGTATCTTCAGCAAGCTTAAGCTACCTTTTTACAGATGGAGAAAGAAGTAGAGGTTAGTAAAGAGGTAATTTAGGTAACAGTGTCAAACAATAAAGTAAATGAACATAACAATAGGCAGGGGGAGAAGACTTCAATTAAAATAATGTGGACTGAAAACATTTGATTTTAAAAGGTGAAGGTTTCTTTTATGGTTATTTTTTATCTCTTACTGGTATATTTTGTATGGTGGTTTTTCTTAGTTTTTTTTTTTTTAGGTAATTAGGTTGAGAATTAGCTAGAGGATATATTCCATGTAGTAAGAAGTACATTGCTTTGATCTAATAAAATTATGACAATTGATTTTGTGCCTATAAAAATTTTTTTTTTAATTACGGTACTGTTTTTAAGTTGGAATTTCAGTCAATTGGAAACTTGTTTCCTGTTTATTTTTCAATTTTCTGAGAGACCTAGACCTATAGAGAGGCATATTATTCAAAATAAACAGGATAGAAAGCTTTGCTATTTACTGCTGATTATGAAAAAAATTAATGGCATCAAATTTGTTATTTCAGAATTCTGCTATGGCCTGTTTTTATTTTGGAAGTCTTTTTAAGGAATGTTCTGCAAATGTAGGATTTGAGTTGAAATGGCAGAATTTTCCTAAAAAGTATGAAATGTTAAAAGAAAACAGCAAAAACATTCACTGAGCACAATGTAGTTTGGGACAGTCTATATTGTGCTTTGGATAAAATGAGCATTCACATGATCCCTTTGGTTGAAATACTAATGCTCCTATTTTATTTTGTAATGACTAACCATTTTAAAGATGAACTCTTATTCTCAGCCAAAACTTGCAATCTGAGGTTATATGTCTATGAATATGAATAAGTTTACCTTTCAAGTATTGTAGCTAATTCTTCCCTAATTCTCCCAGTTGAAAAGTACCACTTTTTTTTGTCCGTTTTCTTCCTCCTGCCTGTCCACACTCATTGGTCATGGTAATAATTTTGGGTAGTAACTTCTGAAGTATATTAAATTCTTATAAACATTGTTGACTATTTAGAGTGAGTAATCAGCAGGAGGGATAAAATGGTTTGTGTAAAGTGGTGTCTTTTTTTTTTTTTTTTTTTTTAACTTTCTTATATGTTTAGTTACAGCTTTTATAATTAGGAAGGAATACCTGAAAGGTAAATTACAGATTGCAACATACCTTTATGTTATTATTTTGACTGTGCACAAAAGTTTATCTTTAAATTAGTAGAAATAGCAACTATAAGGGTGGGGTTAAAATTTAAAGTAAACCCGCGGGTTGTCTTGCTGCTCCTTAAGTAACACACCAGTGATGCTTGTAACCACATTCTATAGAAAGTATCTGTGACAATACTTTAATACTTGGCCAAGAGCTTAGAATTCCTAGAGGATGGTAGGAAGCTTGATAGCATCCAAGCTGCTAAATTCTTAGGAGCCTGGTCGTGTTAAAGTACGTGAGCCTATGAGCAGTCATTCATGTTGTGAATTCATATCTGGCTGCTATTTTTTTCTTCTACAGATAAGCCCATTTGGCTGCTTAAAGGGCTTTTTATTTGTTTTTTCTCCTGGTGTGAGCATGTACAAACAGCAGGACATTATATAGAGTAGTAAACAATAAAATGAGGAAAAATGCATGAAAACTCAGTATATGGGTTAATAGATCCTTGTTTAATATATGTAATTAAACTTGGTAGCGTAATATGTTTTTTGAAACTTTAGATGTAAATGTGTGAATGTCTGTCCATTTGTGAATCCTGAAAGTTTACCAGTCCTATAGCAATATATTCACATGCTTCTGTTCTCCAATTTTCAGTACTATGGACTACAAATTTTGGAAAATGTGATAAAAACAAGGTGGAAGATTCTTCCAAGGAACCAATGTGAAGGTAGGGAAATGTTTCCAAAAATTGTAAATTGAGAATTTTTATTGTTCCTGGCATTTTTATTATAGAGTATTGGGGGATGGGGTTGAATCTTTAATAGTTTATTTTGCTCTAATGGAGATTACTGCTTTCATCATGTAGCAAAGCAGATTTTATTTATATTTGGGCAAAAGAGGGAGACCAGGCGGGTCAAACCTTTCACAGTAAAAGAACATGTATCAACCTACAGTTTATGACTTGCTTACTCCTGATTGTCATTGTTTCAATTTATAGATTCTGTGTAGCAAAAGAATCTGAATGATGCCTTGAAGTGAATAAAATTTATCTGCCCTTGTATATTGTTTGAAGTTTACCAGGTAGTAATTGAGAATTAATAAGTATTTCAACTCATAGAATAATACGTAAATGTAACATGGCAAAGGGAAACCAAGGATTACAAAATCGTAAGGCTTTACCGTTTGCAGTTCTGGGGATGCCTTATAGGAGGCTGACTTCTAAAATAAGGAAAGAGGTCAGAAAATGAAGGTGTGGTGCTAATAACCTCATATTAATATCTAACTTACCCCTTTTTTAATATCTTGGGAAACATCATAATTTGAGAAACCTGGGGCAAGGTTAGTCCAGAAATTCTTTGCATTTACTTCCAGCTGTCACATACTGCCTTTATTACCACTTGGGAATCACTTCTTTCTTTAAAAAAAAAAAAAAAAATGTCTGGATTTTGTAATTTTTTGGCATTTTCTTGTATTAATGTATATCTTGCTCCTTTAATAATCTTTCAAGTTGTTTTCCTTCTGCTTTCTCCATGCCATCTTTCTGATGGGATAGTGGCCTAGATTTACTCAGCTCATCTGACTTAAAATCCTGACATCTTTCTAGCACAAATTAAGTGAGACTAAATTTTTTAATGACAGTATCCTTGATATACCATATGCCCTAAATTCAGAAAGAATGGACAGGAGGAAGTGGTACCCCCAAAAGAGGTTCCTATTTCTTTAAATGTTTTATTATGTGTTGAAACCATTTTAGATCATGTTCTGTGACCTGAGAAATTAATAAGTAGTTTGAATATGTGGTCCAAATAGGTCCTTCATACTTCATTGTTTGGGGATCTTTGGTACAGTCATTTTTTTGTTCTGTACTGCTGTTTTATAACTTTTGCTATCGTGTACCATGATAACAAAGTGTTAATTTTTTACATCTGTACTATTTTATTGTAGTGTAATTAAAAGTGCCCCTTTTGTTTTTAAACACCTGGATTTCTGCTTATCACTCAAGGTTTGTACTAGGTCATCTTGCAAGATCTTTTCCTGCTTTTAAATTATATGATTGTACTAGCTTATCAAAGTGTATGGATGTATTTGTTTGTCTCTGAAAATATGTTTTGAGGCTAAAGGCCTCCCTGAGGATATGACATTTTTTGCTTTTTACATGAATGAGAGTGGTATGTTTTGTTTTATTCTCATAAAAGTTACCATCACCCCATATATTTATGTGTAAGTTTTGAGAATCTGTTGACTCAATAAGATTTTGTCAGCTTGTTTGAAAACTAGATCAGGGTGATTATTCATGGTCGTCTAAGGGAACTCTGTCTTATTCATGCATTTGTTTTGTGTTGCTGTAGTTCTTCATTACTGTACAAGCAATATATTTTTAAAATATCTATCAGAATCACCTTTCTACCCCCATATATTTCCTCCTACACTAGTGATAAGACTCACTCATGGTATAAATTTTCTAAAAGTGTCTGAACTTACTCTGATATCACCCACATATGGTTGCCATTGTTAGTGACGTCATTACATAGTCGGAAGAAAGTATGGTGTAACTTTTTGGGGGCTTTCAAAAGCTCATTATTTTAGAAGAGCATGGGAAATGGCTTCCAGAGTATTTTAGTGAATTCTAAATCTAGATATGCAAGTACCAACTTACATTTAATGATTCATATTTTGGGTTAAGGCACTTGATCTCATTTATAATACTTTGGAATATAATGAAATATAAGAAAATAATGCAAAATTTTATTAACTTCTCCAATCTTAAGATTTTGTATCTTAAAAATACACTTATAAATCTGAACTTTAATTTCCCTTCATTTTTTATATATATATATAATAAACTTACTTTTAAATAGGTTTTAGATTACAGAAAAGTTAATTGAAAGTATAAGGGATTTCCATACACTGTAACCCCTCCCTCTCCCACATGTTCCCCTATTAATAACATATTAAAATAGTGTGGTATATTTGTCCCTTAATCTTTTTTTTTTTTTTTTTTTTTTAAGATTTTTTATTTATTTATTCATTTATTCCCCCCCTTGCTGCTTGTGCTCGCTGGGTCAGCTAACCACGCCGCGCGGGCGGGCCTGCCCTCACCAGGAGGCCCCGGGAACCGAACCCGGGACCTCCCATATGGTAAACGGGAGCCCCACTGATTGAGCCACAGCCGCTTCCCTGTCCCTTAATCTTTAAGTAACTTTGGTATTAGAAATAAATTAATTTAATCCCCAAAAAAGGTTATATAACCTTTCTTTTCGACTTGACTTTCTACTCTTTTTCGAGTTTCCTTAACATATATATATAACTGGGACATATGTTGCCTATCTGCTTTATACTATTAGGTATTAAGAATATATAAGTATACCTCTGCTTCAGAGTGTTATAGTTGGGACAATAAGATGGATGTAAAAAAGGAATGTTGTATGACCATTAAATGAATTATGTATAATGAATGCTGCTGGTGCTAAAAGAAGGGAAAGATAAGCAAGCTGGGCCTTTGGGGCAAGTTTTTTGTTTGTTTAGGGGAAGGAGAGGGACTAATACTGGGACGTTTTCAGGACTTGGGAATTTGTCCTGAATGACATTGCAATGACAGATACAAGTCATTTATATGTCTTATCATAAAATTGTGCGGGAGAGAGGATAAACTACAATGTAAACTAGAATCCACACTTAGTGGCAATGCTCCAAAATGTGTTAATCAGTTGTAACAAATGTACCTACCACACTAATGAAGGATGCTGTTAATGTGGGAACGTGTGTGAAAATGTGGGGGGGGGGTTGGGAGCAGGACATTTGGGAATCCTCTATATTTTTTATGTAACATTGGTGAAACTAAATGTCTTTTTAAAAAAATACAGTATATTTAAAATAAAAAATAATAAAGGGAATGAACCAATTAAATGGGGAAAAAAGATCAAAACATCGCATGTCCAGGTTCCTGCAGATTTAAGCACCAACCTCTCAGCAAGTGAATAAAAGACTCCACATCCTTAAAACAAAACAAAACCAAAAAAAAATATTGAAGTTTATCATTAGTACACTCTAACATACATAAACAGTAAGTGTGTAGTAAAAGTTGTGAACTTACACGCAAACATGCATATTATCATACAGGACTCCCATACATCAACACACCACCACCACCTTGCATTGTTGTGAAACGTTTGTTACGAGCTATGAGATAGCATCATCAAAATACTACTATTGACTATAGCCCATATTTTACATTTGATGTATTTTTCTCCCACCCTACCCGATTATTAACATATCCTGCATTTATTTATATTGTACATTTTTTTTTTTTTTTTTTTACCGGGAGGTACCGGGGATCGAACCCCGGTCTCTCCATATGGTAGACGGACGCCGAACCTCTTGAGCCACATCCGTTTCCCTATATTGTACATTTTTTACAGTTAGTGAGAGAATGCTCTCATATTTGTCTGTTAACCACAGTCCATCTTTGACCATTGAATTCCCTGTATTATACAGCCCCATGTATTGTGCAGTCCATTCAAAATGTCAATTTTAGAATGTTTTCATTACTCCAAAAGGAAAAATCCCATACCCCCTCCTACTCTCCTGTATTTGTCCCTTAGAATTGATATATCTTCTTTGCCATTGCTGCAAAAATATTACAATATTACTGTAACTGTTGGGTTGCATTAGTTGTAATTTTCCTCTGTATCACCGTATTCTTAACACTTTGTAAAAGAACATTCTTATATATATACTATTAATCACAATCTTCATCCACCACTGAAATCATTGTTACACATACCCTAGAGTCTCTAGTTTCCTTTCAATTGACATTTATGTCCACAGACTACCCCTTTCAGCCACAATCTCATTTATATTAAATATCAGTTTAAGTTATACTCACTATAATGTGTTACTTTCAATTCTATTCATTTCCACACTTTTACAATAAGCCTTATTAAAAATTCTACATAAATTGAGTATCAACTCCCATTCTCAACCCACATTCTATTTCTTAGTAACCTATATTCAGTAGTTTACCTCTGTGTTTAGTTGTTGTTGTTTTTTTTTTTAAGGATTTATTCCCACCTCACCCCACCCCCGTTGTTTTTGCGCTTCCTACCTGCTCTCTGTGTGTTCTTCTGTGTCTGCTTGTCTTCTGTAGGCAGCACTGGGAACTGATCTTGGGACCTTCCAGAGCTTCCACCACAGCTCCCTGGTCTGCTGTGTCTCTTATTCTCTCTCCTCTGTGTCTCTTTTTGTTGCATCATTTTGCTGCGCCATTTCTCTGCACGGGCCAGCTTGTTTGTCACCAGGAGGCCCCGGGAATTGAGCCCTGGACCTCCTGTATGGTGAATGGGATCCCAATCGCTTAAGCCACATCCGCTTTTCCTGTATTTAGTTTTCATCGTATTTAGTTTGTATTAGTGAGACCATACAGTATTTGTCCTTTTGTGTCTGGCATATTTGACTCAACATTATATCCTTAAGGTTCATCCATGTTGTCATATGTATCCTGATTTCATTTCTTTCTTGCAGCTGAATAGCATTCCATTGTATGTCGTTGGGCAAGTTTCATTCATAAATAGGAATATTTCATGTATTTTGAAGGAAGGATATGTTTGGCTGTGCAAGCAGCATGCCAAAATAACTTTACTGCACATTTTCCAATTTAGCATTTCTTCTGCTTTGAGGTTCTTGACAATAGCATATATTATTACTTATATGTTCTTTTAGAATAATAGCATTTTTTATTATTTACCTTCTGTCTAAAGCAGTTTGTCAGGATCAGAAAATCTTCCCTGACCACACTAGACTGGGTTTCTTGCTGTATGTTCCCTTAGTATATCTGGTACCAGTGGATCACAGATAAGTGAAGTAGATGCATTTCTGCTTAGAAAGTGAATACTGTTCTCCGAGGTCTTAGAAGGACTATCAGTGGCATTGATTCTCTTTCTTGGCTCCACGTCTGTTGTCACTATCAGGGAGACCCCAGTCCTTTTTTTTTTTTTTTTAAGATTTATTTTTATTTATCCCTCCCCCCGCCCCCTTGTGCTCACTGTCTGCTTTCTGTGTCCATTTGCTTCCTCAGTGTCTGCTTGTCTCCCTTTGTTGAGTCATCTAGCTGTACCAGCTCTCCGCAGGCACGGGCCAGCTTGCCCTCACCAGGAGGCCCCGGGAACCGAACCCAGGGCCTCCTGTATGGTAGACGGGAGCCCAACCATTTGAGCCACATCTGTTTCCACCCCCCTCCATTTTTAAAAGTAATATCTGTACTTAGAATAATTCAAACCTTAAAGAAGGAAAAAGGTAAAAGCTTCCCTCAAAAAATCTTGTTGCATCCATAAGTATAAAGGTATCCCGTTGTTTTTTTTTATTTAAACCGAAGGATCATAGATCACTGCTAAACATCTGGCTTAGATACTTTTATTTAACGAGATAGAAACTTGCTGAAGAGTGGAGAATTTAGGAAGGGGAATAGTTCAAGGTGACAAAGTCCAAATTGGGCATTTTGTGGTTTGTTGTGGTGTTTTTTTTTTTTTTTTTGGTAGGCAGAAAGTTTATTGGGAAACTCTCCCAATGGAGGGAGTCTGAAAAATAGACACACATACCCCCACGTTGGCATGGTGCGGTCTGAAGAGGGACTTAAGCCCACCCCTGGAGAGTGGTGGATATGACTTTATATAGTACATCCATAGGCAGCCTGGGGCCAAATGGCTAGGGGGAAGTGGACTAGGAGGTCTTGGAATGTGGGAGGAGATTTGGTTACTTAATAGTAATTTGGGCCATAAAAATTTTAGAGCTGTGCAGTTCTGTGTCTTTTTTTTTTTTTTTTAAAGATTTTATTTATTTATTCATTCATCCCCCCTCTGCTGCCTGCGCTCGCCGGGTCAGCCAACCACGCCGTGCGGGCGGGCCTGCCCCCACCAGGAGGCCCCGGGAACCGAACCCGGGGCCCCCCACATGGCAAACGGGAGCCCCACTGACTGAGCCACAGCCGCCTCCCTGTGTCTTTTTTAAGATTTATTTTATTTATCTCTCTCTATACCCCCTCGTTGTTTGTGCTTGCTGTGTCTGTTGGTTGTCTTTGTTCTTTAGGAGGCACCAGGAACCAAATGGGAGGGAGGCGCCTAATTGCTTAAGCCACCTCTGTTCCTTTTCTTTGATAAAAGTATTTTCTTCTTGTATCTCTTGTCCTGCTAGTCCTTTTAGAAGGCACCAGGAACCTTTGCTCCCTGCTTTGTTGTGTCTCTCATCATGTTTTTTTCTTCTTGTGTTTCTTTTTGCATCATTGTGTTGTGTCAGCTTGCCATGCCTACCCATTGCACCAGCTCTCTGTCGTCTTTAGGAGGCACCAGGAACCAAATCATGGACCTCCCCTGTGGTAGGTGGGAGCCCAATTGCTTGAGCCCCATCCACTTCCCAGTTCTGTGTCTTAATTTAGGAAGTTGATAGACCAAAACTGATAATCCCCACCCATAAGGTTTTTGTTGTGGTTTTTTTTTTGTTTACTGATAATCCCCACCCACAAGGTTTTTGTTGTGGTTTTTTTTTTGTTTGTTTGTTTTAATTTTTATTAGAGCAGTTGTAGATTTACAGAGTAACATGCAGAAGGTACAGAGTTCCCTTATACTTCTCATACCTGGTTCTCCTTTATTAACATTTTGCATTAGTGTGGTATCTTTGTTATAATTCATGAAACAATATTTTTATAATTAGACTCTTCAGCCCACTTTTTCGATAGGCTTTTTTACTCTTTATGTTGTACAGTTCTGTGAGTATGTGTGGGTGTGCGGTAACTTAGGTACAGCCTAAAATGTCCCTTTTGGAATATATAATTCAGTGATGTTAATTACATTAGCAGTGTTGTGCCTTCGTCCTCATCATCCATTGCCATCATCCTTAAACAGAAATTTCATACCAGTTAAACATTAACTTTCCATTCCCTTGCCTTCTCCAGGTCTGGTGAGACCTGTATTCTAGTTTCTGACTTTATGAATATGTGTATTCTGCTTATTTCATATAAGTGAGATCATATGTATTCTTTTGTGTCTGGCTTATTTCACTGCACATGATGTCTTCAAGGTTCATCCATGTTGTAAGGTGTATTAGAACTTCATTCCTTTTTATGGCTAAATAATAGTCCACTGTATGTATATACTACATCTTTTTATCCATTCATCCAGTGATGGATACTTGGGTTGCTTCCACCTTTAGCTAATTTTGAATAATGCTGTTATAAACTCTACAAATACCTGTTCTAGTCCCTGCTTTCAGTTGTTTTGAGTATTATATCTAGAAGTGGGATTGCTGGGTCTTAGGATGATTCTATACTTAACTTTCTGAGGAACTGTCAAAGTGTTTTACACAGTGGCTGCCACCATTTTATATTCCCACCAACAATGTACAAATGTTCCTATTTCTCTACATTCTCTCCAACACTTAACTAGTTTCTTTAATAAATAAAAAAAAAAAAAAAAATATATATATATATATATATATATATATATATATATATATATATATATATATAGTAGCCATTCTGGTGGGTATGAGATGATATCTCATTGTGGTTTTGATTTGCATTTACCCTTAAGGTTTTATCAGTGCTTTTCTTTGGAGTGAGACGTGTGTGTGTGTTTATTTAGTTATTCCTCCCCTCTCGTTGTTGCACTCACTGCTCTCTGTGTCCATTTGCTGTGTGCTCCCCATGTCTGCTTGTCTTCTCTTTAGGAGGCACCAGGAACCGAACCTGGGACCTCCTGTGTGGGAGAGAGGCGCTCAGTTGCTTGAGCCACCTCAGCTCCCTGCTTTTTGTTGTGTCTCTCATTGTCTTTCCTCTGTGTGTCTCCTTTGTTGTGTCATCTTGATGTGTCAGCTCACGGTGCCTGCCTGTCGTGCCAGCTCGCTGTCTTGGTCATCTTCTCCAGGAGGCACTGGGAACTGAACCTGGGACCTCCCATGTGGTAGGTGGGAGCTCAGTCACTTGAGCCACATCTCCTTCCCACATGTGTACATTTATTAGCTGTGTGATCTTAGGTGAGTTCGTTTACTCTGAATTTTGGGTGTATTGCAGAGTTATTGGGATTAGAGCTAATGTATATAAAGTCCTGTGCGTCTAGGTGCTGAGTATGAATAAACAGCGTGTGTGATGTCAGCCTTTTTCCATATAATAGCTCTGTTTCTCTCCATTTCACCAAACCATATCTTGGGTCTCAAGTTATCCTTTCCTAAAACTTCAGCAATAGCTTCGTTACTGGTCTTTCTAGCACCCACTTTTGTCCTATAATATTTTTAAAATGCAGAATCTACTTACTCCCCTTCTTAAGATCTCCTCTTATACTTATTTTTTACATTTGCCTTTTTAAAAATTTTTGAGATATAATTTATATGTAATAAATTGCGTATGTTAATTGATACGTTTTGCTTTATACCATAACACCCATGAATCCATCACTGTAAGCAAGCTCTGCCCCTTGTCTACCCTCACCCTCATGTGCTTTGTCATTCACTAGATTAGCTTTCTTTTTGAGTAAATATCTAGTAGTGGAATGGCTGGATCATATGGTAAGTGTATGTTTTAAGTATTAAAAAAAAAAAAAAAACTGCCCATTTTCCAAGATGGTTGTATCATTTACATTCTCACCAGCAGTGTATGGAGATGCTTCACATCCTCACCAACAGTGTTTTTAATTAAAGCCATTCTTGTGCATATGTAATGGCATACTGTGGGTTTTTTGTTGTTGTTGCTTTGTTTTTGTTGTTTTACAAATCAGTTTCATTGATATATATTAGTAAAGCATACAGTTCATCCAAAGTGTACAATCAGTGATATTTGTTATAATCACATAGTTGTGCATTCATCACCCCAGTCATTGCCAGAGCAGTTTCATTATTTCAATAATAATAATAATAATAATAATAAACAAAAAACAAGCACAGCTCATCATCTCTCAGTCTCTCTGTGCCTCGCCTGCTGTACATAGCTGCTATTCTTTTTCTTTCTCTCCTGGTATATTTGTATTTCTATTTTGTAAAAACCAGGACCACTGTCTTTATATCAGTGTTACAAGTTTTTCCATTACTAGAATAATAATGTCTACTTTGGTCTATAGTTGCATTCCTACTTATGTGTGTTCATTCCTCAGTCTTGAGGATTTGGGGATGGTGATACGCACTGTGCTTCCTGCTGAGAAGGGAGACTATAGCTAAATCTTGAAATCAGTATTCTACACCTTTATTTTCCAAGTTTTGGCTATTCTCAGGCTTTTCCTTTTCCACACAATTTTTAGGCTAATTTGTATTAATTTCAGTTTTGAATTGGTCATTGCTAGTATATAGAAATGCCTCTGTTCAATTTGCACTGAACATGCAGTTTGCTCCAGCTATTCAAAGTCCACTTCAAATTACTTATCTCTAGTTTGAAGTCATCTCACATTAGTAAATGACCTTGAAACATAATACCTATTAGTTCCCTTAGTTTGGTTTTGCTTTATTTCTTCCTTTGTGTGTGGTCATCCACGTTTTCATAGCACAGCAGAAACCCTACTTCGTAGTCTCCTTTAAGAAACTCTCAGGACTAGGTGATCTGTAAAGTCTCTTTAGTGGCTGATTATTTCAGTGATAATATTTTGATGTATTACTCTATTAAACCAGAGGCAGTTGTTGTTCTTTTGTTGGGGATTTTGAAAGGAAAATTTAAGCTTTGGGGCACTTAAGCCCTTGTGTCTAAAGTGAATCTATGAGAAATTCCACTGAATGCAGTGTTTGCAAATTCTATAGCAGTATATGATTATTTATTAAATACACACTTTAAAAAAATCATTTTATTGGTACGTGTTAATAGAGAATATATTTCAGTAAAACAGCTTAATAAATCAAATGTGCAAAAATAGCCAATAATATACATTTTATATCTAAAGAAACAAGGTGGGGGAAGTGGCTGTGGCTCATTCAGTAGGGCTCCCGTTTACCATATGGGAGGCCCCGGGTTCGGTTCCCGGGGTCTCCTGGTGAAGGCAAGCCCGCCCGCACGGCGTGGTTAGCTGACCCAGTGAGCACAAGCAGCAAGGGGGGGATAAATGAATAAATAAATAAAATCTTTAAAAAAAATAAATAAAGAAAGAAACAAGGTGGTATTTTCAGGATGCTCTTACTTTTCAGCATCTTTTACTATACATAGAAATTATTTTCCTACCACTTCTGGTTAAGGTAATAATTTGATTCTTCCTATGTATCCTGATTATGTGAAACTCCCAAAGAGGCCTAAAATTGACCTAGCAATGCTTGATTCTAGTGTTCATGTAGCAGTAGTCGACCTGAACAGCACTAGACTATTAAAAAGGACTAATCTATGGGAACCCTAGATTAAGAACCCCTGCTTCAGAATCACTTTTTGCTATTTCTCCTTTGGCTATTTCTTTGCACAAGTATTTCAGTGAGTGAGGAATAGGAATATTCTATTGTAAGTCAAGGTAAAGAGGACAAATGAGCTGTATTTTAGTGACCATCTTTCCAAAGATCATTGTTGGCAGTTGAAATTGAGATATTGCACAATGATTGGAACTGGATTAAACTAATTTTATCCTATTTGTACTTTGCCTTTGTATTATTGCTTTCCTCATTCTGTGATATATGATATAAGCAGTGAGGCGCAGATATGTCAGAATATGCAAGTTTCATACTCAAGTATTTATGGTTTCTCTAAGAACACATTTTCTTTTAAAGGCAAATCCTTTTCTGTTTGAAAACTTACGCATGACAGTCCATTGCTGACTAGATAAGATACTAATGTACAACTTAATGAAGTACAATTTTGAAAGTAAGTCTTTTGCCTCCATGGGAATATGGCACCATCAGTATGTTAGTGTTAATTTTTTCTCATTTTTAAGGGCTTTTGTGAATTGTCTTTATATTAAGATCAGTTTCAGTAAATTCATGTCTTTTAGCTTATCATTAAGTATCCAGTATTCAAAAGTATTCCTGGGGGAAAAGATTATTAATATTGATGTGTTTATAAATAACTTGCAAGATGATTTGTAACTTCCAGGTCAACATGGATTTATTTAAATCTCATCTTTTTAGCCAGCTAAAGTTGATACTATCCAGGTGGAAGTTGATGTTGACTGACATTGCTATTTTTCTCATATGGAATGGGACTGTTAAGGACATCGAGAAAATTGATTCAATTATGCATGCATAAACTCTTGAATTGGAATAATCTGTGTGTCATAAGCTGCCTTCTAGTGATTGGTTGGGCATTTTTACACTAGAGTATTTGTTTCCTTTTCTTTATAATTTCCCTGTTTAATTTTAACAATCTCCTTATTAAAACTAGATCTGACTTTGTCAAAAACTGTTCTTTTGAAATAATTTTTGACTTACCAGAAAAGTTGCAAAAAAAGAAGAGAGTTCACATATATATACCCTTCAAACAACCTGTCCTAACTACTTAACATAGCCATAGTACACTTATCAAAACTATATCTCACAAGTTGCTTCCTTAATTCCTTTCTCTGTTTCAGAATCATCCTTATATCATTTTAGTTGAGTCTTTATTCTCCTCTAAATCTGTGACAGTTCTTAACTCTTTTATTGACTTTGACGTTTTTGATGTGTTCTATTCAGTTGTTTTGTAGAATGTGTTCCATTTGAGTCTGTTTTGTTGTTTTCGTATGATTAGATTAAGGTTCCACAGTTATGTCAAGAATACCATGGAAGTAGGGGAGCAGGTGTGGTTCAAATGCTTGAGTGCCTGCTTCCCTACATGGGAGGTCCCAGATTCAGTTCCTGGTGCCTCCTGGAAAAAAAAAAAAAAAAAAAAAAAACACATACACACAAGCAAACAAAGGAAAAACCCAACTCATGGGAGCTGATGTGGTTCAGTGGTAGAGTGCCAGCTTCCCACATACAAGGTCCTGGTTCAATCCCTGGTCCCAGTAACACCCCCCTCCACCACACATACACACCCAAAAAATACCACAGAAATGATGTTATGTCCTCCTCAGTCTATCATACCAAGGGGTACAGATGTCAGTATGTTTTTTTTTTTTTTTTTTTTTAAAGATCTTATCTATCCATTCATTTACACCCCCCCTGCTGCCTGTGCCCGGCGGGCCCACCCCCACCAGGAGGCCCCGGGAACCGAACCCGGGGACCCCACATGGTAAGCGGGAGCCCCACTGTCTGAGCCACAGCCGCCTCCCGATGTCAGTATGTTTTAATACTCATTATCTTTGATCTGTTGGTTATCATGGTGACTGCTGGTTTTCTCTTTACAAAATTACTGTTTTACTCTTCGGAATTCAGAAGTATCTTGGGGAGATAATTTGAAACTATGCTGATACTGTATTTTTCCTCAAACTTTTGCCCATTGGTTTTAGCATTCATTGGTGAATCTTGTCTGCAATAGCTATTATAGTGTGTGATCTTTGCCTGATGTAGACTGGCTTTTTTATTTTATTTTATTTTTTTAAGATTTTATTTATTTATACCCCCCTTGTTGCTTGCTCTCGCTGTGTCCATTTGCTGTGCGTTTTTCTGTGTCTGCTTGTCTCCCTTTGTTGCGTCATCTTGCTGCGCCAGATCACCGCGCCATGCGGGCCAGCTTGCCTTCACCAGGAGACCCCAGGAATCGAACCTGGGTCCTCCCATATGGTAAACAGGAGCCCAACCATTTGAGCCACATCTGCTTCCCCTGGCTTTTAAAAATGTGAATGATCACAGAGTTGTCATCAGATTGTATGTATTTGTGTGTAACAATCAGTTACGAAATTTTTGGCATCTGGCAGGCAGTTCTTTAGACTTTTTTCATGCTGTGCGTATTGATACTTATCAATAGATTCTCAGTTGGTCAATAAACTTCATTATATGGCTGTATCACATTAATAAACATTTCCACAATTGGAAAAGTGTTTCCATAATTAGTGAGTTTTTAAAATTTGTTTTTATTAAGATAAAGTGTTTAAAGAATAGGTTGGTACCGTTAAAGTAGTAAGTAAAGGACACTGGAAACATAAACTTTGCCCTTAGTGTTAAAATTATTTGTGGTATCGGAAAAGTATATCTGATTTGGTTTATAAATATTTTATGTAAACTTGTAAATTTTAATGCTTCATGTTGTTTGATGTTTCAAGTCATAAAAAGTAATGAAGTATGTTTATTTAAATGAGCAATACATATTTGCTCTTAATTTTTTTTAAAAATTGGAGGTGTTCAGATAATCCATTTGATAATTGGTTGATATGCTTGAGTGATGTAGAATAAAGAATATCTTAGAAGATAATAGTTTACTAAAGTTTTTTTCCCAAATTTTTAGCCTGTATTCTGTTAGAAAAGTTAATTAAAAAGTGAAAATATTTAAAGTAGGAGTATTACATTGGTGATAGGAATGGGACATTTGCTCTGCCTTTACTCTCTACCCCTCTGATTGCTCCTGAAGATTTGGTATGCTATAAAGTGCTGAGTAATTTTTTTTTATCCTTTATGTGCAAAAAATATATATATATATATTTCTTTTTTTTTTTTTTTAACTAGGAATTAAAAAATATGTTGTTGGCCTCATTATCAAGACATCATCTGATCCAACTTGTGTAGAGGTAAGAGGTTTCTTTGGAGATTTGGGAGAATGTAATGGTATTTAAATGTTGAGCCTTTGGCTGCATCCAGCATTTCTTTTACAGACGTAAAGGCAAACATACATACATGCATAGTCATTTACAAGGGAGCTGCAATTATTTTTTTCTTACAGTGATTGCTTATTGCCTATGTTTATATGCTCATTTTATCATACCTACTTCAGGCTTTCAATTAATCTTAAACATTTTTCTTTCCTTAGAAGGAGAAGGTGTATATCGGAAAATTAAATATGATTCTTGTTCAGGTAAGTCACATTTTGACGCTGTTTTCCCCAGAAGAATTATATGCTTTATGTATGCTTATTACTCAAGTAAAGTGTCCAAAGCTACGTTGTTATTGAATAACTAGAGTAGTAATAATTATAATAATTGACTTTTGTAGCATTTAAAATTATTTATTTGCTATGATACAGGAAATTACTGTTAGCCCATCATTAAAAAAACTTTTTTTTTTTAATGTATTTTTATTTATTTATTTATACCCCCCTTGCTGCTTGTGCTTGCTGTGTCCATTTGCTTTTTTTTGTGTGTTTTTGTGTCTGCTTTTCTCCCTTTGTTGAGTCAACTTGCTGCGTCGGCTCACTGCGTCGCGGGGGCCAGCTTACCTTCACCAGGAGGCCCCAGAAATCAAACCCGGGGACTCCCATATGGTAAACAGGAGCCCAACCAATTGAGCCACAGCCGTTTCCCCCCATCATTTAAATTTTGTATTGGATTCTTATGTCCTTTCCATGTAGTGTTTCTCAGTCCTAAATCAATTTTACCTTTTGAATTTTTGCATCTTTTAACTTATCTCTATACTTAAGAGCCTGTTCTTCAAACTTTCTATATATTCTAGCATTAGATTTTTATACTGATCTTTTTCTATAGAAATGTGTCAGGTTTTTAGAGAACATTAATAAGTATTTGAGGGGGAAAACTGCTTTTGTATTTAAGTTTTAGAAACATTCCCAAAACAGCTGGGTTTTCACCAAGTTAAACTGGCTTTTATTTTTATTTTATTTTATTTTATTTTATTTTTATTTTTATTTTTTTAAAGATTTCACTTATTCATTCATTTATCCCCCCCTTGCCGCCTGCGCTCGCCGGGTCAGCCAACCACGCCACGCAGGCTGGCCCGCCCCCACCAGGAGGCCCCGGGAACCGAACCCGGGGCCTCCCATATGGCAAACGGGAGCCCCACCGATTGAGCCACAGCCGCTTCCCTAAACTGGCTTTTATATTTGAGAACTTCTGTTAGCCTATCTCTGAATGGGGAAGAAGGAATATAAAGAACATAGCAACTTAACTCTTATCAACAGGTCCTGTTAAAGAATATCTGTTTGGGAATTCCCTAGCTTAGAAAATAGACGAAGAGTATAAATCCACTGCATATAAATCCTCCAATCCATTGGGTCCTTTGTCAATGATAGTTCCATCTCCAATTGCACTGTCTCTTCCAAATTTATATATCTAAACCCTGCTATATTTCAAGGCCCAGACTCCAACCAAATGGAGTCTCTTCTCTCCCTTTATAGCTTTAAAAAACAAAAACAAACAAACAACAACAACAAAAAAACACAGAAAATAGTCTCGTCTTCCCCCCATCAAGTACCCTAACTTTTGTTAGTTAGATATTTGAGTCTCTGAGGATAATTCGCACTTACCTATCAGGTGAAATATTGATAGGCATATGCATTAGAGACAGATTGGATGATTAGAGTTTAAGAGGGGTTATGGGTATTGGAGGTTGCCGACTTTTATCTGTATCATATTTTCTACCCAGTGTATGGTATGAAGGGTGGCACGTTTCCTATCATAATTAAGGGGAGAAAATACATTACAGTTGTTTGAAAGTTGTTTTGCCTTTAACAACAATAAAATTAATATTTCATGTTTTTAGATACTGAAACAAGAATGGCCCAAACACTGGCCAACTTTTATTAGTGACATTGTAGGAGCAAGTAGGACCAGTGAAAGTCTCTGTCAGAATAATATGGTGATCCTTAAACTCTTAAGCGAAGAAGTATTTGATTTCTCTAGTGGACAGATAACCCAAGTGAAAGCCAAACACTTGAAGGACAGGCAAGTAACTTTCTTTTATTTCATTTTTTAAGTCACTTCTCAAACAATTTCAGTTAATTTGGAGATTAATTAATATTTGAGGAGCTATGAGCAGTAGATTTCTTGTAATGGTTTTGTAATACAAATTAAGAAATAGTCTCCAAGTGGGCCTAGTATTGTAAATCTGGAGTACAATGGTATGTGGGAATTTAGGGAGAAATTATTATATTTCTTCCAGTCATAGTAAATATATCCCGTACATCTCTGGCAAAAGGGTTACATTGAAGAGTTTCCAAAACCTTTTTGGGATCTGTCTTATGATACGACAACTGTAGTTTCAAAGAAAAGTACTTGTATCCAAATACAAGTAATGTATTTCTTCCTAGGCCTGCTGCTTATTAGTTCCCCTGTAACTATCACTAAAAATAGGCCAGACTTATTTCTTCCAATTCATAATAAGAGTTTATCCTATTCATTAGGAACTAAGTGTACCTTATGTATTCAAATCAACTTCAGAGTTTACAGTTTTTCCTCTGGTTTGCTTTATGAGCACATGTTAGGATTTGGGGTATATTATATTTAATGCCATTTTACTTATTTTGGAGTTTGTTTCAATTACTGAGGTAGAATTAGGGTGAAAAAACCCAAACCCCCAAGAAAGGAAATTATATGCTCCATTGCAGTGTTTACTGTTGACTTTTAAAGTGATAATAAATATAATTTTAGTAGCCTTGTAGCTTTTGATGAAATTAATTATATAACTTTAAATAGAAGTCATTCAAGGCTTTAAAAACAAGATTGCTAAAATTTTTAATCCTTTTTGTTAGTATTTAAATATTTGTGGTATTTATTTCTACGTGTCTTCTAAATCTGATCACTTTTTTTATAGCATGTGCAATGAGTTTTCACAAATATTTCAACTGTGTCAATTTGTGATGGTAAGTGATTTTTTTTTAACTTCACTTTTAAAAATAACAATTATAGGAAGATAAATCAATGCAATTAAGTTTTTGTTGCAGGAAAATTCCCAAAATGCTCCACTTGTACATGCAACTTTGGAAACATTGCTCAGATTTCTTAACTGGATTCCACTGGGATATATTTTTGAGACCAAGTTAATCAGCAC
The DNA here is from genome assembly GCA_026826555.1 of Tolypeutes matacus. Lineage (NCBI taxonomy): Eukaryota > Metazoa > Chordata > Mammalia > Cingulata > Chlamyphoridae > Tolypeutes > Tolypeutes matacus. The sequence goes on from JAKSZT010054030.1 coordinate 26,003,364, forward strand.
ATTAATTTATAAGGTAAAGTGAATACATTTCAGTTATATTTGTACCTGGTAGTCCCATATTCTTTTCATTTGGAAATCTCTTATAATAAGACCTTTCCTCTTTCATAATCATAACCAACATTGTTTCTAAAATGAGGGAACTTTTCCATAATTTCAGCTAGTAATGCATGAAATGGTTCTCAATCCTATGCTTTTGCCACCTTACGTGATTTCACAAATTGAATGAACACCTGTAATGGATTTGATTTATATTGCCATCTTCTAGACATGTAGGTCATAGGTAAGTAAATGGTGTTTCAGCAAAATGAGAAGTCTCTTTTTTCCTCATTGTTTTAAAGCAGCAACATGTAATGCCTTTAAGAAACCCTATAGTTGTTTCTTCTTGGCAGATATAATGGATACATAATATACTTAATTGTAGACAGTATTATAAATGCCTGTGTTAGGCATTGTAGTTCAAGGTTCTTAACAATTCTACAAGAGATTTACAATGTTAGAGCCACTATTTTATTAATAGACAATTAAGTTACCCCTATTTTTTGCCATTATTAACAAATTTCTTATATATAGGATAGTTCTGCTGTTATCCAAATACTTACTTTGTTAAATTTTTTATACATGTAATCAGGTCAATGAATAGAAATGTCCAAATTGCTTTCCACAGAGGGTTATGCCATTTTTTATACCTTATATGAACAGAATATGAAAGCGCCCATTTTTCCCCACCCTTATTAATCCAAGGTATTTTGCCTATTTCTGAAAATTCTAATAAGCAGTCATGAATTTTGGGTCCTCTTCAGACCACACAGAAACATGATATCCCTAAACATCCTTGGAAATTAATAAACAACTTCATGTTTTTAGATGTATGAGGAAGAAAATATAATTTGCTCTTAAAACATTTACTATCTAATGGTTTCCTGAAAAGATAACTGCAAAATAAAATATATGTACCCCTTTATCTGCTGTTATCTCATGTTCCTATTTTTCTAATTGTTGAATCCATTCTTGGTTGTTTTTTTTTTTTTAATAACTTTTAAACAGTTTCCACTCATTGAATTATAAGCTGCTGTGTTTTTTATTTTTCCTTTTTTTCTTAAACAGTTCCTGAATGTTCCAATGTTTCGAAATGTCTCCCTGAAGTGCCTCACTGAGATTGCTGGTGTGAGTGTAAGCCAATATGAGGAACAATTTGTAACGCTATTTACACTGACAATGATGCAGCTAAAACAGGTACTACAACACTGTCTTGTAAATTAACTGAACAGTTTAGTGCATTAGAAAGTGTTGGATTACTGTCGAACTATCCCAGCACAAGTTTTAGTAGATTAACCATAATGTGTAATTGCATGTTTTATTATATAAAATCAACAATAAGTTAGAAATTTTAAGAGCATTCTGAAAATTCCTGGAATTTCTTTGGAGAACCATAGTAATTTTAGAAGGGAGATACTTTAGGGACATCTTTGGTTTACTTTGAGGAAACTGAAAAATTGAGGCCCATAGTTTGAGTGATGTGTCTCTAAATTAAACCAAACTACTTCATATCTGACAGAGTTTGATTAGATTTATATGGAGTGATCCTGTAGGTAATCTCACAGTACTATCTTACTGTATATGTTTGTGGTCTGAGTGAATTGATTAAATATTTTGTTTTTAATGACTAAGGAAAAGGAAAGCTGATACAGGGAAAAGTTCATAGGATGTAATAGAGGCAGAAAGTGTTACCTTACCATCTGTAACTTTTTTTTTAATTTTATCTTAAACTTATTTTGAAATAAGCTTACAAGATAGTTGCAAAAATAATACAAACCCCATATAGAGAAATCCCTCCCCACCCCGCCTAGATACCCATATTCAATTTTAACATTTTCCTACCTTTGCCATATCTGTCCCTCCCATCTCTATCTAGCTAATGAACATTTGGGAGCAGGTGGCAAAAATCTTAGTCCTCAAACACATAATACTTCCATGTGCATTTTGTACAAGTCTTAAATGCAGTTAGCAAGTTCAAGGACTCTAACATTGATATAAATTTTACATTCTATTTTCCAGGTTTTTCTTATGTCCTGTTAATGTCCTTTTGAGCCTTTTCTTCTCCATTCTTAGATCTTATCCAGGATCACATATTGCATTTAATTGTAATTATCTCTTTAGTTTCTTTTTCTTCTTTAAATTGTAGAAACATATATACAACATAAATCTTCCCAACCCCTCCCAAACATACCATTTAGTGGGGTTAATTAAATTCACAGTGTTGCAGTACACTTAGCCATCATTTTGAAATAAAAATCTAGATCACTAAGATACAAGAAAGGGTTATGTGTGTGACAGACCAAAGAATTCTCGTGAAGAATAAGCTGTTTGACTGTATATGGCTTAATATTCATAAAAAGGACAATAGAATTTTAGGACTTAATCTTTCATTTTTATATAACGGCAGGCTAATGTTCTACTTTTAAACTTGTAGATGCTTCCTTTAAATACCAATATTCGATTTGCGTATTCAAATGGAAAAGATGATGAACAGAACTTTATTCAAAATCTCAGTTTGTTTCTCTGCACCTTTCTTAAGGAACATGGTCAACTTATAGAAAAAAGATTAAATCTCAGGGAAACACTGATGGAGGTAGGCTTTGTGCAACCTGAAATGCTTTTCTACAAAATAAAAACAACTCCTGAAAACTGTTCCTTCTTTTAAAATGGCTTTATCTTTTAAGATTTCTTACCTTTCGTGCATTATGAATATATGTTCTGAATTACAGTTCCCAGATTTTGTGTTCTACCTAATTCCAGGGCCAAAAATTCATATTCAAATTTGAAATTTTCTAAGAGGTATTTACAGAAATCCAAAACAACCCATACATATTCCAATACTGGTCTTGTATCTTAATGTATGCTGTGATATGATACGTTTTGGCTAAAATGGAAATGGCACATTGGAGACAGTTTTATTTCAGAACTTAGGGATACCACTTGCATAAATGAAGCGTTTTACATAGTGCCATTATGTGATTATAGTAGTAAATGATCTAAAATAGCATGTGACTCCATTCCAGATAACATACTTGGCACCTCCAAGATGGAAATGCATTTTAAGTGTATAATCCCATTTTATGGATATACCACATTTTGTTTATCCATTAATCTGTCAGAGGACCCTTTGGGGATTTCATCCTTTGGCTACTGTGACAACAGGTCTTTTAAACTCCACACCTTTATAAGAGACTTGATTAAAAACATGTATTATTCAACAGCTATGAAATAGGGTTTTTAGGTGTCTGTGTCAAAAGAATGTGCAGTTTATACCCAGAGAATTTACAGTCTTACTGGATAATAAATGAAATCTAAGATGAGCAAAATAAAACATGAATTTTTGTTTCCCATTAAAACAAAAGTTGAAAGCAGGTTTTGAGGTTGGTTAATGTCTAAGGGGGGGTTAATGTCTTAATAGTTTTCGTCTTGCATATATAGGCTCTTCACTACATGTTGTTGGTATCAGAAGTGGAAGAAACTGAAATCTTTAAAATTTGTCTTGAGTACTGGAATCATTTGGCAGCTGAACTCTATAGAGAGAGCCCATTCTCTACGTCTGCCTCTCCATTGCTATCTGGAAGTCAACATTTTGATGTTCCGCCCAGGAGACAGCTCTATTTGCCTGTATTATCCAAGGTAACATTGCAGTGAATGGTTGAGTGTTCTTCCTGTTGCTTTTACAGTGTGCTTTTATGCCTTTTTTGTTTTTTTCTTATCTGTTTGAATTTGTGAGTTAAAAAGAATGCAACAACTTCAATATGAAGATTGAAAACTAGAACATGAAAGGGGTTATTTTAAGAGCAGTGGTTCAAATACTGTGGTCCTTATTCTAGCAGCAGTTTGTTAGAAATGCAAATTATGGGCCAAACGTCAGTTTCTACTGAGTCAGAATTTCTGGAAATTTTTAATAAACTACTACATTTTTCTTATTCATGTTAAACAAAGTTGGAAAACCATTTATGTAGGGTTACTTTTTAAAGTATATTTGATTTATTGTTGAATAGGTTCGTTTGTTGATGGTTAGTCGTATGGCTAAACCAGAGGAAGTATTGGTTGTAGAAAATGATCAGGGAGAAGTTGTGAGAGAATTCATGAAGGATACAGATTCCATAAATTTGTATAAGAATATGAGAGAAACATTAGGTAAGTAATAAAATTTACCTTTCTGGGTTTGTAAATAATTCTTAGGAAATGTGATATTTAGTTTCTGAGTCTGAATAGCCATCTTTATTAATATGCTGTTATACCTTGCCAAGAATCTTTTTGCTCATAAAGTTTTGTAATTGAAACATCTGGGACTTTTTTCCCCTTCTTTGTAGTTTATCTTACTCATCTGGATTATGTAGATACAGAAAGAATAATGACTGAAAAGCTTCACAATCAAGTGAATGGTACAGAGTGGTCATGGAAAAATTTGAATACATTGTGTTGGGCAATAGGTTCCATTAGTGGAGCAATGCATGAAGAGGATGAAAAAAGATTTCTTGTTACTGTTATAAAGGTATGCAAGTACCTGTCTAAACTAGACCCTTTAAATAATTATATTGTGCTACTGTAAATCACCCAAATTTGTCTATCTTTCAGGATCTATTAGGATTATGTGAACAGAAAAGAGGCAAAGATAATAAAGCTATTATTGCATCAAATATCATGTACATAGTAGGTCAATATCCAAGATTTTTGAGAGCTCACTGGAAATTTTTGAAGACTGTAGTTAACAAGTTATTTGAATTCATGCATGGTAAATCTTTTTATTTGGTGTATTTTATTTTGATAGTGTTTGTTGAACAAAATAGATGATTGTTTTTTTGTTTTGCTAGAGACCCATGATGGAGTCCAGGATATGGCTTGCGATACTTTCATTAAAATAGCTCAAAAATGCCGCAGACATTTTGTTCAGGTTCAGGTTGGAGAAGTAATGCCTTTTATTGATGAGATTTTGAACAACATTAACACTATTATTTGTGATCTTCAGCCTCAACAGGTATGTAAAGTATTAAGCCTCTTAGAAATTAAGTAAAATTCTTGATGGGAATAAAAAGAATGCCACTACTAGATTCAATTTTTTTTTTTTTTTAAGATTTCATTTATTTATTTATTCATTTATCCCCCCCCTGCTGCCCGTGCTCACCGACCGGGTCAGTCAACCATGCCGTGCGGGCGGGCCCGCCCCCACCAGGAGGCCCCGGGAACCGAACCCGGGGCCCCCATATGGTAAACGGGAGCCCCACTGATTGAGCCACAGCCGCTTCCCTACTAGATTCAATTTAAGAAACTTAACCTACAATTCTTTAGGCTGCTGTTGTCCTACTGAATAAAAACGAGTTTCAGCTCATAATGTAAATTGATGTTTTGGGGTTTTCTTTTTGTTTGGTTTCGTTTTTTTGTTTGTTTTTTGAGATGGATAAAAGTTTGAATAGGATATCTGCTTTTTAAAATAGGTTCATACATTTTATGAAGCTGTGGGGTACATGATTGGTGCACAGACAGACCAAACTGTACAAGAACATTTGATAGAAAAATACATGCTACTTCCTAATCAAGTGTGGGACAGCATAATCCAGCAGGCCACCAAAGTAAGTTTTTATTAAATTTAACTTTTTTAACGGGATTGAAGAAGATGGTGTTATTTACTGGGAGTGAATTCAGTATTCAGTATATATACCTGGTCAACAATTGTTTTTGTTGTGTGGCTTTGCACAAAAAAATTGCATGTAGTATAGTTATACTCGGTTTAGATGGTAAGTTGAAAATAAATCATTCCTTTCTTAGGTGTAGGTATAGGTAATTGCTTTACCATTTAGGATTATAATTGTTGTGATAGATGTTGTGTGCAAGGGAGGTGATATGTTTTGCTTTAGCAATTACATGGACAATTCTTTTTTTTTTTATTGGAGTGTATTTTCTTCTTTGTAGAATGTGGATATACTTAAAGATCCTGAAACAGTCAAGCAACTAGGTAGCATATTGAAAACAAATGTGAGAGCTTGCAAAGCTGTTGGACACCCCTTTGTAATTCAACTTGGAAGAATTTATTTAGATATGCTTAATGTATACAAGTGCCTCAGTGAAAATATTTCTGCAGCTATCCAAGCTAATGGTAGGTTGTTCTGAATTGATTTGTATAGCAAATCAGTTCTACCTTCACTGCCTAAGTTCAAGCATTAGGTAATTCTCAAATTATTTCTTTCTACTCTCCCCTATCCCGAATGACCCTAAACATTTTTTAAAACAAATTTCATGTCCCTTTCCTTTTAAAAATTAGTCTTAACGTTTGTTTTCCAAATAAATTCACCTGTGTACTTTTGGCTTCAAGGTTTTTATGATTAAAGGGAACTAGCAGCATCTGAAGGACACATACTTAACACTGTATAATTTTAGATGACAAGTTAGATTCCATTTGATTCTGTTTTTCAGGTGAGATGGTTACAAAGCAACCACTGATTAGAAGTATGCGGACAGTAAAAAGGGAAACTTTAAAGTTAATATCTGGTTGGGTTAGCCGGTCCAATGATCCACAGATGGTAAGTAAGATATTTCTAACTTCTTGGTTTTTTTTTTTTTAAGTTGATACTGAGTTCTCTGGAATATGCTTTCTCTGTAGCTAACTTACATGTTTACATTTGAGATTGTTTTATAGCATTTTATGGGAATCAGAGTACTTGAAAGTAATAATTACATACCATCTTCCAAGGAAATTGCTTTTTAATTACCAAATAGGTGATGGGGGCGCGGATGTGGCTCAAGTGGATGGGCGTCCGTCTGCCATATGGAAGGACCTGGGTTTGATCCCCAGGACCTCCTGGTAAAATAAAAAAAAATTAAAAAAAAAAAAAACCAAAAAACAAATAGGTGATGGGGGGATAATGTAACAAAAGATAGCTAAGAAAATCTGGCCGTTTTTATTTTTGTATAGATAGTTTCAGGTGCAATTTTTATGGTCCTCATGATTTTGAGGGCTGCTTACAAAGCTGTAATTATTTAGTTTATTTCTTCAGTAAGAAATGGTGCTTTTCAGATTGAAGGTTTGAAAGTCTCTCTTGCTCTTTTATTCCTTAATAAAAGTCTTCATGATTTCTGAGTCTTAAATGATTTCCAGAAAGGGAAATTTCAAAAATTAAAACCAGCCTCATGACTCAGCTTGGAAAGATGTGAATTCATTTTAAGTATTGATATTATGTATTCTTGAACTGTTTTATTCACTTGAGCTTTTGATGCTATAAAAAAAAAATCTATCCTTTTACTGTTTTTTGTTTTGTTTTGTTTTGAATAGTGGTTGACAAGTATGCTGTTTAATTCATAAATAATCCCTAGAAATAGGGAACATTTCTGAGGAAACGAGTACAATTCTTATTGTAACTATCTCCCAAATTGAAACATTTTGAACACATTATTTGTTCAGGACTGTATTTAATAATTTGAAAATAGAAAATAGAATAGATTAAAAGAATTGTAGAGATACTAATTTACGGTAGCTTGGGCAAATATCAGTAAAATCAGTGGGAATCATAACAAGAAGGGTGTCGTGTTTTCAAGTCTTAAGAGAAAATAGAGGTTATTATCTTAGTACGACTGCTTATTTTGGGGACCATGGGAATCTATGCAGTCTTAACAACACAGCTCCAGTCCCTTTTATGGAGTAGGTAATGGTACAATAACTATCACCTACTCCACAAAAGGAACTCTATATTTATTGGTTCTTCCGGATATTGTCCATTTAAGACACTGATACAGGTCACAGTTAGAAAGGCTTTTCTTTGCTTTTACATTACCCACATTTACTATATTCCTAGAATCCTTCTCCTATTATAACCTGGGGCCTGGCATTTAATTTGGGGCCTCAGGCTCCTTTTTCTATATTTGAACTACATAAATGATTTATGAATGTGGCATAGCTTTATTCCCTTAGACTTAGATATTTGAACTTTTTGACCAGGGACACTCTTAACTAGTTTTTAAAATAATTTACGTGAAAATCCTCACAGCAAAAAGAGTTTATTTGGAGGAGAGGTTGTAACATTTCTTCAGAGAGCAGCTAGTATTTCTTGAACTTACACGGTCCTTTCCAACCTGTTATATGATTGCCTGGTTTCTTTCATGCTGTTTTATTAAAAATAGTTCTAAGTAGGAAAACCTAATCAAGGCATAGAATTATTTGCATTTTTGTGACTTAGTTATTTATAATGGGTTAACAAGTTAAATTAGCTTAAAACTTGAAATTTTATTTTTTTTTCCCCAATAGGTAGCTGAAAATTTTGTTCCTCCTCTGTTGGATGCAGTTCTCATTGATTATCAGAGAAATGTCCCAGCTGCTAGAGAACCAGAAGTGCTTAGTACTATGGCTATTATTGTCAACAAGTTAGGAGGACATATAACAGCTGAAATACCTCAAATATTTGATGCTGTGTTTGAATGCACATTAAATATGATAAATAAGGTTTGTTGTTTTATATTTCTATTATAGAATGAGAAATGCTGCAGTGTATCTTTATAACTCCTGAAACCATAAATAATATTTATGAATGTAGCATAGCTTTATTCCCTTACTGTTAAATATTTGAAATTTTTAGATCAGGGAATTCTTATTTGGTTTTTAAATAATTTACTATGTAAAATCCTCACAGCAAAAAGAGTTTATTTGGAGGAGAAAGTGTAACATTTATTCAGAGAAAAGCTAGCATTTATGGATAATTCACTGCTTGTTAGGCATTCTAAGAACTTGGTTGTATTATTTGAATAAATGAAAAGCTAGGTCCACATCTTTAGGTTGTATGCGTATGGTGTGTGGATAAAGAAACCAAGAAGAAAAAAGGCAGATCTACACAGTGGTTGACAATTAATTTGTTTAATTTTTCGCCAATCTGTTTTAATCTCACACTACAAAGATTGGTAGTAATAGTCTCATAGTAATAAAAAATGTCAAGTACTTCCTGGGTGAGTTTTTTTTTTCTTAACCAAAAGATTGGGTTAATCTTGCCATGGATAAAAGTAGGTCTTGATTTTTGGTTTATTCCCAAATTTAATTTATACATGCCAAATCATATTCTTTACTGTTAGGTGACCTTCCATATCTTCTAGTTTGATCATTCATGTGTGGTATTTTCACCTCCAGTAAGAGGTAGTTATATTTTCTTTGGGTAGGCTTTTCAATAGAAGTTCCATTGACAACCCCAAATATTTACCTCCCATTTGACAGAGTTAAGACATTGAAAACTTTTTTTTTTGCTTCCCACCACTCATTTCTAGGACTTTGAAGAATATCCTGAACACAGAACAAACTTTTTCTTACTGCTTCAGGCTGTCAATTCTCATTGTTTCCCAGCATTTTTGGCTATTCCACCTGCACAATTCAAGCTTGTTTTGGATTCCATTATTTGGGCTTTCAAACATACTATGAGGAATGTTGCAGATACAGGTAATGTGAATATATGGAAACGTACTTTTATTCATATGCCTGCCAATCTAAAACCTGCATATACAAAAAATTATAGATAAGTGTATAGCTGTAAATTACTAGGTATTACTTCAACTTGTTTTCAGAATTTTGCGTGCCTAAATAGCATATACAGATACCTGAGTAATAGAGCATTTAAATCAACTATTCCATCCGACAGTCAGGATTGAGTTATGGGAGTAGAGCCAGAATTTAAGATAGGGATAATATATCACTTCAGAAATTTAATAAGCTCTGAATCCCTACCAATTAGAAGTGTTCCCTTTTTCCATATACTTTTTCTCTGCAACAGGCTCAAACAAGGTTTAAGGTTAAGGCAGAGGGATTTTTGTTTCATTTTTTAATAATAATTGCTTTATTATAATAGAAAGATCTACTTGGTTGTGCTATTCTATTTTGGGAGGGACTCAGCTTAAACCTTCAGAAATAGTGGAAAGGTGGTAATGGTCATTAACTAGATTGCACTTAAAACAAGCATTGTTTCTAATTTAACTCCATTTTGCTAATTTCAGATAACTTAGGCCACTAATTGTTTCTCATCATCAAAATAAGAGGGCGAACAGGATTTGAATTAGAATAGCTTATAAGCTAAACTACCATATGAATGTTAATCCATAATAACTATGTTGGTGTTCTGTGTCTTTCAGGCTTACAGATACTTTTTACACTCTTACAAAATGTTGCCCAAGAAGAAGCTGCAGCTCAAAGTTTCTATCAAACGTATTTCTGTGATATTCTTCAGCATATCTTTTCAGTTGTGACAGACACCTCACACACTGCTGGTTAGAATTTTAAACGCATAAAAATGTTAAGTGTTCCAGTTGTTAATTACATGTTGTAATTAATAATTTTTCTGTTATCAACAGGTTTAACTATGCATGCATCAATTCTTGCATATATGTTTAATTTGGTAGAAGAAGGAAAAATAAGTACACCATTAAATCCTGGAAATCCAGTTAACAACCAAATGTTTATTCAGGAATATGTGGCTAATCTCCTTAAGTCTGCATTCCCTCATCTACAAGAGTAAATATACTTTCTAATCAAGTTTTCTTTTTCTTTGTCTGTCTTTGTGTCCGTCCCCCCCCACATAAGTGATTATTAAATCATTGTATTTTGATTCGCAGTGCTCAAGTTAAGCTCTTTGTGACAGGGCTTTTCAGCCTAAATCAGGATATTCCTGCTTTCAAGGAACATCTTAGGGATTTCTTAGTACAAATAAAGGTATGTATTTCTAATTACAGAAATTAAATTAAATAAGATCTTAATTGTTATGTCATAGACTTAATCACTTGATTTATAATTCAAAATGAGTGGGATTTTTATAAAGTACAGTCTTATTACTCAAAGAATCTGAGAAGGAGAGGTTAGCTTTGTAATGTTGTTTTTCGAAACGTATTTACTTAAAATCATCTAAATGTCTATTGTCAAATTGATAGTTGAATCCCTCAGCATTTTTTTTTTTTCCTCCAGATTTTAAAAATTTATTCATTCTGCTCCTCGTTGTTTGCACTTGCTGTCCGCTCTCTGTGTCCATTCACTGTGTGCTCTGTCTGCTCATATTTTTTAGGAGGCACTGGGAACCAAACCCGGGACCTCCCATGTTGGAGAGAGGCACTCAGTTGCTCGAGCCACCTCCACTCCCTGCTTTGTTGTCTCTCATTGTGTCTCCTCTTTGTGTCTCCTTGTTGCATCAGCTTGCTGTGCCAGCCTGTTGCATCAGCTCACTGTCTTGCTCTTCCTCTCCAGGAGGCACCGAGAACTTAACCTGGAACCTCTCCTGTGGTAGACGGGGGCTCAATCGTTTGAGCCACATCCGCTTCCCCAACAGACGTTTTTAAGAAATATAATGGGGAGTGGCAAATTGGTAGTTTCTCTTGGGATTTTTTGTTCATTTTATTTTTAAAAGTGAGGACTCCATTTGGGGGAACCTGGGGGGCTCCTGAGGAAGCAGGCATTCAACTGTTTGAGCCACATCCATTCCCATGAAGTATATTTTAAATATGAGATCACACTCTGTCTATGCCTCTTTTTTTAACCTTTTTTTTTTTTAAACCAGCAACTTTGGTATTTAATTCAACTACATTGTATTATATCAATACACTATAATTTAAAACCCAATTGATTGAAATGTGTATTCCTTGTAATGGAGATTTCTCTATTTTTTTCCAAGGCAAGTCGTTTTCTCAAGTTGAAGTCAATTATGTTTATATTTCAACTATTTATTTTCACAGGAGTTTGCAGGTGAAGATACATCTGATCTCTTTTTGGAAGAAAGAGAAACAGCCCTTCGACAGGCTCAGGAAGAGAAACATAAACTTCAGATGTCTGTACCTGGCATCCTTAATCCACATGAAATTCCAGAAGAAATGTGTGATTAAAGTCAGAGAAGTCATGCTGTTTTTTTTCTGTACAATTCTTGTGGCAAGAAGAAAATAGCATATGGATATTTGTCGACCAAAATGATGCCAATTTGTAAATTAAAATGTCACCTAGTGGCCCTTTTTCTTATGTGTTTTTTGTATAAGAAATTTTCTGTGAAATATCCTTCCATTGTTTAAGCTTTTGTTTTGGTCATCTTTATTTAGTTTGCATGAAGTTGAAAATTAAGGCATTTTTAAAAATTTTACTTCATGCCCATTTTGTGGCTGGGATGGGGGGAGGAGGCAAATTCAATTTGAACATATACTTGTAAATTCTATTGCAAAATTATACAATTTTCGTGTAAACGATACCAATTTTTAATTAGGGAGCATTTTCTTTCTAGCCTGTATTTCAGTCTAGAAGAAAAGGTAATGAGTAAAACAAATTGCGTGGTTAAAAGGATTATAGTGCTGCATCATCTGAAGTTAGAGCACCTCTTGGACTGAATTGTTTGTCTAGACTACATGTATTACAAGTCTGTATGGCAGGTTGCAGCAAGATCATGTGCATATCATCCCATTGTAAAGCAACTTCAAAAAATATGGGAACACAGTTATTTTTACACAGTTCTTTTTGTTTTTGTGTGTGTGTGCTGTCGCTTGTCGACAACAGCTTTTTGTTTTCCTCAATGAGGAGTGTTGCTCATTTGTGAGCCTTCATTAACTCGAAGTGAAATGGTTAAAAATATTTATCCTGTTAGAATAGGCTGCATCTTTTTAACAACTCATTAAAAAAACAAAACAAAACAAAACTCTGGCTTTTGAGATGACTTATACTAATTTACATTGTTTACCAAGCTGTAGTGCTTTAAGAACACTACTTAAGCAAAATAAACTTGGTTTACATTTATTTTCCCTTTTGGCTCAAAATTATTCCTACATTATTAAACGTGGTTATTTTGTTTAAAGACAGCAGTTGCGTAAAATGAATATACTTCTGCTCCCAGGAAACAAATGCCTTCTATGACAGTTTAACTCACTGTACCTTTATTTTGGGTTGGAGATAACTTTGTCAAGATTAGTCTTATGATGAGATCAGAGATACAAGAAACCCCAGCAGATATTCTTTGTTAATTATATTCTTATAAAATGTAGTAACCCTTAAAATTGAACTCTTTTAAAGAAGAGTAGAATGGAGGGGGTGAAATGTGTGTAGTTAATGGAATGCATGAAAGAAGGTAGAACTGAAGGAGTAGGGGAGAGGGAAAAAGGAAATCAGAGTGAGTAATTTAGCCTTCTCTAAACCTAGCATAAAATCAAGAGCCTCAAGTTTATGAAGAATCAGTAACTTTGTAGACTTGGTAATGTTCCTGGCATTATAGGTCTTTAGCAAAAATGCCATTTTAATAGAATGTAGTACTATCTAAAATGATTTACTTAAGGAGGTACTGGGGATTGAACCAGGACCTCTCATACATGGGAAGCAGGTGCCCAACCACTGAGCTACATCCGCTCACCAAATGATTTTCTAGAACAACAAATGGTGAGAATTTAAATACATTCAAAGAGAAGTATTGGAAATCTGGTCTTTGCTTCTCAGAGACCTTGCCTAAACAGCTAATGTTTTGGGAAGCGGATGTGGCTCAAGTGATTGGGCTCCTGTCTACCATATGGGAGGCACCGGGTTCGATTCCAGGGGCCTCCTGGTGAAGGCAAGCTGGCCCTCGCGCAGTGCAGAGAGCTGACGGCCTGTGTGGAGAGCTAGCGCAGCAAGATGATGGAATAAAGGCGAGACAAGCAGACACAGGAAAAACAAAACGTGCAGCAAATGGACATGGCGAGCACAAGCGGGCAAGCAAATCTTAAAACTTCATGTTGGATTTGAGCTGCTTGGGTTATTACTGGTCTTTTCCCAACAGAGTATTTTACAGAGATCTTCTTGGGTTTTTCCCATAATCAATTTAGCCAAGAGAAAATTAGCTATAAAGTCCAAGTTGTTAGCCAAGAGTAGCTGTCAAAATTTCCAGCAACAGCCCTATATAGAATTCTTATACCTGCTCAAGGCTTTTGAAATGTTTTGAATTTTTCAAGAAACCAAGTTTTCGCTTGGGACCCAGAATAGTCCACAGTGAATTAGCAGTGACTGGCAACTTGGGACTGAACAGCTACAAAAAGTAAGCTTACACCTTTATATTATTTGGGGGTAATTATTACCACTCCTGAAACCAGTTAGTACATAAGGAAAAAAACATTTACAAGAAATGTTAAATATTTTTTTCTTTTATGTCATCAGAAGTAAACTATTCTGTCTTTAATCCCTCTTACAAAGATTGTTTTGGGACATTTTGAGCAAAGGAAGATTTGACTAAAACTAGAGAAAACGTAACAAAGTCTAGGGTGGGAATTTCTGAAAGTCTTACCACATTTGGGTCATCAGGTAATTAACAGCAAAGTACACTGATAATTGACTATTTGTGATGTTGGCAATAGTGTGATTTAACTTCTGGGAAAAGGCAGGGAGGATCTCAGTTGTCAAATTGTTCCTGGTGAGTGAACCATGGAAACAGCTTTGGAATTGGGTAATGGGTAGAGGCTGGAAGAGTTGTGAAGTGCTTAATGGAAAAAGCCTAAATTCCTTTGAAGAGACAGTTGATAGAAATAAGTTAAAGGCACATCCAGTGAGGCCTTAGAAGGGAATAATGTGTTGGAAATTGGAAGAAAACGGGAATCTTGGTTAAGTTACCGAGAACTTGACAAAATTGTGATAGGAGATTGGAGTGGAACTTGTAAGCAATGAACTTGGATATTTAGTTTTCTAAGTCAAGTGTGAAAGCAGCCTGTCTGCTGCTTGTAGTTTATAATAAATGGTGAGAACTGAACTCTTCACAGAGAAACCAAAAATTGATGATACTGGAAATTCTCTGCTAATCTAGGTAGCATACTTAGAAGTGCCAGAAGTGGACCAACATCTATGAGCTTTTAGGAAGCGAGTTGAGTTCCCTGAGGACAAGACTTCATGTGAGGGCTTACCTGAACAACCCTTTGGTGAACGTGTCTGGCCATGGAGGCAGTCAGTCATTCCAGTGGTCTTCAAAGTTGGAAATGTAGCTACATAGGAAGGAACTGTGCAAAGTTCTATTACCTGATGGTTTGAATCTGTTTGAACTGCATACAAAGCCAAGGTTTTTACAAAATTTTTATGAGAACCACTGCCAACCTGGAGTGAAACAGAAGGGACAAATTGAAGGGAGAATAACTTCAAAGGTAGAACCATGGAAACAAAAGTCTGAACTGAAAAGATCTCAGGCCAAGAGAGTAGGCCTGTGTGGAAAGGGCAGTTTCACCTTTGTGCTTGGAGGGGGTGGACCTTGTACCCTGTTGTTCAAGTAGGGTGCTGCCACACCAAAACTGGGAGATGGTAGGGCCTCTGCCCCGGGGCATTTGGGGATAAACTGACAAAGCCATTACCATACTCATGTCCATGTCCAGTATTCATGGACAGCATGGCCTTTGTGCAAACCTTTGGAAAAGGTAGGACTGATGCTGCATTAGATCCAGAGAACAATATCAATCCACAGATGACCTTGAACTTTAATGGAGTTTGCCTTCCTGGCACCTATGATCCCTGTTTACCTTCCAACTTCTTTCTGGAATGAGGATGTCTATTGTATTCCTATACCACTGTTGTATACTAGAAGAAGATAATTTGTTGAGATGACCATGTGGCTCATTTCCTTTGTTCTTAGAATGTATGTAATAATTTTTTAGTTGAATCAGCTTTGCATCCCATGCTTAAATCTCGCTTGGTCATGGTGTATAAGTCTTTTAATAGGCTGTTCAATACAGTTAGCTAGTACTTTGTTGAGGATTTTTGCATATGTATTCATAAGAAATCTAGTTTTCTTGTGGTATGTTTCTGCAGTTCTGGTATGAGAATGAAGTTGGCCTCATATAATTAGTGAAGGAGAGTTCCCTCCTCAATGTTTGGGTCAAGTTTGAGCAGAATTGGAGTTAAAGTCTAGGATTGTTTGGTAGAATTCCCAGTGAAGCTATTTGTCCCTGGGCTTTTCTTGGTGGGGAGGTTTTTTATTGCTGATTCAGTCTCTTTACTAGTAATTGGTTTGTTGAGATAGATCTTTTTGAGTCCATATAGGTAGTTGGTGTGTTTCTAAGAATTTGTCCCTTTAGCATGCGCTAACATATCAGAACAAAATATCCTGTTACAGTCCTTTTTATTTCAGTGGCATCAGTAGTGTTCCTGTTTGCATTTCTGATTTTCATTATTTTTATCTTCTCTCTTTCAGTCTAGCTAAATGATAGTGATTTTTTCTTTTTCAAGAACCAACTTTTGGTTTTGTTGATCCTAATGGTTTTTTTGTTTATCTCTACACTAGTCATTATTATTTCCTTCTGCTTGCTTTGCGTTTAGTTTGCTCTTCTTTTTCTAGTTTTTTTTGTTTTCAGGTTAGGTCTTTGATTTGAAGTCTCATTTTTTTTTTTTTTTTCTTTCTTTTTTTTTCCGGTACTGGGGCCGGGGATTGAACCCAGGACGTTTGGAAGCCAGTGCTCAACCATTGAGCCACATTGGCTCCCCTGAGTTTGTTTTTTGGAGGCACTGGGAACTGAACCCGGGACCTCTCATGTGGGAAGCAGGCATTCAACCGCTTGAGCCACCAACGCTCCCCTGAAGTTTCCTTTTTTAATGTAAACATTTAGAGCTATAAATTTCCCTCTCCGCACTGCCTTTACTGAATCTCGTGAGTTTTGGTGTTGGGTATTTTCATTTGCCCTAAGATATTACTTTATTTTCCCTTGTGATTTCTTCTTTGACCCATTGGGTGGTTTAAGATTACATTGTTTAGGGGACGGATGTGGCTCAACTGGTTGGGCGTCCGTCTCCCATATGGAGGGACCCGGGTTCAATACCCGGGACCTCCCGGTAAAAAAAAAAAAAAAAAAAAAAGATTAATTTCCATATATTTGTGAATTTTTCATTTCTCTTTCTGTTATTTATTTCCAGCTTCACTGTTGCGGTCGGAGAATATATAGTGAATGGTTTCAATATTTTTTAATTTATTGAGACTTATTTTGTGACCTAATATATGGTCTATCTTGGAGAAAGACCCATGTGTCCTTGAGAAGAATGTATATTCTATTGTTGAGTGAAATATTGTGAGTTTTCAGAACAATCATGCATAATATATAGGATTCCCATACATCACCCCACCACCAACACCTTGTACCTTGCATTGTTGTGGAACATTTATTAAAATTGATGAAAGAACATCAAAATCTTACTATTAAACTATATTCTATAGCTTATATTAGGTATTTTTTCCCCACAAACCACCCTATTATTAACACTGTACTGTACATTCATTATAATTCATGAAGAATGTTTTCATATTTATACCGATAAGTAGTCCATCATCCACTACAGTGTTCACTGTGCTAGACGGTCCCATGCCTTGTACAATCCATCCAAAGTTTAGACTCAGTTGCTCTCAGTATCATCAGAGTTGTGTTGTTATCACCACAGTTAATTTTAGACCATTTTCATAGCGTTGATAATAGTACCTTTGTTGCCATTGATGCAAAAATATTACAATTTTTTGTTTTTTTTTTCAGGAAGTACCAGGGATTGAACCCAGGACCTCGTACCTTTTACAAGGATACAGGCATTCAACCACTGAGCTACATCCACTTCCCTATCAATTGTTTTTGAGGTACTGAGGGCCAGGAACCTCGTGGGAAGCCGCTGTTCAACCACTGAGCCACATCGGCTTCCCTGAGTTGGTTTTTTCATTAGTTTTATTTGTTCGTTTTTGTTCTTTTTTTTTTTTTTTCAGGAGGCACCAGGAACCGAACCCAGAGCCTCATGTAGGAGGTGGGCGCTCACCTGCTTGAGCCACATCCACTCCCTATCCGCTATCAATTTTTTTTTTTTTTTAAGATTTATTTATTTACTTTATCCATTTTAAACCCCCTCTTCCCCATTTGCTGTTTTGTGTCCATTCGCTGGGCAATTCTCTGTGCCTGTTACCTGCCATCTCTTCTCATCCTTCTCCTCCAGTCTTCACCAGGATTTGGTCCTGAAGGCCTTCTGATGTAGGAGAGAGGTGTTCTGCCACCTGCGCCACCTCGGTTCCTGGTTTTCAGAGCTTTTGGAGCATCTTGTCTTGACTCTCCCCTGCGTCTCTCTCCTGTTAACGTCATCATCTTGCTGCATGGCTTCCGGGGCCTGGCAGCTCACGGGCACACAGAGCCTGGCAGCCCATGCGCCTTCTATATATATATATTTTTAATTTTACTGGGAGGTCCCGGGGATCGAATCCAGGTCCCTCCATATGGCAGACGGATGCCCAACCATTTGAGCCACATCTGTGTCCCCCCCCATCAATTTTTATGCATTTGCATTTTAGCATCTGTAGGAAGAAGTGGAGTCACATACCAATTGGTTACCTTTTCTGCAGGTCTTTATTTTATTTTGATTTATTTACTTTTATCCATTATTTATTTTATTTATTTATTATCGGGAGGTCCCGGAGATCGAACCCAGGTCCCTCCATATGGGAGAGGGATACCCAACCATTTGAGCCACATCCACCCCCTACTTTTATCCATTTTTAAACACCACCCTCCCTCCCCCATTTTTGCAGGGCAATTCTCTGTGTCTGTTTCCTGCCATCTCTCCTCATCTTTCTCCTATCTTCGCCAGGATTCGATCCTGGGAACCTCCGATGTGAGAGAGTGGCGTCTTACCACCTATGCCACCTTAGTTCCTGGTTTTTCAGCGCATCTCATCTTGGCACTCCCTTGTATCACTCTCCTGTTACGTCATCATCTTGCTTCATGGCTCGGCAGGGGCTGGCAGCCTGCACGCCTTCTACATTTTTCTTTATTTTACCAGGAGGTCCCAGGAATTGAATCCAGGTCCCTCCCATAGGGGAGACAGACCAACCATTTGCGCCACATCTGCCCCCCGGTCTTCATTTCTTCATGCTGCTTTGAACCACTGTCGAGTGTCCTTTACTTTCAGTCTGAAGAACTCCCTTTAGCATTGCTTGTAGGGCAGGTCTACTGGTAATGAACTCCCTCAGCTTTTGCTTATCTGAGAATGTCTTTATCTTTCCCTCATTTTTGAAAGAGTCTTGCTGGATATAAAATTCTTGGTTGGCAGTTGTTTTCTATCAGCACTTTATATTTCAACCCTTCTTGCCTTCATGGTTTCTGATGAGGAATCAGTACTTAATCTAATTGGGCCTCACTTGTATGTAACACGTGCTTTTCCCATTCAGCTTTCAGAACTCTCCTTGTCTTTGCATTTGATAGTGAAATCAATTTATGATGGAGTATATTTTTCTTCATGTTTATCCTGTTTGATGTTCTCTCAGGAAAAAAAAGATGTGCATAATCACTTCTTTTATCATGTTTGAGAAGTTCTCTGTCATTATTTCTTTGATTATTCCTTCTGCCCCTTTCTTCTGGGAACCCATAATGTGTATATGTGTGTACTTGATAGTGTC
The DNA here is from genome assembly GCA_026826555.1 of Tolypeutes matacus. NCBI lineage: Eukaryota > Metazoa > Chordata > Mammalia > Cingulata > Chlamyphoridae > Tolypeutes > Tolypeutes matacus. Next base: position 26,022,743 of record JAKSZT010054030.1, read on the forward strand.
CTATAGCTGTCTTAGGCTATTTTTGCTTTTAATATTTCTTCTTACTTTCTGCTCCTCAGTCTGACTCATTTCAATGATCTTGTCTTCAAGTTCATTGATTCTTTTTTTCTGCTAGCTCCAATCTGCTGTTGGAAACCTGGGCGTTTTTCATTTTAGTTATTGTGGTTTTCAACTCCGGTTGTGCTTGGTTCCTTTTTAAGATTTCTGTCTCTTTTCTTAGACTCTCACTGCTCATTCATTGTTTTCCTGATATCTTTTAGTTCTCTGTACTTTCCTTTATCCCCTTGAACATTTTTAAGACCTTTTTTTTTTTTAAAGGCTTTATTCAGTATATCCATATCCTCTTCTTCATTGATGTTTCCTTTTAATTTGGATGGGCCATCATTTTCTGTTTCTTTGTCTTGCGCTTTTTGTTGCACACTGTACACTTTAATATTTTAAAAGTGTTAACTCTGTGATTTATTCATTGACATGTCTTTCTTGGTTTTGTAACCAGCAGAGATAAGACAGAGATTTTCTTGTGCTTCTGCTCTCCTCTCAGGAAGATCTGCCCAATTGAAAGCTGGATGCAGGGTTTTTCCTGTCTGGGCCTTTTTCTTGTCCTGGGCTTTTGCTTGTTGGTTGTTTTATTAGAGTTCCCCTGTTTACAGTAGTTTGGTTGTTCTGTTTCCCAGAAAACAGAACCCCCTCCCCTGGGTGTTTGAAGCCCTTAGGCTTCTGTTTCAGTCTATCTGCCTCTGTAGGCACTCCTTTGGTTGTCTCTAGTTGGTTTTGTGTGGAGGGCAAATTCTGGGATGAGAGTTACCCAAGGGAGGACTTTGCCAAGTCAGTCTTTCCCAGCCAAAACAGGACAAGGGACCCATGAAGGGGGCAGAGTCTGGCTCCAAAGTGCAAGGGGGATGGTAGGATGGGCACCAAAAGCTTCTCCAATGGCTTCCCAAAGGAGAGCTTTCCTGGCCTGCCCAGGAAATGCAGCCCTTCAGCCAGTGTTTCCTGTAGCCCTGAAGAAGTGCTGCATCTTTAAGTCACCACTTTAACCCATCTGTGGAGGATTGAGACAATGGCTGCTGCCAACTTTGAGGCTAGTGGGGGTTGAAATAATAGCTGCCCTTAGAGCCAGGCCCCCAACAATCTGAATTCCCTATCAAAAGTTGTGACCAGTGATCAGCCGTGGCCAGCCCTTTCTTGGGGAAGAGGATATTTTATGTCCCTGTTACCAGGTTGCTAGCCAGGAACTGGACCCCAAAGCCACCTGCCCTGAGAGTGGGGGATGGGTGCTGTTAGCTACTGCACAGAGAGAGCAATTTACTGTTTTTTACCATAGTTTGTCAGCTTCTCCCACTCTTCCATGGATGCTGTGCAGTGTTCTTCTGGTCTCCAGAGTTTGAAAATAGTTGTTTCAGATAGTTCCTGCATGTTTAATAGTTGTTTTAGTGGAAGTTCTGGTTATGGAGCTCCCTACTCCATCATTTTCCCTGGAAGTCCTCTAAAGATTCAATTTTAAGGGAAAAATTAAATTATCTAGTAAATTATGTGAACGTGTGTCTGTTTCATCATTAAAGAAAATGAAAAATATATAACTTTAAAATTCTTTCAATTTATTGAGTCCTAAATCTTGGTCAGCTTGTAATTATGTTCTGTAAATTAAAGTGGGAAAAAAAAAAAAAAAAAAGTTAATTTAATTAAGCCTAGTAATTAACTAAGGTATTCTAATAAGTGAGTTTATGACTTAGTTGGTGGTAGATATTATATGTAAAAATTTCTGTATTGTGTATGTGGGAAATTTTTCAAAGTTATTTTTTCCCACTCCAATTTCATTTTACAAAATAAGGTCACAAAGTATACATATTCTCTAGCACCTTAGAATCATTTTTTTTCATCTTTATAAATTGATTATATTTACATTATATAGATGAAATCATACAATATGTTTACATACCATATATTCATAGCATAATCATAGAGTATTTGTCCTTTTGTGTCTGGCTTGCTTCACTTTGAGCAAAGGCTAAATATAAATTCTCTACTTATTGAAACTACATCTAATGGCTCAGTTAAATGCAAAAGTTCTTGCAAGAATCTGATGATTGATTCCTTTTGTTCAATCACTGCAGGTCTTTTACCTAGTGACAGTTGTATCAAACAAAAGATAACACCAAGAGATGACCTTATAAGAATAAATTGATGAACAATTTGTACCGTAACTAGGCAGTATTTATAATATATATTCTTCAGTTTATTCAGGGAATAAAATAGAATGTATTTCAATTAAGTTTATTTATTTTGAATATCATCCCTGACTTTCCTAACTATATAGCTATTTTTTTTTTTCCTCACTACCAATTTATAACTGTCTGTCTTTTTTAAAAGGGTTTTGTTGACTGGAATGTTTGAGAATCCTTTCAAAGACAGGGAGTCACGCAAAAAATAAGGCTGATAAAAGAATGCAGATTACCTTACTTTGAATGCTTCATGCAGGCATTTGTCTCTTCTGCAAAGATAACTTTTTTTTTTTCAAATGATGCATTTTCAACTTAAATAAGCTTTGTTACTTTTCAAATTTCTTTAGGATCTTTCTAATCAGTAGAGTATTTAATAGTGTACACATGTCAAAAGTAGACTTACAGGGAGTGGATGTAGCTCAAATGGTTGAGTCCCTCCTTCCCATATATGAGGTCCTGGGTTTGATCCCTGGTACCTCCTAAAAACAAATGAAAAAACCAACTCTCATTGGGGAGCAGATGTAGCTCAGTGGTTGAGTGCCTGCTTCCCATGTACGAGGTCCTGGGTTCAATCCCCGGTACCTACTCAAAAAAAAAAAAAAAAAGTATCATGTTATCTTCCAAACGTCTCTAATGAACTGCAAGTTGCTGCCATTCTTTTCAGATACTTGGGTGCCCAAAAATTCGTTGGTGGTCTTCTGGTTGTAGCCAGATTGCCAGAGCATCTTTGTGAGCCCCTGGAATTCCTGATGAGGTGAACCTTAGGAAAAAGTGCTGAGTGATAGGACAGGGGTGTACATAAGTGTGATGGGGTGTGGAAGAGGAGCGCCCAGAATTGATGGATATTGGATAAAGCAGGAAACACAATTTTGGACAGCATTAAAGACCAAGTAGTAGCCTAGTGAAGAGGGGAGGAAGGCATAGAAAACAGGAAGAGCAAATGCCCCAAAGCACAAAATGGCATGATTTGTCCATGGAATACAGAAGTAAAGAGATTGAGGTGGGTCATTTGGGAATATAAAGATGACTAACAGTAACTTTTTTTTTTTTTAAGATTTTATTTATTTATTTCAGAGATTCTTTTGCACATACCCCTCGTTTGCAGTCACGGTCTGTCTCTGTGTCCATTTGCTGTGTGCTCTGTCTGCTCATCTTCTCTTTAGGAGACACCGGGAACCAAACCCAGGACCCTCCCATGTGGAAGGGAGATGCTCAATCACCTGAGCCACCTCAGCTCCCTGATTTGTTGTGTCTCTCATTGTCTTTCCTCTTTGTGTCTCTTATTGTGTCAGCTTGCTGCGCCAGCTTGCCTTCTTCAGGAGGCACCAGGAACCAAATCTGGGACCTCCTGTGTGGTAGGCGGAAGCCCAATCACTTGAGCCACATCCGCTTCCCTAATAGTAACTTGATGAATAACATTTAGTTATTTCAAGAACGATGTAGACTTTGAATGCCCACACAGGCTCGGAACATAAACTACTAAGTCTTGCAACTTTGCTTTTGACTCCTTCTGGACCTGAGGTTTCTGCCACAAAGTGTTCCACCAGATCCTCAGGCCAAGAATATCCCCCTTCATATTTATTGTTGCTGGAGGTACTGGAGAGCACTGTATGTATCGTGCCTGGCAATGTTGAATTCACATGTCAGTTAGGACAAAGAATAACCCAGAATCCTGGAAAAAACGGTCCCAATGAGCAATACAAGTTCTCCGAATGTGGATTACACCACACTAAGGAAAGAATGCCCACCCTTTTAAATGAAATGTTGCCCTTTAAAGTTGCTTAAAATGAAGGTCTTCCAAAAGCCACCTGCAGTTTTCCATTTAACCCAGAAATACTTACCCTCTAAATGCATAGAATTATTTTGATGTATTTGGGGTTTACACTGATTAATATCTGAAACTTGGGGGGAAAAAAAGAACCTGGTGAGATGCTGTTATCCTTGTTTTACTTGCCCATGGTCACAGAATTAAGGAGTAACAGAGTAGCTCAGATATAAAGCCAGGCCTTCTGATCCCATGTGTTCCTTCTACTATCGTTAGGTAGTCATAATGCAGTCCAACGGAGGAAGAGAGGGATGTGTGAGTTTCTAACAGGAATACAAGTACCACAATAGTGCGTGATAGCTGAGGGATAGGGATAATTCTGTCTAGAAGTAATGGCATTAAATCTTTTAAGAATAAGCTCTTGCTCAAGTTCAGTAGTAATCCAAGAATCCAAGTAATCTTGGAAATGCAATTTAAAACAGTATTTCACACATAGATTAAAAAGTTCTGGTAACATCAAGTTTGGTGAGGATGTGAAGAAACAGGAAATCTCATGTCTGTACTAAGTATAAACTGGCACATCTACCTTGGAGAGCAATAGTAATTGGAAAAGATGAAGAGGAGGATTCTAATCCAATTCTAATTCTAGGAAACATTCCAGAGATTCTTTTGCACATATACCCAAGGAGACATGAACATGAATTCTTTTATTGTACTATTGTTTCTAATAGCAAAAAATGGAAATTAACTATATGTCCAACAGGACAATGGACAAGTTGTGGTATATTTATATATTGGGATACCACGCAGGAATTAGAATGAATGGGTTAATGGGGGTGGTATATGGGAATGCTGTACTTTCTGCATGATTTCTCTATAAGCTTCTAACTAAAAAAAAAAATAAAAAGACAAAATGAATAGGCTGTTAATCAATAAGGATACATTTTTAAAAGACTGAATTTTTATAAATCATATCATCCACATAAAGTTTGAAAAATGTTATACTAGTTTTTAATTAATACAATATTATGTATTAATATATAGATATGTGGGTGTGGAAAAATGCCAAATTTAGGTAAGAGATTATGATGATTTGAAGGTGGGAGTGGAAGGGTGGATGGAAAAATAAATAAATAAAACAGGTTTTATTTAAGAAAAATAAAGCAAATATGGATAAAGGCTTGAATAGAGCAGAGTGGTTGAAAAAGGGTGTGTGGCAGTTTGATATTATTTATGAATTCCAAAAAATTACTGATTATGTTTGTAAACTGGTCTGTTCCTCTGGGCATGATATTCTTAGATTGATTTAAATTCAAAGGCTTGACATTTATTTGATTAAATCAAGATTAGGGCTTTGATTCCACCATGTCATCAGGGTGTGCAGGGTTGGTTCCCTGCCCCCTTGATGGGCTATATAAATGGATATTCAATCAAGAACCCAGTAGTAGATACACAGAAAAAGAGGCAGAGAAGAAGATAGACAGCTCCATAGACACAGCAGAGAGATGAGCCATTTGCCTGATAGTTTGCAGCACTGAGGAAGCCCCAGGAACAGAGACAAGTCATTTGCCTGACAGTTTATAGCTGACCTTGTGAAGACAACAGAGCAGTTGAGCCCTGAAAGAAATGAGCCCTCCAGCCTACAGTTAGTATTGGAAGGAGCTGAGACCACGGAGAGGGAAGAGGAAGGCTGAACCCTCGCAGACATTGCCCGCCATCTTGTTTCAACACGTGGCAAATGACTTTGGGTGAGAAACCAACATTGAGGTGGACTCTCTAAGGCATTGTAACTGTAAGCTTTTACCCCAAATAAATACCCTTTATAAAAACCAACAGATTTCTGGTACTTTGTATCAGCACCCCTTTGGCTGACTAATACAGGGTATTTGTGTTGTTCTGTATTTTTCTGTATGTTTGAAAACTTTTTTAAATTTTGAAAAACTAGGAAATTGGCAGTTTAATTATAATTATTTGTGAGGGTGTTGGCTTATTAGTGTACTCAAACACTAGTTTGCAACCCACTAGAGGGTATTTACTATTTGTTACTAGAATAAAAATAAAAAACAAACAAACATAGGACTGTACAACATAGTGAACCCTAATACAAATCATGGACTACAACTAATAGTACAATTACAATAGCATTCTTTCATCAATTGTAAAAATGTTACCACACTAATGCAAGGTGTTAATAATAGGAGCTGGGTAATAGAGGAATTCTGTATTTTCTGCATGATTTTTCTGTAAACCTACAACTTATCTAATGAAAAAAAAAAGTAAAATAGAACTCCCTGCCTTCCTCTGCTTCCATTCATCCAACCAACCCCATGCAACAAAAAGCACAACCAGTGATGGCATTCAACAAACAGTTTTGGCTCTTGATTCTTATGAAAGCAGTAGCCTGAAGGAGTCTATATTAAGCTTCTAACTGAATCAGAGGAAGAAAAAAGGGAGAAATACAGAGTCATACATGTGAATGATAAAAAAAAACAAAACATGGTTATGCTCAAAAGAAGAAAATATTAATTTAGGCTTTGGTTAAGACAGAAGCAGACTGGCGGTTGTCAGGGGTTGGGGGTAGAAGGTAGTGGGGAACAGCTACTTTATTGATGTGGGGTTTCCTTTTAGGGTGATGAAAACGTTTAGGAGCTTGATAGCGGTGGTGGTTGTACAACATTGTGAAGGCAATAAATCCCATTCAATAGTTCATTTAAAACGATTTAATTCTGCAGGCAGGATCATCCCACCCACCATATCCATGGGATATAAGCCCTCTCTCACTTGGAGTTGGAGTGGACATCACCATCCCAGTCGCCTCTGGATTGGGGGAAGAACTATGGACTAGAGTGGACTTGATGGTATTCTCTTGCTCACATATGGTGATTCTTGCAATGCAAGAAATTATAACAATGAGGTGGAGCCAGTGGCCACTTGACAGTTTTTGGGTAGGGAGAGGATGAGCAGTTGAAATACAGGGGCTTCTTTGGGAGTTGGAGGTTGTCCTGAGTACTGTTGTGGCAATGGATGTAGGCCATTTTAAATCAGCACACACCACTCAGAACTGAGTGGGAGAGAGTGTGGTCTACAGTGTGAACTGTGGTCTATGGTTGGTGGCAAGGCTCCAGGATGTGTAAGTTCATTGAGGGTGGTGGGCCACACTGTGGGAGATGTTTGTGTGGGATGTGGTGGGAGGTGTGGCAGGTGGGCAACATGGGAATCCCAGTGGGTTCCGTGTAATATTTTAGGTAATCTAAGCACCTCTTAAAATATATGTATATATATATATATAAATAACATTTTTGTAAGCAAATACACATATATGCATATATATTTATATATCATTTTACAAATGTTTGTATGTATTGTGAGAATTTTGATTTTTACCCGTAATAAAAAAAAAAAAAAAAAAAAAACGATTTAATTTTAGTGAATTTCACCTCAGTTAAAAAAAAAAAGTAGTACATTTTAATTTTATATGTGTCTTATTCTGAATTTAAGTTACCAAAAATAGCTCTGCTTTATGACATGAAGGCAACAAATTTGTAGGAAATAGGTCAAATAAAGCAATTAGTTTTGAACATATTTATATTGGAAAATTCTTTGTAATTTTGAATTATGAAGGAAAGCACCTAAGTGGGCATCTACCCCAACATACCTTTTGAGAGATCCCAACCAAATGGTCATCAAGCCACCATATTGCCATGCATACCTACACAATGCATTAGCCTGTTGGCACTGTGTAATACAAGGGCAAGTGGGATCTTGAATCACTGGAGTACTTCAAACTAATAAGATTCCTGGGACAAACATTTCTAAGATCCTCTTATGCCTTTGAATGAAATAAAGTATGAGTAGTTTTCAAGAGCTACTCTGATGGTTCTAAAGGTATTTAGAGGGCCATTCTTATTAGGACCTCTCTTTGGCCTGGGTCTTCCTTGATCCAACTTTAAGAGTTTCAGCATACAGTATTCCTAACAAAGAGCTGGAGAAAAATAGGAAGCAGAAACATCAAGAAGGTAGAGGAGAGGAATATGGAAGAAGATAAAAGAGAAAGAGTTCAATGGGACAAAGAAATAAACTGGAAAATAATTTCAAATATAAGATATTCCCAGATTATATTTTTGTCTTGCAGTGCTGGGGTTTACAATCCAACTTGCTGCTTTGGCATTGTGGTATAATTATTGAGAAAAACTGAAATTTTAAGACAGCTCAAAGATTTGTGGATCCTAACAATCCTTGCTGTAGAAACTAAGCAATAGAATGCAAATAGCAATAGCAAAAAAAGAAAACAAAATAAATACAAAAAAGAAAAAGAAAACAGAAAAGAAAAGAAAAAGGCAAGTAGCTATTCCTAGTAATAGCACTGTTATTTTTTGGTAATACCTTGATTTTTAAACCCCTTGTTATGATATAACTTGCTTGATTTATAAGTTCAAGTTTATTTTTCCCAGTTAGAAATTTGGCTAAAACTTTATATTTCATAGTAATCCCAATTATTATTCCATCAAGAGATGATCAAAAGTATTTGAAAGGAAGCTGTAAGGACAATAGTTTGGATGACATACTCAGGATCAAAACAAAATTCTTTCAGGGATAGCATGAATAAGATTACATTCAACTTGTGTAAACAGAACTCCATTTTTTCATCCATCAGCTTGGTTGAAAAAAGTAAAAAGATATGGCCAATATAGTCAAGATTTAAGGAAATGGGATATCTCACCTGCTGCTGATAGGAATAAAATGATCCAACCTTAATGCATTCATTAATTCAACACATATTTATTTATTAAGTGCTTACTATGTGCTCAGGATACAGCAATGAATAAAACAAAGGTCCAGCTATCTTAGAACTTCCTCCTCACTCATTCCACCCTAGTCCCACTAACAAAGTCGTTTTTAGCCAGAAACATTTTCTCCCCAGGAGACATCTGTCAATGTCTGGAGACATTTTGGTTGTCACAGCTGGGGAGTAGGCAGGGGGAAGTTTGTTGTTGCCTTCTAGAGGTAGAAGTCCCCAACCCCACTCTCCAACAAAGAATTATCTGGCCCAAAATGTCAATAGTACTGAGGTAAATAAAACCAACTCTACTACCCAAGGATATTTATCTTGGGGCCTTTATGTTCACTATTCTTGAATATCTCTTCCCCAGGTAGTCCCATGGCTTCCTAACTTCCTGCTCAAATGTCACCTTATCAGAGAATCCTTCTCTGACTACTTTATGTAAAATATCACCCCCACAAGGCTGCAGTGGATGCAACTGCTCTCTGAGCTTTGCCATGCCGTCCAAGGATGACAAGAAGATGCCTGAAAGTCGGTCAAGAAAGACAAAGATCCAGTGAATATATCTAGAGGCAAGGTGAAAAAGAAGTGGTCCAAAGGAAAAGTTTGGGACAAACTCAATAACTTAGTCGTTTGACAAAGCCACTTAACGACAAACTCTGTAAGAAAGTCCCCAACTACAAGCTTAAAACTCCTGTTGTGTGAATTTGCTATTTACTGAAATGGGGGAGACAAGGAATGGAGTAAGTTTGACAGAAATAATTAAAAGTTCAATGTTGGACCTGTTAAATTTGAGATAGTCCCTATGCAAGTGGAGATTTCAGGTCAACAATTAGGCTCAGAGGAGAAGCTGGGTTAGAGATATGAATTTGATAGTTTTTAGGCATATTTAAATCCTTGGGACTGGATGCAGATCATCTATGGAGTAAATGAGGAGGGGTCAAATGCAGAGCTATAGGCACTGAAGTGTTCAGGGGTCAGTGAGATGAAAAGAAATAAGGAGATAGAGAACAAATATCTAGGACATAAAGGGTCCATTTGAAGATGGTCATATCCAGCGATTCTACTTCTAAGAGTTTATCCAAAGAGAATATTTGGAAAAATACACAGAGATGTATATATTAAAAAGTTTATTGTGGTGTTGCTTAAGAGGGTAAACTTGGAAACAATTTAAATGTTCATCAAGATAGATTGTATGGTATGTAAATATATCTCAGTGAAACTGCTTTAAAAATGTCCATCAAATGGGCTCAGTTTAAAGAAATCCTTGTGCATCCATATATTGAAATGCCACACATATGTACAATAAGTGATATATACATGTTAACATGAAAAAATACTTATTAAATACTTTAACCCTATTTATGTATTTTAGTCCCATTGTAGTGAAAAAGATTTACCTGCCTAGAAAAGAATGAAAGGACATGTATTAAGATGTCAATAGTCGTCTGCAGGTGAGCCGCCAGGCTCTGCGAGTGGGTGAGCCATCAGGTCCCGCAAGCCACGCAGCAAGATGATGACGTAACAGGAGAGTGACACAAGGAAGAGCCAAGATGAGACGCACCAAAAAAACAGGAACTAAGGTGGTGCAGGCAGTAGTAGGACGTCTTTCTCCCACATCAGAGGTTCCAAGGATCGAATCCCAGTGAAGACAGGAAAAGAAGGATGAGAAGAGAGGGCAGGAAACAGACACAGAGGGTTGCCCAGCGAATGGACACAGAAACAACAAAAACGGGGGTGGGGGAATGTAAAAATGGATAAAAGTAAATAAATAAATAAATCCTTAAAAAAATCTATAGAGGAGGAGATTCCAACTATAGTTAGTAGTAATACTTTGACAATGCTCTTTCATGATTTGTTAACAAATGTTTCACAACAATGCAAGATGTTTGTGGGGGGGTAATATGTGGGAGCCCTGTATGATGTTATGCATGTTTGTTTTGTAAGATCACGATATTTACTGAACACTTATAGTTTATGTATGTTCATGTATGAATGATATACTGATATACTTCAATAAATTGTTTTTTAAAAAAAGTTATAAGAACACATAGTGAAAAGTAAAAAAAAGTTGTCAATCATGATTATTATTGGATATGGGATAATGGTGAATATTTACTTTCTTCATATTTTCCTGTAGTTTTTATAATGAGCACATTTTACTTTTAAAAACAGAAAACAGGTTACAATAAGAAATAATTGCAAAATATTGCCAAGTAGGTTAACAAAATAATTGTACAAGTATAGGGAAAAATTTGGTTTACCAGCAGAACATGTGAACAAGACCTAAATATTTTAATTAACTATAGTTTAGAGTGGCGGACTATTATGATTTGGTTATATCAATTTAAGTATGTTGTCTAGAACAAGAGATCATAATTCTATGCTACTCTATGCTGTCAGAGTATATCTCTGGATACTATATTTTATCAAAACATTGCTATTCTTTAGATAAGGTTTAATTTCTCAATCAGGATCATATATAGACCTGAAACCACATTCCCTCAGGAAAAGTAAAAGAGCTCTGTGTACTCTGGGCCAAAGAAAAGTCCTAAGGCAGGGGTTCTTAACCTTTTTTGTTCCACAAACCCCTTTGCCAGTCAGGTGAAAACCACCGACCCCTTCTCAGAATGTAGCGGCAAACAGTTTTATAACACTCAACATCGGCATGTCTTAATTAAATTAAATTGAATTTTAGGATTACTCAAAATTACATTTTACAACTTTCCTATAATTTCGATACCTGATAACCTAACATGGTTCATCTGCTCAGTCATTTTTGGCAAACATTTAGAAATGTCATAAAACCATATCCGCCATCCTTACCAACTTTTTTGCAGGCAGTTATCCACTGCACTTAGAACATGCTACATCAAAAATAAAAATCATACTAAGTCCACACTATACTGTATATTATTTAATAAAGGTATCACACCCGCACCAACATGTCTCCATAAGAATGTTTTTAAATGCATAAAATAAAATTACAAAGGAAATTAGTTATATATATTGAAATACAGTTACTAAAATAAAAACATGATAAAATATTATACAAATGTGCTTTTTCTTAACATATTAAATAATAACCCAATACATCAAAATTATAGGAAAGTTAAATTTTATTTTTAAAGACATGTCAGTGTGCAGACTGTTGTTTATCTTGAATAAGAACATTAAACTGTGGTGTAGTACTTGACAAGGCAACATGCATACTGTAGCAGTTTGGCAGTTTGATGTAGTTATGAATTCCAAAAATAGATATTGGATTATGCTTGTAAACTGGTCTGTTTATCCAGGCATGATTAGGTTATGACTAGGGCTTTGACTGGGCCACATCAGTAGGGTGTTAAACCCCGCCCCTTGGTGGGCGGGGTCTCAAAGATAAAAGACATGGCAAAGGACAGAGTTGGAGTAGTTCTGAGTTGAAGTTCCGGTGTGGTGTTTTAATGCTGGAGCCCATAGAAATAAGCACGCAGAGGAGCTTGGTCATGAGGAAGGAGAGAAGGCCCGGGATAGAGATGAGCCATTCACCTGATAGTCTATAGCTGGCCTTGTGGAGAAAGGCAAAGCCTGGAGAGCCTCATAGTCTACAGCTGACCTTGTAGAGGAAACAGAGGAGCTGAGCCCGGAGAGAGACGGAACCCTGGGAAGAGAGGAACCCAAGAAGCCTGAACACTGGCAAATGCCGGCAGCTGTCTTGCTCCAACATGTGGCAACAGACTTTGGTGAAGGAAGAAACTTATGTTTTATGGCCTGGTAACTGTAAGCTTTTACCTCATATAAATACCCTTTATAAAGACCAACAGATTTCTGGTATTTTATATTAGCACCCCTTTGGCTAACTAATACACATACCATGTTAGACATCTTATTGAGTTCGATTTTTTGTTTTCATTGTTACAAGTGTTTAAAATCCTGATTCATAAAGATATATTGTTGCAAATGGAATCAAAACTTCCATAACTCGCTTTACAAGACTAGGATAGGCTTCTCGCAGGGAACACCAGAATTCTCCAAGGCTTTTTGAGTTAAACTCCAATTGTAGCATGCTTTTTGTCCTAAGATCAATGAGTTCATCTTTGGTTAAGTCAACGTCTTCGATACAGTTTATAACATAAAGAAAAGGATTGCAGATCCATTGTTCAATTTTCGTGCCATCAAGATAGAAGTAACTTTTAAAAGAGACCTGTAATGTTTCCAAGTGTTTAAAGATATCTCATTTCAGAAAAAAAAAAAAAAGGCAGAGAATTTTGTACTTCAACTCTATTTTGGTAGAGCACTTCCTCCAACATTGGAAACTTTGCAAGAATGTTGGTCTCCACTCTCATCTTCCATGTTGGTAACTTAGCCAAGAAAGCTTGAAATATTTCAGTTGCATCCATAATGGTGACTTCATGACCTTGAATGGAAAAATTTATCTCATTCATATAGTGAAAAATATCTGCCAGGTTAGCCAACCCATGGATAAAATCTTTTCTTTCAAAATGTTCTAAGAGTGGGTTTTCTTTTTTTTTTTCAGAAAAAGTGAACTTCTGCCCTTAGTTCAAATAAGCACTTTGTATTAGCCAGAGGGTTCTGATGCAAAGTACCAGAAATATGTTGGATTTTATAAAGGGTATTTATTTGGGGTAGCAGCTTACAGTTACAAGGCCCTAAAGAGTCCAACTCAAGGTTACTTCCTCACCAAAACCTGTTGCCATGTGTTGAAACAAGATGGTGGGCGATGTCTATGAGGGTTCAGCCTTCCTCTTATCTCATAAGGCTCTGTGGTCCCAGCTCCTTCCAATCTCAGCTGTAGGCTGGACGGCCCATTTCTTTCTGGGCTCAACTGCTCTGCTCTCTTCACAAGGTTAGCTGTAAACTATCAGGCGAATGGCTCATCTCTCTTCTCAGGGCTGCAGGATCAAAGTCCTCTCCTCTTCTGTGTCTGTGGAGCCCTCTCTTCATGTATGTATATTATTCTGTGTGTCTCCTTGATTGAGAGTCTGTTTATATAGCCCACAAAGGCGGCGGACACTCAATCTGAGTTACCCTAATTTTAACATAATTTAATCAAAAGCATCTCAGCTCATGCCCAAAGGAACAGACCAGTTTACAAACATAATCTCTTTTTGGAATTCATAAATAATCTCAAACTGCCACATGCTTTAAGACTTGTCCTCTGTGTAGTAGAGAAGGACTTCATATTCTACTCCCATTTCTTGACAAAATCTTGTAAAAATGTGATGATTCAGAGAACTTTTTTTGATAAAGTTGATAACTTTTATAGCTGTTGACAAAACTTCTTTCGAGGTTGTTGGAAGAGTCTTTGCTGCCATTGCATGTCTGTGTAAGAAGCAATGAGGGTAGGGGAAAAAAAAAAAGCAATGAGTGACAAGGACTTGAGGAGCTTCTTTTTTTCACTAAAGTAGCAAAACCAGACGTTATTACCAAGCATCACAAGAGCTCCATCAGTGCAAAGAGAATGAAGTTTTTCTTTCCAATCAAAGTTTTGTTTGTGAAAAAAACTTTTTACTATTTTGAAAACGTCAACAGTTTTTGTAGTTTCTGAAAGAGACTCACAAAATAAGAATTCTTCTTTAATGGCATCAGCATGCACATAGCGAACAAAAACAAGGAACTGGCTACATTAAGAGATGTCTGTAATTTCATCCAATTGCATAAAGAAGAGGAATGGCGAGGCTGCCAATTCGTGGATGACCTGTTTTAAAATATTAAAAGACTGGGAAGCAGATGTGGCTTAAGTGATTGAGCTTCAACCTACCACATGGGAGGTCCATGGTTCGGTTCCCAGTGCCTCCTAAAGAAGAGAGAGCTGGCGTGACGGGCAGCCACGTCAAGCTGATACGAGATGATGCCACAAGAGACACAAAAAGAAAAAAACATGAGAGACACAACAAAGCAGGGAGCAGATGTTCCTTGTGCCTCCTAAAAAAGAAGATGAGCAAGACAGCAAGCTGATGTGACGGGCAGGCACAGCAAACTGATGCAACAAGCTGATGCAACAAGAGACAGAAGGAGAAAAAACATAACAAGAGACACAACAAAGCAGGGAACAGAGGTGGCTTAAGCGATTAGGCACCTCCCTCCCACATCAGAGGTTCCAGGTTCAGTTCCCAGTGCCTCCTAAAGAAACAAAGAAGACGAACAGACACAGCAAGTGCAAAAAATGAGAGGGAGGGTGTGGGGAGAAATAAATAAAAAAAAAACCTTTAAAAAAAAACACCCCCCCCCCCAAAAAAAAAAAAAAATTAAAAGACAGATCAACTATTCTAGAGTGTATTACATCATGTGACAAGGGAACCACTTCCAGTTTCTTCCTCTGTTCCAGTCCACACACCAATTTGACCAATTCCAGTGCACATGGCTTTGTTAATGTCTCTCCAATAGTGTGGGGCTTCTTTTGCCTGGCAATCCAGTAAGCAATTTTATAGGATGCTTCAAGCATAGACTTTCATGAAATGGCAAATCCAAGTTTTGGAAGTGTCCCTGCTTTTTCGAATTGAGCTTCTTTTCGCATGAAAAGAAAACTTGCATCTTTAGATGCGTTCTCAGCATGGACAGACATGAGATGGTCTTTCAGTTTTGCTGGCTTCATACGTCTGTTCGCAAGAATTTTCCCGCACAAAAGACACTGCAGTTTTTGACTTCCATCACATTTATTAATACAAGTAAAACCAAATAATACATAACTTTCTTTTCTTTGACATTTCAACTTAAATTGGGTCTGTAAAATAAAATATATAATTTAACTGACAGTTTCTAACACTCAGTATTTTATAAAGTTTTTAAGTAATTTGTTTGATAAATATGCATATAAATAAGTAATTTTTAACTCTCGGATAGACACACGGATTACAGCAGTGGATCAGGATTTGTGTCCTTTCTGGACTTGGGTCTTTCCTGGAATTGTGCATAAAGTTGCGTGAATTTCAGAACCTTCCTAGAAACTTAGTAGCACAAGAAAAACGTATAATGCGTGTGGACATTTGCAGACATCACTAGGATCACAGTTATATGTGCAATATCAGCAACTGAAAGATATAAACGCTAATTGCATGGATCAACAAACTCACGGTGGGCATGCCAGATTTACACCCGTAGCCAGCGTGTCTATTCGTGTTAAAAGTAACCTGTTTACAAAAACTTATGAATTCTCATTCAAACTGACCGGTTTTATAAAGGTTTAACAATCAATGAAAACAACTTACCTACTTTCAACTATTTCTACAATTGTAGACAGAGAAATACTTGAATGTAATGCAGTCACAAGGCAGCCAAAGTGAGAACGCTCGACTTCACTATTTGATAGCTTAACTACTCCTAGGCTTTGAGTTGCCAGCTTAGATTAGGTACAGATTTCTAAAGCTGGCAGGAAAAGTACGCACTTTCTCTGTGCAACAAAGGCGGTCATGTTGTCTGGATAAAATGTGCGTCTTTGTGTTTGTCACATAAGACAATTTCGACCTGTCATTTATCATGTTTTGGTTATTAATTATAAAGTTATAACTGTTTCTTCTATACGACTGGTTACTGAAAAATGCAGGTGATGACATGGTTAACAAATTTTCAACACAAGTGGCTTGGTCGCAGTCACTAACAAACCACGCATGTGTTGAATGTCTCATGTATTTCAGGTGTGGTTTATTTCATGAGGTTACATTTTTTGCTTTGTATTTTTAAATTTTTCATCATAGTTACACTGATTATAACTGTGTGGAGTGAAATTTTCCACGTCTATAACTTGTGCTGACACTGTGATTTATCCTATGGAGTCCCTATAATTCAAAAGAACAATGACACCACTGGGGAGATCTCCTTCTGTTTGTTACCTATTCTGTGTTGCCAGATAGTTGGCCAACTACATCACACAATAGTTTGTACATAGCAGGGCTGTGGCCACGTGATCTAGCACAGGGTCTAATAACTACCATAATTTCGAGGTATGGATGAGCATAAGCAATTTTTCGAGATATGCAGCTGTAATGTGATATAAAATGAATACTACTGTAATTTATTGCATAACATTCATAAGTGAAGGAAGTGCTAGATTTCAGTTAGAGGTCAGAGAAAATAAAGATAAGTTGATTTTTTTCAGTTCAAGCTCATGGACTCCCTGAAATCTTTGGGTCTGTGGACCCCTAGTTAAGAATCCCTGTCCTAAGGGAAATCAGCCTTTCTGCTTTCAAATGTAGGAAGGAGTATCTTGAGGAAATGGAATTAAACTTGACTACAGTATTTCTTATAAGGGTAGGCAAGAACCACATGCAACTGAATTACTTGAAGTGCTTGTTAAAATAGTTGACTTTTGGCTCCAACCCAGCCTATGGTATCTCTGGGAGATAGGCAAGGAATATCTTTTTTTTTTTCCTTTCCCTAAATAATACAAGGCACTCCAAACTATTCTAATGAGAACTGAAGTTCAAGAATTACTGTAATTTGAGAGACATGAGAAATTCTAAAAGGCAAATTTTCTCTCTCTCATACATAATAATAGCTCACACTTAGATTCTGTGCTTATTATGCAATAGGCACTGTTCTAAGCACTTTATCTATATTAATGCATTTAATTCTTACCACAATCCTGATATAGGTGCTATCCTGAATCCCCTTTTATAGTTAGGGGAACTGAGGCATAGAAAGGTTAAGTAACTTGCAGTTTGCTCACGGTCATATAGTGGTAGAACTGGGACACATAGAAAAACATTCTTCAAATGGAATGAATCTCCCATGGTCCTTGTGAATGTCTGGAGAGCCTGTATGCCCCAAATATGCAACAATCCAGAGACACCAGAGTAGTATTCTTTAAACTAGGGTACACATATTTGGACATGTGAACATTTTCCAAAGGATCACAAACATGGCATCAATTCGTAGATCTTCAAGGGTATCAATTTATAGATCTTCAAATTCCATGTTCATTACTATGAGACACTGCCCCAGTGTGTAAAAACCTGGGAGGTGGGAAACAGATGTGGCTCAAGTGATTGGGCTTTATTTTTTATTTAAAAAACAAATCTTAGGGAAGCAGCTGTGGCTCAATCAGTAGGGCTCCCGTTTACCATATGGGAGGCCCCGGGTTCGGTTTCCGGGGCCTCCTAGTGAAGGCAAGCCCGTCCGCACGGCGTGGTTGGCTGACCCGGCGAGCACGGGCAGCAAGGAGGGGATAAATGAATAAATGAATAAAATCTTTAAAAAAAAAATCTTAAAAAAAAAAAAAACACACAAAAAAACCTGGGGGATGAGTGGGAAAAAAAGGGACAATTCAAGTTATTGGTTTTGGGAATCCTTTAAGGATTAATTAAATCATCACACACTTTTCTAGGATGTTTTCCCAGTGTTACACATATTTTTTATAAAAAGGCAAGCATTGGCCTATAATCAGATAATATATAGATTGTGTTGGTTAAAGTGACTTGCCTTTCATTCCAAACAACTGTCAAATAATGTCCAGCCTGAGAGAGTAACCCTTGAAAACAAAGCAAAGAAAGTTTCAAAAACTAAAAATGGCTTTCCACCCATTCTCCACCCACATATTTAAAGGTAAGCAAATTTTCTTCAGCTAGTATCTTATTTATTGACAAGACATACCACTGGCTGGAAGGAAAAGCACACCTGAATAGCTAAAACAGTAGTGATGGTGGTGGTGATGATTCTTTTTAATTTTGAAGGGACTGTCAGATTTAATAAATAAGGTCAAGGAAATACATTTCACAGAATTTCTTTCAAGTAAGGTGTATATAAATCAATAAGGTAATTAAAACTTCTTTGCCACATCATAAAATCTTTATTTAAACTATAATCAATCTCATCTTACTTCATCTTATAAAATACTTTATTTCCTATCTCTATTACAGAAATATATAAAATGCAACATTATATGCTAGTTACCAGAGCAATTAGATTTTAGCAATATATACTTTTCTGTCTGATTAAATATATAGGAACAGTTTGATCATGAGTTCTCGCAAATTTAATGTTTTTATATCTGATTTTATTTTTTAAATACATTTATATCTGATTTTTATATGCATTCTTAATATTCCTGAAAGCCCAATACCAGAATCTGATATATGCAAACATATATTTCCTGTGTATGTCATATTTTTCTAACTTTATAAATAACTGATTTTGGCTACATAATACATTTTAAAATTGCAAAGTAAATAATGAGAAACAATTTTTTTAGAGCTTATTACAAAATTATATTACTTATAATCTGGCTTTACTTCTTTTGACAATCTTCCTTGCAAGACGTGTTCTAAAATTTATTTCTCAGTGGTTTTTGTAATATTCTTCCTCAAAATACTAAAATCTATAAAATATGCCTTGATATATTTATTTGAATTGAAAAAATAAAGCCATTTTTTATTTGATTTGGCTTGACTGGGTGGACAGTGAGGACTGTCCTTGCCAATAAGTGAACATAGCCAATATTTCCTACAAATGGATTGATCTGCAACTTTAAGTTTTGGCAAAAACCAAAGTTGCCTTTAAGTAAAAGCTTAACAGAGATTTTACTTTTTATAAAATATAGTAATTTACCAAATTATATTTATTTAATCAAAATCATTTAATGTCAGAAATCTTATCACTTAAAATGTATGATTATTATATTTCTTGAGTGTAAGAATTGTATCATGCTTATGTAGAAGAATTTTCTTGTTTTTGGTAACATAGGCCTTGGCAGTAATTATTTTGGGATAAATTCATGAGGGGGAAATAGAAAGAAGAGCTTGTTTGTAGTATATTTGCAAATAGATGATTGTATCACATTGTAAGGGTTTTTAGATTTCATTGGATACATTTAAGATGGATAAAAGTTTTACTTAAAATATCAATATTTGCATGAGAAATTACATATTTTGCAACTCTAAGATTATGATGAAAAAATGTTAGATGCCATATTAAAAAGCTGCAAGGGATACTCAATTTTCCAAAATTACTTTGTTGTATGCAGACAAAAGGGTTCAAATAACATTTTTGTAAGCAAATACACATATATGCATATATATTTATATATCATTTTACAAA
>JAKSZT010054030.1:26048295-26081540 GCA_026826555.1 Tolypeutes matacus
AAGAATTAACACCAATCCTGTTTAAACTCTTCCAAAAAATTGAAGAGGAGGGAAAATTACCCAACACATTTTATGAAGCCAACATCACCCTAATCCCAAAGCCAGATAAAGATTCCACAAGAAAAGAAAATTACAGACCAATCTCTCTCATGAACATAGATGCAAAAATTCTCAACAAAATACTTGCAAATCGAATCCAACAGCATATCAAAAGACTTATATATCACGACCAAGTGGGATTTATTCCTGGTATGCAAGGCTGGTTCAACATAAGAAAATCACACCACATTAACAAACTGAAGGAAAAAAACCACATGATTATCTCAATAGAGGCAGAAAAGGCATTCGACAAAATCCAACATCCTTTTTTGATAAAAATACTTCAAAAGATAGGAATAAAAGGAAAATTCCTCAATATGATAAAAGGCATATATGAAAAACCCACAGCCAACATCATACTCAATGGGCAAAGGTTGAAAGCTTTCCCCCTAAGATCAGGAACAGGACAAGGATGCCCACTGTCATCATTGTTATTGAACATTGTACTAGAAGTTCTAGCTAGGGCAATTAGACAAGACAAAAAAATTAAAGGCATCCAAATAGGAAAAGAGGAAGTAAAACTCTCACTGCTTGTGGATGACATGATCCTGTATTTAGAAAATCCTGAAGTATCCACAACAAAGCTACTTGAACTAATAAATGAGTTCAGCAAAGTGGCAGGATACAAGATCAACACGCAAAAATCAGTAATGTTTTTGTACACTAGTACTGAACAATCTGAGGAGGAAATCAGGAAGAAAATTCCATTTTCAATAGCAACAAAAAGACTCAAATACCAAGGAGTTAATTTAACCAAGGAAGTACAGGACCTATATGCAGAAAACTACAAAACAATGCTAAAAGAAATTTAAAAAGACCTAAACAAATGGAAAGACCTTCCGTGTTCATGGATTGGAAGAATAAATATTCTGAAGATGTCAATCTTGCCCAAACTGATTTATAGATTCAATGCAATACCAATCAAAATCCCAACAGCTTACTTTACAGAATTAGAGAAGGCAATTACCAAATTCACCTGGAAGGGTAAGTGCACCCGAATAGCCAAAAGTATTCTAAAAAAGAAGAGCAATGTGGGAGGAATTTCACTGCCTGACCTTGAAATATATTACAAAGCTACAGTGGTTAAAACAGCATGGTACTGGCATAAAGATAGACATATCGATCAGTGGAACAGAATTGAGAATCCAGAAATAAACCCTCACCTATACAGTCAACTGGTTTTTGACAAACCTACCAAGCCCACGCTGATGGGAAAAAACAGTGTCTTCAACAAATGGTGTTGGGAGAACTGGATATCTATAACCAAAAGAATGAAAGAGGACCCCTATCTCACCCCCTATACAAGAATCAACTCAAAATGGATCAAAGATCTAAATATAAAAGCCAGGACCATAAAACTACTAGAAGAAAATGTAGGGAAACATCTTCAAGACCTTATAGTAGGTGGTGGTTTCTTGGACTTCACACCCAAAGCACGTGCAACAAAAGAAAAAATAAATGGGGGTTCCTCAAAATTAAACACTTTTGCACCTCACAGGACTTTGTCAGAAGGGTGAAAAGGCAGCCAACTCAATGGGAAAAAATATTTGGAAATCACATATCTGATAAGGGTTTAATATCCAGGATATATAAAGAGATGTTACAGCTCAACAATAAAAAGACAAATGACCCAATTAAAAAATGGGCCAAAGACTTGAATAGACATTTCTCTGAAGAAGAAATACAAATGGCAAAAAACACATGAAGAAATGCTCAACATCACTCATGATTAGGGAAATGCAAATCAAACCTACAATGAGATATCATTTCACACCTATCAGAATGGCCACTATTAAAAAGACAGAGAACTACAAGTGTTGGAGAGGATGTGGAGAGATAGGAACACTTCTTCACTGTTGGTGGGAATGCAGGATGGTACAACCACTATGGAGGACTGTTTGGCAGTTCCTAAAGAAGTTGAATATAGACTTGCCACGTGACCCTGCAATACCACTACTGGGTATATACCCAGAAGAACTGAGAGCAGTGACACGAACAGACATCTGCACACCGATGTTCATAGCCACATTATTCATCATTGCCAAAAGTTGGAAACAACCCAGGTGTCCATCAACAGATGAATGGATAAACAAACTGTGGTCTATTCACACGATGGAATATTATGCAGTTGTAAGAAGAAATGAAGTCATAAAGCATATGGGAACATGGATGAATCTGGAGGACGTTATGTTGAGTGAAGCAAGCCAGACACAAAAGGACAAATACTGTATGAATGCATTACTATGAACCAAATATATTGTGTAATATATTGTTTGATTCACACACACAAAAAAACAAAAAAAAACAAAAAACAAAACAACAAAAAAATTTACATGTATCCATTACATTTAATTGAGAAATGTATAATTTATTCATCTGTGTTTAATTTTTATTTAATTGCTTATGTTTTCAATTATTAAATGTACAAAATAAAAAAAAAAAAAAAAAAAAAAAGAAACCCCAGGTATAGCAGTTTGATATAGTTATGAAATAGATATTGGATTATGGTTGTAAACTAGTCTGCTCATCTGGGTATGATTAAATTATGATTAGGGCTTTGATTGGGCCCAGTAGGGTGTTGAGCCCTACCCCTTGGTAGGTGGGGAATCAAAGATAAAAGACATGGCAAAGGATAGAGATGGAGTTTTTTGAGTTGGAGTTCTGATGCTGAGTTTTAATGCTGGAACCTGGGGAAGTAAGTACAGAGGAGCTTGGTCGTGAGGGAGAAGAGAAGGCCCCAGGAAAGAGCTGTTCACCTGAGAGTTCACAGCTGGCCTTGTGGAGAGAGGCCAAGCCTAGAGAGCCTCATAGTCTATAGCTGACCTTTTGGAGAAAACAGAGGAGCTGAGCCTGGGAGAGAAATGGAGGCTTGGGCAGAGAGGAACCCAAGAAGCCTGTACCATGGCAAATGTTGGCAGCTGTCTTGCTCCAACAGGTGGCCACAGACTTTGGTGAGGGAAGTTAACTTATGCTCTATGGCCTGGTAACTGTAAGCTTCTTTTTTTTTTTTTTTTTTTAAAGATTTTATTTATTTATTCATTTATCCCCCCCTTGCTGCTTGCGCTCGCTGGGTCAGCCAACCACGCCGTGCGGGCGGGCCCGCCCTCACCAGGAGGCCCTGGGAACCGAACCCGGGGCCTCCCATATGGTAAACGGGAGCCCTACTGACTGAGCCACAGCCGCTTCCCAACTGTAAGCTTCTATCCCAAATAAATATCCTTTATGAAAACCAAGGGATTCTGGTATTTTGTATCAGCACCCCTGTGGTTGACTAATACACCAGGCTTTAGGGTTTTATTTTTCTTAGTCAAGCCTTCTACAGCAACAAATAGCAATTTAGTTGTTCAACAATGTTACCAGGAACCCAGGCTTTTTCTTTTCAATTCCACCATCCTTAGTGCCTTGGATTTTGTTTCTTGCCTAGACTTAACTGTATCTGAATGGCTGCTGCTACTTTAGATATTACATCTTTTCAAGGCAGATAGAAGGGGTAAGGAAATGTACCAGATGCTGTCAGCGCCAGGCCCATATCCCCTAGTTCTTAACATTTAAGCCCATAGTGGCCAGAGTTCCAACTGTGAGCATCTGCATTTTCATGCCTGCGAGATTTGTCTTCCTGAGCAAAAGGAGCCTGCCTTGCTGCCTACAACACACCCTGCTCCCCTCAGCAACCTTCAATCAAAGACTTGTCCCTTGAGTGGGATAATTTTGAGGCACATATTTTATACTGGTACATAGAGTTCCAAAGTGGGATTTGGCTCCAGTTAGCCTCAGGAATAAAGGGCTTACTAATGAAAACTTTATTGGATACTCTCCCTTTCCTATCTCACTTCCCCACTATCCTATCAGTATTTGTTGGGATGATCTCAAAATAAAATATTTCCAATTGTATATTCTCATCTCAATATACATCTGCTTCAGAGGGAATCCAAGCAAAGACAAGCCATAATCACCCTTCTTCATGTCTTTAAACCAGACATCATGTTTGTGTTGCAGTGGCTATCTTACAATTAGGAGGTGGAAAGAAACAACTTGGGTCCACATCCTTGAGCAACCACACCAGCCCTGAACTGCCTACTGCCAGTTGTTACATGAGAAAAATAAACTGTTTAAGCCTTTTTTTTTTTTTTTTTAATTTATTTTGTACATTTAATAATTGATAATATAAACATTAAAAATAAAAAGAGGGGGACGGATGTGGCTCAAATGGTTGGGCGTCCGTCTCCCATATGGAGGGACCCGGGTTTGATACCCGGGACCTGCCGGTAAAAAAAAAAATAAAAAAATAAAAAATAAAAAATAAATAAATAAATAAAAAGAAAGCACAGTTGAATAAAAACATACATTTCTCAATTAAATATACTGGATACACAAACTTTTAAAAAAAATCATACAATATGTTACACAATATATTTGGTTCATAGTAATGCAATCATACAGTATTTGTCCTGTTGTGTCTGGCTTGCTTCACTCAACCTAATATCCTCCACTCAACATAATGTCCTCCAGGTTCATCCATGTTGTCATATGCTTTACGACTTCATTTCTTCTTACAGCTGCAAAATATTTCATCATGTGAATACACCAGTTTGTTTATCCATTCATCAGTTGATGGACACCTGGGTTGTTTCCAACTTTTGGCAATCGTGAATAACGCCACTATGAACATCGGCGTGCAGATGTCTGTTCATGTCACTGCTCTCAGTTTCACAAAATAGTGACTAGAGTGTGGGTATGAAGGAGAAGAGTAAATTCTGCAGTTAACTCTGGCATCCATATTAATACCAGGCTCTAACCCCAAACTCCAGAGACAATGAAATGATAAAGTTAAAAGCTTACATCCCATAATAGCAACTAGAATGCTAAGAAGGGCAAATAATTTCTATGGTAAATTGTATGTGGGATGGTTTTCAGGCAAGTACTTACTAACATACTATTAATATACTACAAACTGGAGAATTAGAAATTTCAGAGTAGATTGTATAATTTTACTCAAAGCATAGTTTTACCACTAGATGGTGACATGTAAACAAAATATTGAGAAGTCATTCATATCTATCTTCTAATGATCAAAGTGATCAAATGGTGATATCAAATGGTGATTGATAATTACTAGTTTGAAAATTCTCATTTGCGATAATTTAAGGGATATCCTACCAGATTCTGCATCCACCATTCTTTTAGAATGTATACGTTTCAAGTACATTAAAATGTCCCTGTTGATACACAGTCCATAGAGAACAGTGCAGAGTTTAAGAGTTAGGAGGCAGGCAACATTGTTTCTACTGGCTTCCAAGCCTTCATCTTTTAACAAGCAGTTAAGAAGTTGGTAAACTATAGCCCCTGGGCTAAATCTGGCCTGCTACAAGTATTTCTATGGCCTGTGGCCCAATGATTTTTACATATTTAAATGGCTGAAAAAAATTAAAAGAAAAATGTTTTGTGACACATGAAAATTACATGAATTTCAAATTTCAGTGTTCATAAAGTTTTAAGACAGCCATGCTCATTCCTTTATGTAGTGTCTGTCTCTTTTGTGCTACAACAAGAGAGTTGATTATGCGTGATAAAAGACCATATGGCCTGCAAAGCCTACAATATTTGCTAACTGGCCCTCTACAGAAAAAGTTTGTTGATCCCTGAAGTAGATGATTGAAGAGCAATGATCATTTAGGCATTAATTATTTAGATCCTAAAAGCATTTTAAACTAAGTATCACATTACATATGTTTTCAAAAGGGAAAAGAAAAAACTAGGAAGTGATTGTAAAAAATAGTCTTTAAAGGAGATGAGAGTTTGTCTTCAAAACATCTTAGTACTCCACATATATAAAGTGGTAGTTGCATTCATTTTCAAGTGCTGTTATGGGTCCTCCATAATTTTAGAAGCATGGTAGGCAGATGCTTACAAATAATTTTCAAAAGAAACACTATCAGTTAGGGATGTGTTCTGCCTCAGTAATGGAAATTTAAGAGTTGCTTATGGAATAACAGGGTTATTTTTCTTACATAAGCAGTTTGGGGGTAGACAGTTGCCCACATGCTTTATTTTACTGTATTATCAACTTTATGGTTGGCTTTTATCCTTTTTGTGGTTTCACTGTTAAAAAAAAAATCACAAAATGGATGTTGTACTACATGTGTATCTAGGTCATGTTTCAGGCAGAAAGGAGTGGGTCAAGGCACAAAGGATTAAGGGTTAAGGAGCATGGCAGTTGAATTTGTACCTTTATTAGGAAAGGGCAACTCCTCTCAAGAGACCCACTCTGCAGATCTCTCCTTACATTTCATTGTAAAGAACACAATCATATGGCCACCCCTATCAAACCATTTGGCCAAGGGGAATGAGATTGCTATTTTTTTTTTAAATAACTTTACTTCAAATTCAAAAAAAAATAAAATAACAGAAAAAGAGAAAAGTTGGTACTATATTAATGCTAAAGGTTAAAAAAAATAGGAATATAGGGTTTGGTTTTGTGAGATATGAATATGATTAAACATTTTTCTCCTCTTTTATTTTCATTAATAAGGAGATCTTGACTATGCCATTTAACTAATCTGTGTTCATCTGTGTATCCTTCTGAACACTAGAGGAAAAACTGAGTTAGCAGTTGGAATTAGATGAGCTAAAAATGACTGGACAGAGCTTTTTGGGAGTAATGCTTCCATAACTTGTTGAGCCTTCTGTTATAACTGGTTTTAAAACAATCACAAATATTCTCTGGAGCTTTCCTTCATGAAATCAAGGCCTCTCAAATATCACCAGAAAAAAACTGAGATTCTGTTTACAGGGAAGAGGGGTTGGTGGGATTAGATGTTGGATGGACAATGGCTGCTACAGGAACCAAAATCAAGTCTGCAGACACCCAAGTTTTGTGGGAAAATGATGGTATAGAATAGCTCTATAGCGCTCAAGGATTTGCTCATATGAAACAAATTTAGAGGCTGGGCAGAAACTTTACAGCATCAACCAGCAGAATGGCAAATCATTCCCAGCAGGTCGTTAGGGATTGGAGAGATGGGTGTGACTTTTAGCAAAGGCTAAAACAAAACCTACAGAAGAATTACTACAGGGCCTCGTTAGTTGCTCTGTTACAGTTCACACTAGTTAACCTTTCAGGCTTTCCAGTCTTATTTTTATATCAACATGCTGGATACAGAAATCAGTGAGGAAGGTACAAGTGAAGGTGTGAGGAAAATTTCCCTAACTAAAGTTAATACCCAACTTCAGTTGAATGTCTCCTTCCCTTCACCTGTTCTTTATTCCCCGGCCCCATTTTAATGTTCTTGTTATTCGCTCTTGTCGCAAAGCGTAAAATGCTACTTTAGGTGAAGAGGGCGAGGGGCCCTCGCGTAAAAACGAGGAGATGCCTTGTGAGCACTCTTTACCCCACTATTTCTAGTCACATCAAAGTACCTTACAGCTCGTGGATGAATGAGCTTGAGAGTTGCAGGATACCGATAAGCACAGATGCAGGTGAAGCCGGACCGTGGGCCGTTCAATTCTCATAAAGCCGGGTGGGAAGAGGACCGTGTACCTGAACCTGGGCTGCGGCGGTGCCCGGCCGGGAACCATCGTTGACCCCCAGCATCCTCCACCCCTAAAGCCTGAGCGCGGGAGAAGGGGTCAAAGAGAAACCAGCACCGATTCTCAACGTGCGCCCGGAGAAAAAATGGCGAAGCGTAGGGGCTGGACACAGGGCGGCGCGAGTGACCCGGTTCTGGCCGGGCCTCCGATCCTGGGGAGTGGGCCGCAGTGAACGACGCCGCGCGACCAGCTCGGCGACTCCGCCATCTTCTACTCACCCGGACTTCCCCCGCGGCTGCGCTGGCTTCGCGTTTCCCTTCCGGCCGCTGACAGAGATCCGGGCTGGGCGGAGTGGGCGAGCGCGCCGAGGGGGTGGACCGAGGGCGGGGAGGCCGGACGGAAGAGGAAAGGGAGGGCGGTGAGGCGGCCGCCGCTGGGTGTGGAGCGTGCAGCGTGTGTTCAGAGGCAGAGGTGGGAGGACGGGAGGGGAGGAGAGGGCGGGAGGAGGAGGAATGAGAGCGCGAGGCCCTTCTCGTCGGCTCCTTCGCACAAGCGGAAAGAGCCGAGTGCAGCCCGAGCGCCCTATTAAAATGGCGGCGGCGTCGGCGGTGGCCGCGGCGTCTGGTCGGTGAAGTGACTTTGCTGCTTCTCTCCCCACCCGCCCCCTCCCTCCCTTTCCCCTCCCCTCGTCCTCCCCCCCCTTCCCCGCCGCCGGCGCCTCCGCGCCCCTCCGGCCTGCGCACCTCCCCTCGCCCCCCTTCTCTCCCCCGCCCGCTCCGGGGACCGCCGTCCCCTCCCCCCACTCTCCTGCTCCCCGCCCCGTCCCCGCCGCCGCCAGCCCTCGTCGCCTCCCCGCCCGCCTGGCCGGCCGGCTCCCTCCTCCGCCTCTCTCCCCTCCCCCTCGCCGGTAGGGATCAGGCTGTGTGATCCGAAGCGGGGGAGGGGGGGGCGGCGGCCGAACGATGTGCGAGAACTGCGCAGACCTGGTGGAGGTGTTAAATGAAAGTAAGTAGCCGCGGCGGCGGCCTGTCCGGGTGCACGGTTTGGGGTCCCCGCGCCGCTTCCCGGCCTACTCCGGGCGCCGCGGCCTGCGGGAGGCGCGGGCCGGGCGGCGTGTGGGCCTAGCGGCCCGGGAAGGTGCGCGGTGGCGCGTCTGCCGCGGCGCCTCGGGCCCACTCGGCCGGGTTACCTGGACGCCGGGGAGGCGGCCGCCGCGGAGGTGAGGTCCGGCCGGGCCAGGCCCGAGCGGCCTCGGCTTTCGGAAAGTTTCTTCATTACAGGTGTCAATTAACGAAAGCAGTAATGAGCTCCTCGCCTCCCTCGTCTTGCCGGGAAGGTGAGGGGAGGTGGGGCCCGAGGACTAGGCTGTGCTCCGCAGCCCGACCCTCCGGCCGCCCTCTTTGGTTTTCAGCGTGCTGCCGAGGCCTCTCTTACCTGCTGATTTTCATTAAACTCCCCGGGAGGAGGGTGGTGGCTTCCCCTCCCCCCTTGGGGTTGTGTGTGCGTGAATTAAACCCTTCTGTCAGCCCTTAAATAGCTGAAAATGAGCTGTGGTAATGATTGATAATGATGATTGGAACCGTCATAGCTTTTTCAAAAAATTGATGATGTTTTTTTCTCCTGGGTGTATCATTTGTCTTTTTTTATGGTAAATTCTGTTTTTACTGTATTAAGGAGACACTGTACTACAGATACCTTCCTGGGGTAGTAATGGCCTCTGCGCCTGTCTCCGGGAATGAAAGGCCTCATTCCTTATATATTTGATTATTAAAGAGGGTACATTTACCATCCTGGCCAAATTCTTTTAATATTTTATCCCAAACCCTTGTAAGATGGTATTTTAGCTTAAAGAAACAAAGGATAATGCAAGCCAACAACTTCTGGGCCCAAAGGCCTAGTTGGAGGTGAATAAGATGAAAAGATTAATTTTCAAAAGCTTAAGAAAACGCTCATTTCCAAATAGTTTATGTGGGTTTTGGATTTGTGTTGTGCCTGTGATATATGAAAGACTTCCAAAGACCTAATCCTAATAGGACTCTTTAAAACAATTGATTTATGAAAGAGCTGCCTTGTGTTTGAATTTCACTTTAATGACCAAAGGCTAATAAAAGTGGAAGGGTTCTCATTTACCTTCAGCTGTGTGTTTACCTCCTGACAGGTAAAAGTAGCTTTAACACTTATTCAGTCTATACTTTTTGATATTTGTGTCGTCCTAAATTTTCTTAAAATTTTAAAGTTATCTACATTTATATGTATTTTAAGGGGCTTTTATTTTTGGTGAAGGTGGTTTAGGGAGATAAACAGAAGTCCTCAGTACTTATTTCGGTAAACGATAATTTATTTCTCAATTTTAAGTTGCGTGATTATGACTTTGTGATTCTCAAATTGGAAAGCAGATAGCTTTGCTGTCTAATATATATTAGGAAAAATGACTTAATTTTAATAGATATGGTGTTGGTAATCTTAAAATTATTTTAAACTTAACTAAGTTTAAACTTAGAATTTTGAAACATCAAAGTACCTAAAGTTTATTAACCTTTATTATCTTTTGAAAAGAGATGAAATCTTGATCAAAGTGAAAAATCCTATAGAAGATTATCTGGGAAACCCCTAGAACTTTGAAAGCACCAAAAAATGTAGTGGATTTATGGGGAAGTTAGAAATATGGAGCATTGAAAAAGAATTTCATTTTTTTTTTTACCTTTAAGTAAATACAGTTGGTTGAACTAGATTAACAAAATCTGGCCATGCCATGCACTCCCTCTAAGAAACTTGTTTTAATGAAGAGATAAGAAGGATTTTCTATTTGTGACTAAGTAGCAGATGGTTGTCTTTAAAATACTTCTTCGGCAGTTTCTTAATATTTCCTTTAATGCCCGGTTAAAAAATTTGTCTCCTACGCACTAATCTCGTAGTGATCCTTTCATTTCTTAAAATTATTTCATCAGTTTTATATGTCATTTATACCAAGCTATTACAACTTTTTTTTGTTTTTCCTTTTTTGTAGTTGTATTAAAATTATGTTTTCATTTTTCCTCAGTGTAAGTCTTTGAGATCAGGTGGTATTACTGTCTCATTGTTGATATATTTATCTTTAACTAGGTGGGGGAATATTGGTTGGAGCTTGATGAAACTTGTTGAAGTAGGTTATATGTTTTGTAATCTTACTCAAAATAATCTGCAAAGTCCTTTTTTTCCTTCTAGATTATGCAGAAGATATGTATCAACCTGTTTAAGACAGAGTTAAAGATGTTATTTTGTGTGTTTCTTTAGCGGATTACAGTTTTTTATTCCTCTTAACTATCCTTCCAGATAGGCAGGGAAAGTATTGGTATCCAAATTTTAAAGTTAAAATTGAACCTCAGAAAGGTTAAGTGGCTTGCCAAAGATGGTCTGTTAGTAAATAGTAAGCACATAGTCGAATCTAAGGTAGAATTGAGGTATTCTGATACCTGTATTTTCAGATTAATTCTATTTGCATTTCATTTTTAAAGCAGAATACTTATTTGAGCACTTAATGCAAGGTACTTTCCTTTATGTGTATCTTATACACTAAGCTTTGTGAGGTAGGTATTTTATCTCCCTTTTATCTCCCTTTTCAGATGACAGCTGAAGATGAGAGAGTTTATATAATTTACATAGGATCATATGACTGTTATTTGGTGGAACCAGGATTTGAACAGGACTTAACCCCAGATCAGGCCAAAAGTCCATGCTCTTAATAGTTATGCAGTATTGTATAAACTTTGTAATGTGTTTAGATGGAAGACATTATTATGAGTACACTGGTAGGCAAAATAAAATATTTACCGTATTTTTATGTATCTTCAAAAATATAGGCATATTGCCATAAAATTGTAGTAGCAATTTAAAAGTGGTGATTAATGTAGCTGAGAATCTTTCCTAATATTGTTTGTCTGAAATGAACCCTTTGATCAACTGCACATTTCTAGGGTTCTTTAGATAGAATAAGTATATAGGTAGTAAATGTATGAGGAAATCATTATTTGCCATAACAGTTTTTTGGTAGACATATAACTCTAAAATTTGAACTAATTCTTAAAATTGGAAAATTTTGTTTTACTGCAAATATATAAGTTCCAAAATATGGATTTTTATTCAACAAATTAATCTTGCTAGGTATATATCCTTTTAATATTTGAAATACTGATTTTCAAAGAAAATAGTATTCACAATTTCAAGTCAAATATCTTTATAAAGTAACAAAGCATAAGACACCATGCATATATATTGTTGAGAATAAATAACTTATAAGCTATCTGCGTTTTCCCTGTAACAATTACTATTGATAACTAGCTTTAGCACATTCATGAAACATGTTAATATCGCTTGTATATTTAATGATAGTATCTTCGATAGTATCTGTACCTTTACAGGTATTTATGTGTAGATGGCTATTGTAGTAAGAATTTTTTTTATGTTCAGAAAGATTAAGTCCAAAACTTTACAATAATGACTTGATTAATATGTGACAGACTAGCAAAATGGGGACGGCTACTTTTCTTAGACTTCATGAGCATTTCTTGTAGGGTGGGTCTAGTGGTGACACACTCCCTCAGCTTTTGTTATTTGGGAATGTCTTAATCTTTCCCTCAATTTTTAAAGACAGTTTTGCCATATATAGCATTCTTTTGGTGTTGTTTTGCTTTCAGCAGTTTTAATATGTCATCCCACTGCCTTCTTGCCTCCCTGGTTTCCAATGAGAAATTGACAGTCTTATTGAGGCTCTCTTGTATGTGACACGTTACTTCTCTCCTGGCTTTCAGACTTCTCTATCTTTGGCATTAGACAGTTTGATTATACACGGTCTTGATCTATTTGGATTTATCCTGTTCGGAGTTCATTGAGCATCTTGAATGTGTATATTCATGTCTTTCATTAAATTTGAGAAGTTTTCAGCCATTATTTCTTTGAATATTCTCTCTGCTTTCTTCTCCTGGGAATCCTACAATATGTATGTTGGTGCACTTGATGGTGCCCTCTTGTTCCTCACGTTCTGTTCACTTTATTCATTCTTCTTTCCTTTCCTCAGATTTCAATTGTCTTATCTTCAAGTTCAGTGATTTCAATTGTCTTATCTTCAAGTTCACTGGTTCTTATTTCTACCAGCTCCAATCTATGGTTAAAACCTTCAAGGGAATTTTTAATATCTGTTACTATGGTCTTAGGCTCTATTTGGTTTCTTTTTATAATTTCCATCCCTCTTCTCTTTGTGTTTATGTATTGTTTTCCTGATTCCCTTTAGTTCTTTGTTCATGATTTCCTTTACTACTTTGAATATATATGAGACCATTTTTTAAAAAAAGCCTTTGATAGGTTCCAGGTCTGGACTTCATCATTGATGGTTTCTAAATGCGTTAATCTTCTCTTTTGCCTGGGCCATTGCTTCCAATTTCTTTGTGGTGGTTTGTAATCTATTGTTGAAACCTGGGCATTTTGAGATGTGTGATTGCTGGAATTTAGATCCTGAGGTGTCTCCTCTTAAACTTGTACCTTGCTACTGATAGGCAGACCTTTCCTTGTATGCCAGGAGCTAAGAAAAAAAGAAAACCCCTTTCTCTTTGCAGAATGACCTGTGGGAGTGCTCCTTCAGGGCTCATCTGTACAATGAGTTTAGGTAATAGCTCTAGGCCAAAATTTAGGGACCTCCCTGTTCCTTTCTGGGCATGTGTCTTGTCTCAGGCACGTGGGTGACCCTAGGAATTATCGCATTTACATGGATTCATATGTCCCTTTCTTCCTTAGGAAACAGTTTCCTCACCATCCTGGGTACTGCAAAGTTTGTCCTGCAGCTGCAGCCAGCAGGCCTTTGCCCCAAGCAGCACAACTTGACTGCATTCCTACAGCATTCTTAGGCGAGTTCCCTGAAATGCCTTTTTCTGTCAGGCAAGTTCTGGGATGGCCACAGCTTCTCAGGTCACCACTAGGCAAATTGGGCCAGATATACAGGCTTTCATTATGTACATGAGGGTTACTCTGCTTCCTTCCAAGCTGGTAAAGGGTGGGGGAGGGGTCAGCTAGAGGGCCAAGAAATCCAGTCGCTTTTAAGCGGGCTTTTTCTTGATTGGTGCTCACCTTGTTACTGTAATCCTTTAACTGTTTTCTGGAGCATTGAGAAAAATGTTTCTGTCAGTTCTTGCTGGTTCTTCAAAGCTTCTGTGGGTAGATGGAGCCCTGAAATATCTTAGGCTGCCATCTTAATTGGGACCGGGTCTCATTGTAAACATTTTTAAGTCTCTTCACATTATTCATTTACTTTTTTTTTTTTTCTCCTAAGATTTATCTTATTTATTTCTTCCCACCCCTGTCGCTGTTTGCATTTGTTGTTGTCTGTTTGTTGTGTGCTGGTCTTCTCTTTCTAGGAGGTACCAGGAACCAAACCCTGGACCTCCCATGTAGGAGGGAGGTGCCTAGTCACCTGAGCCACCTCCGTTCCCTGCTTTGTTGTGTGTCTCATTGTGTTTCCTTGTTGTGTCTCTTGGATGCATCATCTTGTTGCATCAGCTTGCCGTCTTGCTTGTCTTCTCTGGGAGGCACTGGGATCCGACCTGGATCTCCCATGTGGTAGGCAGGAGCTCAGTTGCCTGGGCCACATCTGCTTACGCATTTACTCTCAAAAAAAGTTATGATGCTGATTTCCATTCTTTACCAGTTTCTCTGCAACTTGGGCACTCTCACCTTTCCTGAATTTTTATACTTAAAAAAATATTATTTTGGTAAAAATTTAATGACTAATTGCTATCAAGGTTAAACATGGTAATATTTTGCCATTTGCATTTTTTAATGATTTTGTTCATTTCCCACTTTCCAGGTTTTAATGTTTTGTCTTAATAGCTTATTAGAGCTGTTCACTTTGTAAGTATATCAATGCTTAAAAAAAAAAAAAAAAAAAGATTTATTCCCGGCCCTGCCCCGCCATTTTGCACTCGCTGTCTGCTCTTTGTGTGTTCTTTTGTGTCTGCTTGTCTTCTCTTTAGGCGGCACGGGGAACTGATCCTGTGACCTTCTGGAGTGGAGAGAGGCTGCTCAGTCTCTTGCGACACCTCAGCACCCTGGTCTGCTGTGTCTCTTATTGTCTCTCTTCTGTGTATCTTGGTTGCATCATCTTGCTGCACCAGCTCTTTGCACGGGCCATCTCGCTTCTTCACCAGGAGGCCCCAGGAATCGAACCCTGGGCCTCCTATATGGTAGACGGGAGCCCAATCACTTGAGCCACATCTGCTTCCCTCAGTTCTTGGTTATGTTTGCTGTATACTTTTGCTCTTGCTTTTTTGTATGTCTTTTTTGGGGGGGGATTTTTAATTATAGATTTTATTTTTTTAATATATTTTTCAGTTTTTTTTCCAGAGTTTCCTGTTGAAAATACAAGATATGATTATCATGTTACCTTCTTCAACCATCATAGCTCCTCATTGCTTGAAGGATAAATCGTAACTATTTAGCTTGGCATATATATCATAGCCAAATTGGGCCCTAACTTATCTTTTTTTTTTTGAGGTACCAGGGGCCAGAGATTGAACCAGGAACCTCTTATGTGGGAAGCTCAGTTACCGGCTTCCCTGAATTGGTTTTTTCATTTGTTTGCTTGTTGTTTGTTTTTAGGAGGCACTGGAAAACAAATCTGGAACCTCCCATGTGGGAAGCAGGTACTCAACTGCTTGAGCAACATCCACTTCCTAACTTATCTTTATGGCCTCACTTCTCCCTGTTTTTGTGAGTTCTTTCCAAAAATTTTCTAGGCTCTTCTAAAAGATGACTTATACCCTTTAGTTTAGAATAAATACTTATAACCCCTCTTCTTTTTAAAAAATTAACATCAGCTTCTCTTGTTGGAGAGTGAACTCATTAAAGTCAGAGCACTTGTTTTATTCTTTTAGCAGTCCTGATGTAGTGTCTTGTACAGAATAGGTGCTTCTTAAACATTTTAATTAATGGAAAGCTATGTTACAAAAGAATGTGCTTGTCTATGTAAATCAATGTTTTGGGGCCTGTAGTCAGTAGTGATTTAGAAATGCGAGTTTCTTGATGAAATATGTTGCAGCTGCAGATTCAATCATATATACTGCTTTTTCTTCCCCTTTATTTGTGAACCAGTAGGTATATGCTAATAAAAGATTTCCATCCTAGTCAATTAGTAGGCAAGACAAAAAAAAACAAAAATTGGTGTTGTGTCCACATGGGGGGTGAGTTTTGGGTCTATGGGTTGTAATTTGGCTTGGTTACTTTTATTTAGGACTGTATATCTACCAGGAAAATAACTGGTTTTTTTTTTTCCCCTTTTAATGTTTAACAGCTGTTAATGTTATTTTTCTCTAAAATTTCATAGAAATTAAAAACAATTACCAAATGTAATTTATTCAGGTAATTGTGAATTCATGTTAGGTAATTGTGAATCCATATAAACCTGGCTTTCTATTGCACTTTCCTTTGGTAGAAGACAGGTTTCCCTTCCTGTTGTGCCCATAGCCTGTTCTAGGGAACCTAGCTTGCTTACATCCCCCTGGGAATACCTTAATCCCTAGCCATTGGTGATTGGATTAGTGGTAGAGTCCTCACTCATTTGATTGGTGGGGTGCTGTTAGTCGATCACATTTTTTCCAGTTATATTATTTGAAGTAAAGAGCCATTAGCTGTGAACAGCTAAATAGGAGGTGCTTTGGCAGTGAACCAAGTGTAAAGAATAAAGCTTTTTGCAGCAAAACTAAAAAGTCAGTACTTTGGCACACTAATTGGGGGGGAGGGGAAGTGGGAGAAACATTGAGCAAGTGTAGGAAGCTGTTTGCAGACAGAATTGGAGCAAATTTTTGGAAATGATTGACATTGATGTTCTATAAAGAAACAGAAGAGAGTACCCTGGTGGCTTTCCAGTACTCAGCCTGGAGCTCTTGTTGAGCTGGCTGTTCCCCTCATACATACCATTTGAGTTAGCATGCAACCAAGAGTTTTTGATTCCAATATTGCACCTTGATGAATCTCTTGTATTGAAGATTTGGTGTAATCTTTAATTGTGAGTGCTTTATATAATCTGAGTTAGATTCATGGAACATGTTGAATATGTGAACATCTGTAATGTTTCCTGGCAGGAGAAAATTTAAGAACCCTTATCGTTGATTACTTATTTCTCTATTAGATTGCTTAGTCTCTTTCAAAAGAATAAAAGTAGCTTTGTTTTTTTCTCATTCTAAAAAGGATACCTGCTTGTTTAGAAAAAATCAAATAGTACAGAAAATAAGAAAATTAGAAGTATCTGAAACGTTATTCTTCAAAGATTACTGTTCATGTTTTGGTAAACATCTCTTCACACACAGTATTTTCTGTATAAATAAACTCATACTCGGAACCTCAGTGGAGCAGCAACTCCTGCTCTACAGCTCATTGGACTCATCCAGGACAACTGGTGGGGAGATGATGATGGACAACGGCCATCCCAGGGAGCAGAGTGAGTCTGCAGCTGCAGACAGGATAATCCCATCCATCTTCCCCATGGGTTATAAGCCCCCTGTCAATTGGAGGTGGAGTGGACATCACCATCCCAGACTCCTCAGGATGGGGAGAAGAGCTATGGACTGGAGTGGACTTACTGGTATTCTACTATAGACATATTGTAATTCAAACAGTAGAAGAAATTACAACATTGATGTGGAGCCAGTGGCCACTGGAGGCTCTGGGGGCAGGGAGAGGGAAAAGCAGTTGTAATACAGGAGCTTTTTCGGGACTTGGGAATTGTTCTGAGTGACATTGCAACAACAGATAGAGGCCATTTTATATCATCATATAACATGCAGAACTGTGTGGGGGAGAGTGTGGTCTACAATGTGAACTATGGTCCATGCTTAATGGCAAAGTCCCAGGATGTGTTTATCAATTGCAATTAATGTGCCACACTAATAAAGGATGTTTATGTGGGAGGTTGTGGGAGGTGTGGGAGGTGGGGCATATGGGAATCCCTATATTTTTTTATGTAACATTTATGTGATCTTAGTATCTTTAAAAAAAAACAACAACAAAAAAAAAAACACCAATACGTTTAGTTTGACATTAAAAAATTCCTTTTGAAGTAACATTAAGTGTTTTTTCCAATGAAAATAAAGCGCTCTTTAGAAGATTAATAAAACATGTTTGAGGTTAAAAAAAAAAAACCTCATACTTTGTTTTACCATATTTTCATTAATAAGATGTAGGCATCTTTATGTTAAGACTTACATTATAATTTTTAACGGCATCATTGTAATTAGTATTCTGTTATTTGGTCATGATTTAATTTAATCAGTCCTCTGTTGCTAGACATGTGGGTTAAGAGTCTTTATGTAGCTGTCTGATTATCTCCTTAAAGTCTCGGAAGGCAGATTGCTGGGTACCTCATATAATGTATCTGGAAGGCAATCTGGCAGTATGATAAAATTTAAAAATAAACTTATCCTTTCAACACCAGAGCCTCAGTGTAATGGCTTTATAGTCTTAAAATGTCCATTTTAATCTTTAAGTTTCAATAGTCCTAGGTCTGTGGGCTGTTTTAAAAATGTAAGAGTTTAATGTATAAGTGATAAACCATCATAAGACAAAACAGAGGTCCTTTTTATGCTGGGTAGTTTTGCTGCCAGTATAATCATATTCTGAATATTGAGAGAGGTGTAGTAACCTACAATGAATGTACAGGTGTAAGAGCACAGGATAAATTGAATCTTGAGAAAAGTGGTTGTCAGTAGGGATTTTGAAGTTATGTTCAGATTGAAAAGATAAATAAGGGGACAGTGGACCTAGTGCTTGATAGTGTGGTGTAAGTGTGGTGTGGTGACATGGTCAGTGGATTGTTGTTCTCCTCTAGTACTACTTTGTTTTCACCTTTTCTTCCAAGAAGAGAAACAGACAGGATAAATCATTTATTAAGAGAGACTCTAATCTCAAGACTGATGAGGAAGTAATGAGAACTTTCTTGGTGGTGTTAAGAGTTAAAATCTAGTTGGGGCAGATTGCATTCAGTGAAGGAAAAAGAACTTTAGGTGTTAAATTTCCAAAGAGCAGATATCTGCAAATATTGTCTTAGGTTGTGTCTTAGTTTCCTAGAGCTGCTGTAACAAAGTACCATAGACTCTGTGGCATAAGACACTGGAAATATAAGGGGCAATGCTTCCTGTGAAATTTGTAGGGAAGATTCTTTTCCATGCTGTTCTCCTGACTTGTGGCAGTGGCCAGCAATCCTTAGACTTCAATCTTTTTCTCAGTTGTCACATGATGTTTTCCTTCTTTGGGTTTGTCTGTGCCCAGTTCTCCCATTATAAGGACACCAGTTGTATTGGATTAGGATCCACCCTAATCTAGTTTGGCCTCATCTTAATCACATTGTCACCAAAGATTTCATTTCAAGTAAGTTCACATTCACAGGACTGGGGTTTGGAACTTGAACATGTCTTTTTTTGAGGGGTGGGGATGGAGGGCACTATGCAACCCTTAACAGGTGT
The DNA here is from genome assembly GCA_026826555.1 of Tolypeutes matacus. Classification (NCBI taxonomy): domain Eukaryota; kingdom Metazoa; phylum Chordata; class Mammalia; order Cingulata; family Chlamyphoridae; genus Tolypeutes; species Tolypeutes matacus. The sequence continues at coordinate 26,067,402 of JAKSZT010054030.1, forward strand.
CTTTTTCCTCATTTTGAAAACTGCAAGAGGGGGAAGCGGCTGTGGCTCAATCAGTGGGGCTCCCGTTTACCATATGGGAGGCCCCGGGTTCGGTTCCCGGGGCCTCCTGGTGGGGGCGGGCCCGCCCGCACGGCGTGGTTGGCTGACCCAGTGAGCGCAGGCAGCAAGGGGGGGAAAAATGAAAAAAAAAAAAAAAAAATTTAAAAAAAAAAAAAAAAAAAAAACTGCAAGAGGAATTTGTCACTCTTAATAATCACTTAGGAAAGAGTAAAGGGGTAACACTGTTGGCGTGGCACTAATAAGAGACCAAGCTTCTCTTTGATCTAGAAACCATATGGTAAACCATGGAGATGCCACTAGAGATACGACATTTCTTTGATTACATCAAACACTTCACAGAATCGGATTATATCCTAGTGGAAAAGATGAGCTTTTCTTGTTTAATTCAATCTGGGCGGACACTGTTGGTTGCATGCCACAGGTTCTTTCCTCTTCAAGATTTTCAGTAACCATCATTGGTTTTTAAACTGTTTTTGGAATGGAATTGGCCCAATTTCAAGGGAGTGAGGGGGTCTTTGGAACCTCTGTCTTTGTTTCAAAATTAATAGCTCACTTCTTTGATAAATTGGGGTTTCATGTAAGATGTCTTTTGGGGAGAAAAAGGTATAGCTGCTTTTTAAATCTTGAAAACCATTAATAATATTATGTGATGCTCAAAAAGCTAACACAACATGAAATTCTTCAAGTATTTTGTCCAAATTACAGGAAATAATAGTGCCATGCTAGTGCAATTAGAGTTCTGTGTTGGATTATGTATAACACAGTGATAATAATTTTCTATAGTATCATTGTTATTTAGCTAATAAATAGCAAGGCCAGGATTAGAGTAAGTTCTTTTTTTCTTTTCTTTCCTTTCCTTTCCTTTTCTTTTTCTTTTCTTTTTCTTTTCTTTTTCTTTTTTTTCTTTTTCTTTTCTCTTTTCTCTTTTCTTTTCTTTTTTTCTTTTCTTTTCTTTTCTTCTCTTTTCTTCTCTTTTCTTCTTTTCTTTCTGAGGTACCAGGGGCTGGGAATTGAACCCGGGACCTCATGTGGGAAGCCAGTACTCAACTACTGAGTCACATTGGCTTCCATGAATTGGTTTTCTCTTTTTTTTTTTTTTTAGGAGGCACCAGAAATTGTATGTGGGAAGCCAGTGCTCAACCACTGGAGCCACATCTGCACCCCTTTTAGGTCTTCTTATTTTTACTCAATGTATTTTTCAATAACGATGTTTTTGTTTGTTTGTTTGTTTTTAAGAGCCTGGCTTTGGGAGTTGGGAAACTCATGAGAAAACTTTGAAAAGAACTGTGGAGAAATTAATTCTGGCCAAAGTAGATTAGGCAAGTCTTCAAGAAAGAGAAGATTGAACTGTGCCTTTAACTGGATCAAAGTTACTGGGAGTGAGGGAGTGGAATGGCTTACAGTGACCTGTGTGGCTTTGCATGACATGAACCAGTAGGTATATGCTTAAGGTTTCACCTTGCTAGTTTGTCCTCCTTTGAGTGCTATTCTTTACTGCCATTGGGCCGTTTTTTTTTTTTAAGATTTATTTACTCCCCCCCATTGTTTGTGCTTGCTGTCTGCTCTGCGTTCTCTGTGGGACCTCCCCTGTGGGAAGGGGGCACCCGGTTGCTTGAGCCACATCTGCTCCCTGCTTGTTGTGTTGTCTAGGTGCATCGTCTAGTTGTGTTGTCTAGTTGCATCAGCCTGTCGCATCAGCTTGCTGTCTTGTCTTCTTTAGGAGGTGCCATGAACCGAACCCGGGACCTCCCATGTGATATGTGGGTGCTTGAGCTACATTTGCTTCCCCATTGGGCCCCCCCCCCCTTTTTTCCTTTTAAAGATTTATTTTATTTATTTATTCCCCCTGCCCCCATTGTTTGCGCTCGCTTTCTGCTCTCTGTGTCCATTTGTTGTGTGCTCTCTCTGTCTCCTCATCTTCTCTTTAGGAGGTACCGGGAACTGAACCTGGGACCTCCCATGTAGGAGAGAGGCGCTCAATCACTTGATCCACCTCAGCTCTCTGCTTTGTTGTGTCTCTCATTGTCTTTCTTCTTTGTTTCTCTTTGTTGCATCATCTTACTGCGTCAGCTCGCTTCACCTGCCAGTTGTGCCAGCTCGCTGTCTTGCTTGTCTTCTCCAGGAAGACAGGAACTGAACCTGGGACCTCCCATGTGATAGGCAGGAGCTCATTTGCTTGAGCCACATTTGCTTTCCCCCATTGGGCCTTTATGCATTCTTGGAACTTTCTTTATCCCTTTCCTATGCCTTCAAGTCTTGACTGAAATTTTAATTTTATTGTCAGAGAGGCTGTTCCTGAACACCTGGTCTAAAGTAGTTCTTTGGTTCTTTTCCTTCATAGCACTTACCACAATAAATAATATAATAATAAATATAATAAATTACACTTACTTCTATATTTACTTGTTTAATATCTTTTTATCCTACAAAACTATAAATTTTGTGATTGTAACTGTCTGTTATTACAAAGTTTCACAGTACCTGCAAGTATCAGGATTGAAATCTTAAGATCACTGTAGGTGGGTAATGAAACAGAAGTCAAAGGTTGATTGGATATGGCGGTTTTTCCTGTTTTCTCCCCTTTCTTGGATATTTTGAGTACTGTCAATCCTTGCTTTTGTGATGGCCTACTCTCTGCACTCCAACCCCCTTCAAAAAAAAAAGGATTACACAGATTAAGGGCTATGTGTGTGTGTGTGTGTTTTAAAGTAATTCCTTAACATCTCTTGATAATAACATCCATGGGTTAAAAATCTAAGATTGGGAATTACTTTTATGAACCAGTCAGGGCTCTGTCTCTTAAAAAAAAAAAAAAAAATTTTTTTTTTCTTTATTATTCCCCCCCACCCCCTCGTTGTTTTGCGATTGCTGTCTGCTCTCTGTGTGTTCTTCTGTGCTTTGTCTTCTTTTTAGGCAGCACCGAGAACCAATCCTGGGACCTTCCAGAGTGGGAGAGAGGCGCTCAATCTCTTGTGCCACCTCAGCTCCCTGGTCTGCTGTTGTCTCTCCTCTGTGTCTCTCTTTGTTGCATCATCTTGCTGTGCCAGCACTTCTGCGTGGGCCAGCTCACTGCGTAGGCCAGCTTGCCTTTCACCAGGAGGCCCCGGGAATAGAACCTTGGACCTCCTATATGGTAGACGGGAGCCCATTCGCTTGTGCCATATGTTTCCCAGGACCTTTTTAAAAAAATAATTTTTTTTTAAGCTATAACTAAGCAGTCCAGGTGTGTTTATCTTCAGGCATGGTTTAATCTTAACCCAGGGATTTATAAAATTATCTGGACTTCAGTTCTCTGACTTGCCCTACTCTGCTTTCTTGGTTTTGACCTCAGTTTGGCCCTTTCTCTGGTAGCAAACATGGCTACTGCACACCTTTATACCACAATGTCTGGACATCGCATATTTATACTGCTTGGAGGAAGAAAGAGAATCTCTCTGGAGCCTACTGTACAAGAAGAAGGAAGCTTCTCTCCGTTACATCCCCAGCAAATGTCATTGCATATATCATTGGCTCAAATACGCCATGTGCCTATTTCTGAAAACCAAGTAGTGTTGTATTTACTGAATTGATTTTTTAAATATATCTCACCTTAACTATTATATTTTAAATACTTGTTTTTTCAGTATATAACAAGCATATTGAATGCTTAAAATATGTAAAACATTATTGTGCTGGAGAATGTGGTAGCTTAGAAATACATTTAGATGTATATCTTCCCTTAAGGTTATTACAGTCCAATACAGATGAGGCAATAGGGTGGTAGTTGAGAGATAAGTGCAATGTGACAGACCTGTGTTCAAATCCTGCTTCTGTCATTTATTAAAGCTGTGGATTTGGTTAAAGTTCCCTAACATCTCAGTGCCTTGGTTCCTTATTTGGAAATGGAGATGATAATACCATAAATACTTAACTCATAGAGATTTTGTGAGGATTAAATAAAATAATACATATATACACTTAATACATTGTGAGCCTAAGAAATATACAAAAAGCAACAGCATATGAAAAGAAATGGTAAATTCCATAAAATATGTATAGCTAAAGGGAAGTTGGAGGAGTTTAGTTTTGGCAAGGTTGGAGAAGGCTTCATGGAGTAGATAGAATTTAAGTTATGTGAGCGAACTTTTTTTTCATATTGATTGGCCTTGAATAGAAGGTTATTCCATTATAGGAAGAATAAACTTAGTTTTTCCTTAAAACTTCTCAAAGAATTGTTTCTGGTTTTCTTTCTTGCTCCTATAAGGCCCTACCTTGTTCAGCCTTTTTTTTTTTTTTCTCCCCCTAACACATCTTAAGCTCTTCTCCAGTTTTTGGTATCTGGTTTATACTTCCAACTATTTCTGTTTATCTGTCTCAAAACATTTGAGAGTAGGTTGTTTATATTATGCTCCTTGAACACTTAATACTTTTATGTACATTTCCTAAGAATAGGGTGTTCACTTATTCAACCAAATTCCTTTAACATTGATATAAAACCTTATAGTCTGTTTCTGTCTTTTTTTTTTTTTTTTTTTCATATGTCTCAGTAATATCCTGTTGGGCATTTTCTCTTCCATTTTGATCCAGTCTGGGATCATATATTGCCTTTAGTAGTTATTGTCTCATTAATCTTCCTTTCTCTCTTTTAAACTATGGGAACATATATGCAACATGAACTCCCCCATCTCAGCCACTCCCGAGCATGCAGTGGAATTAACCACATTCACAATGTTGTGGCTCTAACCATCATCTGTTGAGAACTTTCCCATCACTCTAACAGAAATCCTGCTCCCATTATGCATTAACATCCCCTTTTCCCTCCTCCCCCACACCTTGTAACCTGTGCTCTACTTGCTGTCTATAAATTTGCATATTCTAGCTATTGCAGTTAAGTGGAATCATACAATATTTGTCCCTTTGTTTCTGACTTATTTCACTCAACATGATGTCTTTAAGTTTCATCCATGTAGTAGTATGTTTCAGAACTTTCTTTTTAGGGCTGAATAATATTCCATGTTATGCATATACCACATTTTAAAAAATCCATTCATCTGATCTGAATTGCTTCCACCTTTTGGCTGTTGTGATTATTGGTGCACAAATATTGTTTGAGACCCTGCTCTCAATTCTGGGTCTATATCTAGAAGTGGGGTTGCTGGGTCATATGATAGTTCTATATTTAACTTTTTGAGGAATTGCCAAACTGTTTTCCTCAGTGGCTGCACCATTTTACACTACCACCAGCAATGTGACAAAGTCCCTTATCATCACATCCTCTTCAGCACTTATTTTCCTTTATTTTAATGATAGCCATTCTAGTAGGTGTAAGGTGGTATCTCATTGTAATTTTTATTTGCATTTCTCCAATAGCTAAGGGTATTAAGCATCTTTTCATGTGCTTATTGGCCATTTGTATATCTTATTTAGAGAAAAGTCTTTTCATTTTCAAGTCCTTGTCACTTTTTGTAGCAAACCTCCCTTAGAATCCTTTCTTATTTCTTTCCATGCACATTTTTCCATTTTTGTTTGTGTCTCACATGGGTTTTTTTTTTTTTTTTTTTTTTTTTAATTTATTTATTCATTTATTCCCCCCTTGCTGCTTGTGCTCGCTGGGTCAGCTAACCACGCCGTGCGGGCGGGCTTGCCTTCACCAGGAGGCCCCGGGAACCGAACCCGGGGCCTCCCATATGGTAAACGGGAGCCCTACTGATTGAGCCACAGCCGCTTCCCTCACATGGGGTTTAAATTTAACATCTTAAATCGGTAAGTCTCATTTGATTTGATACCAACTTAATTTCAGTAGCATACACACACCATATTCCTGTACTCCTCCATTTCTCTCACCTTTATGTGTTTTTTTTTTTTTTTCACAAATTACATATTTATATGTTAAAGTCCAAACATTCATTTATCATTACTTTTTATGCATTTGCATTTTTTAGATCCTGAGGTAGTAAAAAATTTAGTAGTGCTTGCATTTATATTTACCTATGTTGCTACCTTTATGAAACTTTATTTTTTCATGTGATTTTGTTCTATTGTGTAGTGCCCTTTCCTTTCAACCTGTAAACTTTAGCATTTTTGTGGTTTAGTGGTGATGGAAGTCCTTCAGTTTTCACTTACCCTGGAATATCTTAATCTCTTCCTTATTTTTGAAAGACAGTTTTGCTGGATATAAAATTCTTTGTTGGCAGTTCTTTTCTTTTGTATTTTGTCCCACTTCCTTCTTGCCTCCATGGTTTCTCATGTGAATATGCCCATTGTCTTATTTAGGCTCCCTTGTACATGACTTGTTGATTCTCTCTTGTGGCTTTCAGAATTCTCTGTTGATCTTTGGCATTAGACAGGTTTATTTTTATATATCTCAGTATGGATCTATTTGGGTTTATGCTGTTTGGAGTTTGGTGAGCATCTTGGATTATATATTCATGACTAGTTAAATTTGGGAAGTTTCAGTAATTATTTCATGGAATACACCTTCTCCCTTTTCTGTTTTTTTTTCTGGGACTACCATAACTCATATATGCTTATGCTTGATTGTGTCCAACAGCTCCCTCATGCTCTGTTCAGTTTTTCTTTTTTTTTCTCCTCCAACTGAATAATTTAAATTGCCTTATGTTCAAGTTTACTGATTCTTCTTTCTGCCAGCCCCAATCTGTTGTTGAACTTCTCTAGGGTTTTTTTTTTATGTCCCTTTTTTCACCAGCAGCTAGCCAGGCACTGGACCCTGTGATGACATTCCTCAAGGGTGGAGGATGGGCACTGGTGGCTGCTGCACAAAGAGCAATTTACAATTATTGTAATTTATCATCCTCTTCCTCCTGCTCTTCCCTGGATGCTGTACAGTGATCTTTTGGCCTTTGGAGTTTCAAACCTTTGGAGTTTCAAAATAGTTGTTTCAGACAAATTCCTGCCTGTTTAATAGTTGTTTTGGTGGAAGGACTGAATCCTGGAGCTCCTTATTCTGCCATCTTCCTTAGAAGTCAGCTGAATATATATATATATTTAATAAGTTTTTTTAAAAGATTTATTATTTATTTACTTCTCCCTGCCCCTTGTTTGCCCTTGCTGTCTGCTCTTTGTGTCTGCTCGTTGTGTGCTCCATCTGTCTGTTTATCTTCTTTTTGGGATGCACTGGGAACTGAACCCAGGGCCTCCCATGTGAGAGGGAGGTGCCCGATTGCTTGAGCCACCTCAGCTCCCTGCTTATTGTCTCTCTCATTGTGTTTCCTCATTAGGTCATCTTGTTGCATCATATCTTGCTGAGCCAGCCTGTGTGTCATCTTGCTGTCTTGTCTTCCTTAGGCACCAGGAACTGAACCCGGGTCTTCCCATGTGATAGGCAGATGCCCAACTGCTTGAGCCACATCTGCTTCCCTTTGATCATTCTTAAGATCATTTTTTAAGTCTTTGATATGTCCACAATCTAGTCTTCTACATTGGTGTTTTCTGGATTTTTATCCTCTTCCTTTTGATAGACCATCATTTCATTTTTCTTTGTCTTTTACTCTTATTGTATAATGTTTTAATAATTTAAAATGTTAACTCTGGGATTTATTCCCTGAGATGTCTGTTTCTTGATTTTGTAAGCAGCTGTGATAAGACCGATTTTCTTGAGTGCCAGTCCTCCTATCAGGAATGTTGTCCCAACGCAAACGCAGGGTGCATGGTCCTCCCTGTGTTTTTTGGGCCTGTGTCTTGTCCTGAGCTTGTGCTTATTAGTTTTGGAGCTCTCCTGTTTATAGGTATTTGATTGTACCCTCTGTTTCCCAGGGGACAGACCTCTCTGTCCTGGATTTTTAAAGCAGAGGTGCCACAGGCTTTCCACTTCTAGAGTTTCCTATGATTCTTTCTTTGTCTCAAACTGCTTTTACTTGTAGGGTAAATTCTGGGAGGGAGGCACACCAGACAGGAGTTTCCCAAGTCAATCTTTTTTTTTTTAAAGATTTATTTATTTCTCCCTCCCTCCCAATTGTTTGTGCTTGCTGTCTGCTCTCTGTGTCCGTTCGTTGTGTGCTCATCATCTTTTTAGGAGGCACCAGAAACTGAACCTGGGACTTCCTATTTAGGAGGGAGGTGCCCACTGGCTTGAGCCATCTCCCCTCCCTGATTGTTGTGTTGCTTACTGTGTTTCCTTGTCGCGTCACCTTGCTGTCTTGTCTTCTTAAGGAGGCACCAGGAACCAAATTTGGGACCTCCCGTGTGGTAGGCAGGCGCCCAACTGCTTGAGCCACATCTGCGCCCCCCAAGTTAATCTTATTGAACTAGAACAGGGCACCCATGAAGGGGGCACAGACTGGCTCCAAACTGGCAGACAGGAAGGCTGCCAGGAGCATCTTCCACATTCTCTAAGTCTGCACTTTCTTGACCTTCCAAGCAAATGCATCCCTTCACTAACTGTCCCTGTAGCACTGAGGAAGCATAGCATCTTTAAGTCTTCACAGCTGCCTTTGCCTGTTGGGTTTAACACTGGCTGCTCTCAGAGCTAGGCCTCCAGAGCTGGGCCTTCAGCAATCATAAGTCACTAATTAAAAGCCATGATTAGTGATCCAGCCCACTCCGATCTTGGGGAAATGGATTTTTGTGCCAGTTTCTTTCACCGGTGAGCTAGCCAGGGCCTAGACCTGTGGTGACCTGGGGAATGGGTACTGTTAACTGCCGCAGGGAGAGAGCAATTTACTAGTCTTTACTGTGATTTACCATCCTCTGCCTCCTGTTTTTCCTTGGATGTTGTATAGTGTTCTACTGGACACTGGATTTTCCAAAATAGTTGTTTTAGACAGTTCCTGCCTGTTGAATAGTTTTTCTTGGGGAAGGACTGAATCCTGGAGCTTCGTACTTCTCTATCTTCCAAAATGACCATCAGAGTTAAGCTTGTTCTACCAGTAAGTTTTAGAGACTAGTCTGAGGCAAAAGCATAGGGTCCTGTTTGGTTTTTACTGTGCATGCATCTTGTCCTGTGTGCGTGACCATAGAAATCCCCATTTACACGAATCTGAATGTCCCCCTTTTCTTAGGAAAGTGTGTTTCTTCATGTTCCTGGGCTCTGTACTCTTTACCCCACCGCCAGCAGACTTTTGTCTGTCAGGTGTGATTTGGGTATTCTCATACCATGGCCTATAGGAGAGCTCTGTGAGCTGTTGAGTGTCCTGGTTCAGTCTTTCAGGCTGCCACCAGACAGAATGGCACACACATACATGTTTGGGCCCAGTATAGTATGTTCATGAGGGTTACTCTCCTCTCTCCCAAACTGGGATAAGGGACTTGCATTGGGAGCATGGACCAATGCCCTGAGGGAGTGAAGGGATGGGAGAGGGCCAAGTAGGGTACCATGAGAACCTACTGTTTTGTTGATTTGGTGCTTGCCTTGTTGTTGTAACCCTTTAACTGCTTTTGGAGCTTTGAAAAAGATGGTTCTCTGAGCTCTTATTTGTTGTTTAAATCCTCTTGGGGGAACTGAGCCCTGGAGCAGCTCACTCTGCCATCTTGTTGAACGTTAACCCTGCTGTGCTTTCCCCTCTGTTTTGCCTAAATTTTTTTTTTCTCTTATGCATTTAATATTTGTGATCATTTTAGAAACAGTTGGAATCACTGACATGAATAAATAAAAAGAAACATTTGTAATTTCACTGTTAAAATTTTGGTATAAAATCCTTCTAGTTGTTTATTTCTCATATGTATAAAAATTGAGTTTATACTTACTGTTTGCATTTTTATCCTTATGTATCTGAGAACAAAACTTAATGAGAGCCATTTTTTCCAGTCTTTTGAATATAGCATATTTATCTAGTGTTTTATGGTTGTAAAAAATATTATGAAAACATCCTTGGGCTAAAAAACTGGTCATGTTTGGGTCAACGTATATAAAGTTATTTAAAGCTTCTGATTGTCAAATTGCCTTCCAAAATGTCTATACTAATTGATATCACCAACAGCAGCATATGAGTGCCTATTGATTCAAATTAGATTTTTTATTTTAAAAATCCATGTATTATGTAAAAACAGAGTAACTTTCCTAAGCAGTTTGGTTCTTTTTTTTTTTTTTTTTTTTTTTTACCGGGGGGTCCCGGGGATCGAACCCCGGTCTCTCCATATGGTAGACGGACGCCGAACCTCTTGAGCCACATCCGTTTCCCAGCAGTTTGGTTCTTGCCAGTATAGATAGTGAGACTTACTGCTTTATTTGTATCAACATATTTGGTTTCTCAGTTTTGATAGTAGAAAAAATCAGCAAGCTATTGGTTTAATTAGGCCATTTCCACTCTCAGATTAGATATTCACTTGACTTTTATTTTTTTAAGATTTATTTATTTACCCCTCCCCCCTTGCCGCTTGTGCTTGCAGTCTGCTCTCTTTGTCCATTCGCTGCGTATTTCCTCTGTGTCTGCTTGTCTCCCTTTGTTGCATCATCTTGCTGTGCAGGCTCTCTGCAGGCATGGGCTAGCTTGCCCTCACCAGGAGGCCCTGGGGACTGAACCCAGGGCCTCCCATATGGTAGATGGGAGCCCAACCACTTGAGCCACATATGCTCCCTCACTTAAGACTTTTCATAATTAGTACGGATTTGTTTACTATCATGTGTCTGTAATTTATTTTGGTGTAGAGTAGGAAGTAGGATCTGACAGTTTTTCTAAAGTATTGTTTACTGGGCTTAGCATATTTGAATAATTTATCTTCTTCCCACTGCTTTGAAATTCTACCTCTGCTTATATCAAATTCATAAGTATATTCTGGAGGACTATTTTTTTTAAACATTTTATTTTGAAATAATTTCAAATTTACAGGAAAGTTACAAAGATAATAGTGAAACAATACAAAGAACTCAGATATTCTTTATACTCACATACTCAGATTTACCAGCTATTAGCATGCTGCCTCATATAACTTCGTCCCTCCCTATTTTCCAAACATTTGAGCATAAGTTACATGTACCATGTGCCTCTTTTAACATTTCCATGTACATTTCCCGAGAACAAGGACACTTCCTTAAGGACAGCTATCAGGTTCAAGAAACTTAACATTGATAGAAAGCATTGTGTCTATTTTCCAGGGTTTTCATTTGTTTCAGTAAGGTCCTGCTGGGCCTTTTCTTGTCCATTATTAGTAGTTATATCCAGTCCAGAATAATGTATCACATTTAATTGTTAATGTCTCTTTAGTCTTTGTTTCTTTTCAAAAATTGTGGTAATGTGTGTGTTTATATTTTACTTATATATGTATATAACTTAAAATATTAAAATTTCCCATTACCACCACTCCAGGCATACAATTCAATGGCATTAATCACATTCACAATGTGGTAAACCATCACCTCCATTTATTACCAAAACTTTCTCTCCCCCCAAATGAAACCTTGCTCTCTCTATGCTTTAACTCCCCATTCCCCTGCTTCCCCACCCCTGGTAAATATTACTCTACTTTCTGTCTCTGTGACCTTGCATATTCTAGGAAATAAGTGGAGTCCTACAATATCTGTTTGACTTTTTTTCCCTCAACATATCTTCAAGGTTAATCCATGTTGTACCGTATGTCAGAAATCTATTCCTTTTTTTTTTTTACTGGGTCCAGTGCCCAGTTTTTTTTATTTTTTAACTTTATTTTGTACATTTAATAATTGAAAACATAAACAATTAAAAACTAAAAAGTAAACAAGGATGAATAAATATATACATTTCTCAATTAAATGTAATGTAAACATGTAATTTTTTTTTTTTAATCACACAATATATTTGGTTCATAGTAATGCATTCATACAGTATTTGTCCTTTTGTGTCTGGCTTGCTTCACTCAACATAATGTCCTCCAGGTTCATCCATGTTGCCATATGCTTTATGACTTAAATTCTTCTTACAGCTGCATAATATTCCATCGTGTGAATAGACCACTGTTTGTTTATCCATTCATCTGTTGATGGACACCTGGGTTGTTTCCAACTTTTGGCAATGGTGAATAATGTGGCTATGAACATCGGTGTGCAGATGTCTGTTGGTGTCACTGCTCTCAGTTCTTCTGGGTATATACCCAGTAGTGGTATTGCAGGGTCACGTGGCAAGTCTATATTCACCTTCTTTAGGAACTGCCAAACAGTCCTCCACAGTGGTTGTACCATCCTGCATACCCACCAACAGTGAAGAAGTGTTCCAATCTCTCCACATCCTCTCCAACACTTGTAGTTCTCTGTCTTTTTAATAGTGGCCGTTCTGATAGGTGTGAAATGATATCTCATTGTAGTTTTGATTTGCCATTTCCCTAATCATGAGTGATGTTGAGCATTTCTTCATGTGTTTTTTTGCCATTTCTATTTCTTCTTTGGAGAAATGTCTATTCAAGTCTTTGGCCCATTTTTTAATTGGGTCATTTGTCTTTTTATTGTTCAGTTGTAACATCTCTTAATATATCCTGGATATTAAACCCTTATCAGATATGTGATTTCCAATTATTTTTTCCCATTGAGTCGGCTGCCTTTTCACCCTTCTGACAAAGTCCTGTGCGAGGTGCAAAAGTGTTTAATTTTGAGGAGGTCCCATTTATCTACTTTTTCTTTTGTTGCACGTGCTTTGGGTGTGAGGTCCAAGAAACCACCACCTACTACAAGGTCTTGAAGATGTTTCCCTACATTTTCTTCTAGTAGTTTTATGGTCCTGGCTTTTATATTTAGATCTTTGGTCCATTTTGAGTTGATTCTTGTATAGGGGGTTAGATAGGGGTCCTCTTTCATTCTTTTGGTTATAGATATCCAGTTCTCCCAACACCATTTGTTGAAGAGACTGTTTTTTCCCATCAGCGTGGGCTTGGTAGGTTTGTCAAAAACCAAGTTGGCTGTATAGGTGAGGGTATATTTCTGGATTCTCAATTCTGTTCCACCGATCGATATGTCTATCTTTATGCCAGTACCATGCTGTTTTGACCACTGTAGCTTTGTAATATGTTTCAAGGTCAGGCAGTGAAATTCCTCCCACATTGCTCTTCTTTTTTAGAATACTTTTGGCTATTTTGGTGCACTTACCCTTCCAGATGAATTTGGTAATTGCCTTCTCTAATTCTTTAAAGTAAGCTGTTGGGATATTGATTGGTATTGCATTGAATCTATAAATCAGTTTGGGCAAGATTGACATCTTCATGATATTTATTCTTCCAATCCATGAACATAGAATATTTTTCCATTTGTTTAGGTCTTTTTAAATTTCTTTTAGCATTGTTTTGTAGTTTTCTGCATATAGGTCCTGTACTTCCTTGGTTAAATTAACTCCTAGGTATTTGAGTCTTTTTGTTGCTTTTGAAAATGGAATTTTCCTCCTGATTTCCTCCTCAGATTGTTCAGTACTAGTGTACAAAACATTACTGATTTTTGTGTGTTGATCTTACATCCTGCCACTTTGCTGAACTCATTTATTAGTTCAAGTAGCTTTGTTGTGGATACTTCAGGATTTTCTAAATACAGGATCATGTCATCCGCAAACAGTGAGAGTTTTACTTCCTCTTTTCCTATTTAGATGCCTTTAATTTTTTTGTCTTGTCTAATTGCCCTAGCTAGAACTTCTAGTACAATGTTGAATAACAATGGTGACAGTGGGCATCCTTGTCTTGTTCCTGATCTTAGGGGGAAAGCTTTCAACCTTTGCCCATTGAGTATGATGTTGGCTGTGGGTTTTTCATATATGCCTTTTATCATACTGAGGAATTTTCCTTTTGTTCCTATCTTTTGAAGTATTTTTATCAAAAAAGGATGTTGGATTTTGTCGAATGCCTTTTCTGCATCTATTGAGATGATCATGTGATTTTTTCCCTTCAATTTGTTAATGTGGTGTATTACATTGATTGATTTTCTTATGTTGAACCAGCCTTGCATACCAGGAACAAATCCCACTTGGTCGTGATGTATAAGTCTTTTGATATGCTGTTGGATTCGATTTGCAGGTAATTTGTTGAGAATTTTTGCATCTATGTTCATGAGAGAGATTGGTCTGTAATTTTCTTTTCTTGTGGAATCTTTATCTGGCTTTGGGATTAGGGTGATGTTGGCTTCATAAAATGTGTTGGGTAATTTTCCCTCCTCTTCAATTTTTTGGAAGAGTTTAAACAGGATTGGTGTTAATTCTT
>JAKSZT010054030.1:26081550-26141417 GCA_026826555.1 Tolypeutes matacus
TCTTCAATTTTTTGGAAGAGTTTAAACAGGATTGGTGTTAATTCTTTTAGAAATGCTTGGTAGAACTCACCTGTGAAGCTGTCTGGTCCTGGGCTTTTCTTTGCTGGGAGATTTTTGATGACTGATTCAATCTCCTTAATTGTGATTGGTTTGTTAAGTTCTTGTATTTCTTGTTGTGTCAGTGTAGGTTGGTTATGAGTTTCTAGAAATTTGTCCATTTCATCCAGGTTGTCTAGTTTGTTGGCATAGAGTTTCTCATAATATCCTCTTATGATTCTTTTTATTTCTGTGAGGTCATTTGTAATTTCCCCCCTTTCATTTCTGATTGTATATATTTGCATCTTCTCTCTTTTTTTCTTTGTTAGTCTAGCGAGGGGTTTGTCTATTTTATTGATCTTCTCAAAGAACCAGCTTTTGGTTTTGTTGATTTTCTCTATTGCTTTTCTGTTCTCATTTTCATTTATTTCCGCTCTAATCTTTCTTATTTCTTTCCTTCTTTTTGCTTTGGGATTGGTTTGCTGTTCTTTCTAGTTTCTCAAGTTGTTCAGTTAAATCTTTGAGTTTAGCTCTTTCTTTTGAGTTTAGCTCTTTCTTGTTTCTTTTTTTTTTTTTTTTTTTTTTTTAAGATTTTATTTATTCATTTATCCTCCCCCTTGCTGCTTGTGCTCGCTGGGTCAGCTAACCACGCCGTGCGGGTGAGCTTGCCTTCACCAGGAGGCCCTCGGGAACTGAACCCGGGGCCTCCCATATGGTAAACGGGAGCCCTACTGATTGAGCCACAACCGCTTCCCTCTTGTTTGTTAATATAGGCATTTAGGGCTATACATTTTCCTCTCAAGACTGCCTTCGCTGTATCCCGTAAGTTTTGATATGTTGTGTTCTCATTTTCATTTGTCTCAATATATTTACTGATTTCACTTGCAATTTCTTCTTTGACCCACTGAATATTTAGGAATGTGTTGTTCAGTCTCCACACATTTGCAGGTTTACTTTTATCCTGTCTGTTATTGATTTCTAGTTTCATTCCATTATGATCTGAGAAGGTGCTCTGTTTAATTTCAGTCTTTTTATATTTATTGAGAGCTGTATTGTGACCTAACATGTGGTCTATCCTGGAGAAAGATCCATGGGCACTTGAGAAGAATGTATAAATCGCTGAGTTTGGATGCAGTGTTCTGTATATGTCTGTTAAGTCTAACTTGTTTATCATATTGTTCAAGTTCTCTGTTTCCTTGTTGATCTTCTGTCTAGTTGTTCTATCTAATGATGTGAGAGGGGTGTTGAAGTCTCTGACGATTATTGTAGAAATGTCTATTTCTCCCTTCAGTTTTTCCAGAGTTTGTCTCATATATTTTGGGGCACTCTGGTTAGGTGCGCAGATATTTATGACTGTTATATCTTCCTGGAGGATTGTCCCTTTTATTAATATATAATGGCCTTCCGCATCTCTTAATCACTTTTTTGCATTTGAAGTCTGTTTTGTCTGATATTAGTATAGCTACCCCTGTTCTTTTCTGTTTACTATTCACGTGGAGTATCCTTTTTCCAACCTTTTACTTTCAGCCGGCTTGTATCCTTGTGTCTGAGGTGAGTTTTTTGTAAGCAGCATATGGATGGCTCATGTTTTTTTATCCATTCTGTCAGCCTGTATCTTTTGATTGGGGAATTTAATCCATTCACATTCAATGATATTACTGAAAATGCATTATTTATTTCCTCCGTTTTATTCTTTGGTTTTCATATGTCATCTTATTTTTGTCTTTCTTTTTACTCTTTTGGTTCTCCTTTCTGCTTTTCTTTCTTCTATACTCTCCTCCAAGCCTCTCTGTCCTGTCTTTTTCTTTCAGGTTCTAAGGCTTCCTTTAATATTTCCTGCAAAGGTGCGTTCTTTTTTGCAAACTCTTAGTTTCTGTTTGTTTGTGAATACTTTATATTCACCTTCATATTTGAAGGACAGTTTTGCTGGATAAAGAATTCTCGGCTGGCAGTTTTTCTCTTTCGCTTTCCTTATTGTATCATACCACTGTCTCCTCGCCTCCATGGTTTCTGAAGAGAAATCTGCGCTAATTCTTACTGGACGTCCTTTGTACGTGATCGTTTGCTTCTCTCTTGCTGCTATGAGAATTTTCTCTTTATCTTTTACATTTGACGTTCTGAATAATATGTGTCTTGGCGTAGGTCTATTTGGATTTATTCTTATTGGGGTACGGTGTGCTTCTTGGACATATACGTTCATTTTTTATGTGAGAGTTGGGAAATTTTCAGCTATTATTTCATCAAATACTCTTTCTGCTCCTTTTCCTTTCTCTTCTCCTTCTGGAACTCCCATGACACGTATGTTCTTGCATTTTGTGTTGTCATTCAACTCTCTGAGCCCCTGCTCAATTTTTTCCATTCTTTTCTCTCTCTGTTCTTTTCTCTTCAATTTTAGCTGCTCTGTCTTAAGTATCCCTTATTCTTTCTTCTATCATTTGAGTCTGCTGTTGTATGCTTCAAATGTATTTTTGACTTCACCTATTGTCTTTCATTCCCATGAACTCTGTTACTTTTCTGTTCAGGATTTCGAGTTCTTCTTTGCGTTCGCTCAATGACTTCTTGATGTCACTGATCTCTTTAACTATATTCTCTTTCATCTCATTAATTTGATTTTGGAAATTTGTGCTCATCTCACTGATTAGTTCTCTCAAATTCTGCATCTCTTCTGGGACTTTGCTGTATTCCTTTTCTTGGGCCATGTCTTCTATTTTCTTAGTATGACTCATAATATTTTGCTGGTGCTTAGGCATCTGGTTAGTTTGTATTTTACTTAGATGCTCTATCTCTTTCTCTTTTATGGGGTTTTAGTGGCAGGAGGCTGTGAGTTACCACAGCTCTTTGATTTTTGGCTCAACCTTGATTGTTAGGATTGTTCTGATGGTTGCTCAAAACTGGGCACTGGACACAGTAATTGGTTGCAGAGTCGTTTCCTAGGGCCTTGGGCAGGGAGGCTATAGAGGCCAGGAAAAGCCTATCTCATTAATTTTCTTATGTGCACTTCCTTGGTCTGCCACGAGATGGCGCTTGTTGGCAGCTCTCAGTTCAATGCCTGGTGGGAGCGTATTTGTTGTGACACAGACCAGATCAATGTGATAGAGCTTCCTGTCTGGGGGCTAAGAGCCCTGTGATTGAAACTTTCTGAGACAGTTCTCCAGACTTCTCTCGTAGCGCCCCCCTTTTCCCAGCTAGGAAATATTTCCACTCCCTTCTGAATCCTCACAATCAGTCCCTGTTAGTAGAGGAGGAGATTGGGAGGTTTGTATATCTTTAGCCCCTTGCAGGCTCCAAGGCAAACAGTGGCGCAGCCCCACCCAGCCTGGAAGGACTCTAGGGACAGGGCAGACCAAACCTGGGAGTCCAAAGCAGGGTCATCCCCAGGTGCTCTCTCCCCTCTCCCGTGGAGTTCTCAACAATTAGTCCAGGCTAGAGGGAGGTTGCGAGGGTCGGATTTCTCCAGTCCTTTCTAGGCTCCCAGGGCAAACCGCCGTGTGGAAGGGTCCGTGGGGCTCTGCAGCCCAAATTTCAGGTCAGAACCTGAGTCAGCCTAAGGCTGTGTCCCTCTCTCTCCCCTTTCCCGGAGTGGCAGATCCCTGTAGCCCCCTTTGTCTGTGGTCCCAGGCCTAGGGGCCCGAGAGTTCTGAAGAGTGTGGGGGAGGGTGCCGGCAGCAGTAGAAGCTGCTACTTTGAACTCATGGTTCTGTTGTCGCGATTTCCCTCTTCTGTCCCTCTCTCCTCTGGGTGGTGTGCAGCCTTCACCTGCTGTCCTAAACCCTAGAAGATGTATTTCGGGTCTTTCAGCTTGTCCTCTAGCTATTTTTCTCGAGAAGAGATTCCCGTGTCTTACTAGTCCACCATCTTCCCGGAAGTCCTCAATCCATTCCTTTTTGGGGCTCACATTCACAGGCACTGTATGCCCTATAGCCAGCAGTCCC
Source organism: Tolypeutes matacus (assembly GCA_026826555.1). Lineage (NCBI taxonomy): Eukaryota > Metazoa > Chordata > Mammalia > Cingulata > Chlamyphoridae > Tolypeutes > Tolypeutes matacus. The sequence goes on from JAKSZT010054030.1 coordinate 26,085,519, forward strand.
TTGCCCCATGCTGTAAGACATGACTGATGTCCCACAGTATTTTTTTTTTTTTTTTTTTTTTTTATTATGGGTAAAAATCAAAATTCTCACAATACATACAAACATTTGTAAAATGATATATAAATATATATGCATATATGTGTATTTGCTTACAAAAATGTTATTTATATATATATATATATACATATATTTTAAGAGTTGCTTAGATTACCTAAAATATTACACGGAACCCACTGGGATTCCCATGTTGCCCACCTCCCACACCTCCCACCACATCCCACACAAACATCTCCCTCAGTGTGGCCCACCAACCTCAATGAACTTACACATCCTGGAGCCTTGCCACCAACCATAGACCACAGTTCACACTGTAGACCACACTCTCTCCCACTCAGTTCTGAGTGGTGTGTGCTGATTTAAAATGGCCTACATCCATTGCCACAACAGTACTCAGGACAACCTCCAACTCCCAAAGAAGCCCCTGTATTTCAACCGCTCATCCCCTCCCTACCCAAAAACTGTCAAGTGGCCACTGGCTCCACCTCATTGTTATAATTTCTTGCATTGCAAGAATCACCATATGTGAGCAAGAGAATACCATCCAGTCCACTCTAGTCCATAGTTCTTCCCCCAATCCAGAGGCGACTGGGATGGTGATGTCCACTCCAACTCCAAGTGAGAGAGGGCTTATATCCCATGGATATGGTGGGTGGGATGATCCTGGCTGCGGATGCAGGCCCTCTCCATTCCCTGGGATGGCCATTTCCCATCGTTGTCTCCTCACCAGGTGACTTGAATGAGTCCATTGATCTGTAGGGTAGGAGTTGCAGCTCCACCTAGATTTCATGCACAGCTGGCACATAGGTAGGCGGGAGGCTCCAGTCTCTGGAAGTATACCTAAGAAACTCCAGCATCACATGTAGGTTTGAATAGAAGGAACTGGTGAACCATGTGCAGGGAGGACTTATTTGAGTCTAATTCTGTCACTCTCAGGAGCACAGATTCCAAAATAGAACCCACTGATAAGGCATCAGTCTCTGGGGCTATCCCCCCTTATATAAGACCAGGGTATCTCCGGAGCTCTCAGGAACGCCACTGAGTGGGGTGATAGGCACTTAGATGTTCTATGAGCTACTACTGAGGTGTGCGTAAGAGTTACCTCTGGGATGACCTCCCGACTCTCTTTGAAGTCTCTTAGCCACTTGAACTCATTTGTCTTTACCGTTTCCCCCTTTTATTCAAGGTCTTTTTCCAGTTGTGTTGTCAGTTGGCACTTGGGAGAAGTTTTCAATTAGCAATAATCGTGCCTCGGATAAACCTCATTGGCTACGATACTGCCACTGCACAAAGCTGCCAGTTGGCACTTGGTATTAATCCCTCGTTGCCAGGGAGGCTCATCCCCGGGAGTCATGTCCCACGTTGGGGGGAAGGTAATGCAATCATATGCTGAGTTTGGCTTAGAGAGAGGCCACATTTGAGCAACAAGGAGGCTCTCAGGTGGCAACCCTTAGGCACCCCACAACTGCAGGCTAAGTCTCATTTACAAGAGCAAAAACTCACAAGGGTAGTCATCAATAAAAAAAATTAAAAAAAAAAAAAAAAAACATCAGTGGGTCATCCTATTTTGACAGGCACTGTCCCTACACTCAGAGGACTATTGCTGCTCCCTTGGAGATTGTGGCAGAGCTCTCCAGGCTAGGAATTCAGATTCCCTCATTTATTGGTCCCACAGTATTTTGTAGGAGAGCTCTGTGAACTGTTTTCCACACACAGGCAAAGTTCTCAGTTGGCAGATCCCTTAGGTCAACAGCAGGCATATGGGGCCAGACATATAAGCTCTCAGTATGTGCACAAGAGTTAATCTGCTCCCCCTGAACCCAGGACCAGGGATCCTCAATGCGGTCCCAGTCTGTCTCTGCCAGAAGGCAGTGAGGGTTGGAGTTGGTGCCTGGCAGGGTGCCTTGAGGGTGTTAACTGCTTTTAAGTAGGCTTTTTCTTGATTTGATGGTCTCCCTGTTACTGCAGTCTTTTAATTTTTTTGGAGCTTTGAGAAAGAGTTTTCTGCCAGTTCTTGATGTTAGCTTCTGTGAGCGGTCCCTGAAGCATCTCACTCTACCATTTTGATCATGGTGGGGCCCGACCCATATATCTTTAGTTTTTGTGTGTCCCGTACAAAGTAAAAAGTGGAGTTACAATCTGAAAATACAATAGCACTGGCATTTATGTTAATCCATGTAGTTTACCTTTACTGGAGATCTATATTTGTTCATTCAGCTTTGATCTGTTGTCTACCATCCTTCCTTTCAGCCTCAAGAGCTCCATTTATCATTTTTTGTCGGTCCATTCTAATGGTGATTAAGTCCCTCAGCATTTGTTTTTCAGGGAATGTCTTAATATCTCCTTTCTTTTTTTTTTTTTCTTCTCTCATTTAAAAAAAAATTATTGAAGTATATCATTCATACCCGAACATACATAAACAATAAGTGTATAGTAGAAGTTGTGAACTTACAAAACAAATATGCATAACATCATAAAGGGGTCCTATATATCAACCCGTCACCAATACCTTGCATTGTTCTTTCATCATTTGTAACAAATTATGAAAGAATATCATCAAAATCATACTACTAACTATAGTCCATATCTTATATTTGGTGTATTTTTCTCCCAACCCACCCTATTAGTATTTTTTAAAATATATTTTTATTACAGAAGTTCTGAACTTACAAAACAGTCATGCACATGTGTAGAATTCCCATACAACTCCCCTCTATCAACACACCACACCATGGTGGAACATTTGTTACAGATTATGAGACTATTACCACCAGCCATGATTCATGGCATGCATTTGGCACACTTACTTTTTTCTCCCCCCAAGATGGCTCCCTCATCTGTTTGCTTGCTTTTTATTGTTTTTTGTTTTGCTTGTTGTTTGCATTTGTTGTCTGCTTGTTGTTTTTTGCTCGGTTCTTTTTAGGAGGCACTGGGGACTCCCATGTGAGAGGTGGGCACTCAACTGCTCGAGCCACATCTGCTCCCCGCTTGTGTTTTTTTTTTTGCTCGTTGTCTGTGCACAATGTCTGCGCGCGATGTCTGAGTGTTTGTCTTATTTAGGAGGCACCAGGAACTGAACCTGGGCCTCCATGTAGGAGGTGGGTGCCCAACTGCTTGAGCCACATCTGCTCCCCCACATTTGGCACACTTTTTCCATGCTCTCACATTATCAACACAGTATATTTTTGGCATAGATACGTGAATATTACAATAGTGCTGTTAACCACTGTCCATAGGTCACACAGTTGTATTTTTCACGTGCATCTCTGCATTCCCACCACCCTGCAGTAGTCACGTACATCTGCTGTAAGTCACAGAAGGACACTCTTGCATCTGTGTCATCCACCACAATTCTCATCCTTCTCTGGGTTCACTGTGTTATTCAGTCCCTAGCTTATTCTCTCGCTTTCTTTCAATTGACATTTATATCCCTAGACTACCCTTTCCAGCCACATTCCCATTTATAAACCAGCTGCTACTCACTATAATGTGTTACCATCAACTCTATGCATGATTTCTATACTTTCATGGTCAAGTTAATTAAAACTTCTATGTATGTTAAGCATCAGTAGTCCTTCTCAGCTCTCTTCTTATCTCCTCTAATAACCTATACTCTAGGTTTTAACTCCATGTGTTTAGTCTACATATTTAGTTCATATTAATGAGACCATGCAATATTTGCCCTTCTCTCCTACTTATTTTTTTGTTTGTTTGTTTTATTTGTTTTTTTCCTCTCTTATTTTTGTAAAGACAGTTTTGCCAGATGTAGAATTATTGGTTCACAGATTTTTTTCTTTTCAGCACTTTAAATATGTAGTTCCACTGCTTTCTTTCCTCTGGTTTCTGATGAGAAATTGGAAGTTAACCGTATTGAGACTTCCCTGTTTTGCTTCTCTCTTGTGGCTTTCATGATTGTTAACTTTATTTTGGCATTTGACAGTTTGATTATAATGTGTCTTGGCATGGGTGCATTTAGTTTATCCACTTTGCAGTTCAGTAAGCTTCCTGGATGTGCATATTTATGTCCTCTTTTCTGTTTCGTCTCCTTCTGGAACTCCCATAATGTGTATTTTGGTAAGCTTGATGGTGGTTTACAGTTCTCTTAGGCTCTGTTTACTTTTCTTTAATCATTTTTCTTTCTGTTCCTCAGACTGCATACTTTTGTGTTATCTTTAAGATTTATTTATTTACTTTATCCATTTTAACCCCCCTTTCCCCGTTTGCTGTTTTGTGTCCATTTGCTGGGCAATTCTCCGTGTCTGTTTCCTGCCATCTCTTCTCATCCTCCTTCTCCAGTGTTCACCAGGATTCAATCCTGGAGACCTCCGAGTAGGAGAGAGGTATTCTGCCGCCTGCGCCACCTCAGCTCCTGGCTTCTGGGGCTTTCAGAGTATCTCGTCTTGTCTCTCCCCTGTTACGTCATCATCTTGCTGCATGGCTCCTGGGGCCCGACGGCTCAGCGGCACACAGAGCCTGGCAGCCCACGCGCCTTCTATATATATATTTTTTTATTTTACCGGGAGGTCCTGAGGATCGAACCCAGGTCCCTCCATATGGCATTTGAGCCACATCCGCCCCCTAAGTTTGTAGATTTTTTATTCTGCCATCTACATCCTTCTGTTCAACCCTGCAAGGGAATATTTAAAAAAATTTTTTTAGGAGGACATCGTATATGGGAAGCAGGTGCTCAGTCACTGAACTATCTGTTCCCTGTGAGAGTTGTTTTCATTTCTTTCTTTGTATTCAGGAGGTACCAGGGATAAAACCTGAGATCTTGTGCATGGGAAGCAGGCGTTCAACCACTGAGCTGTGTCTGCTCCCCTATGATAGTTGGTTTTTAGTTGTTTTTTTCATTTGTTTGTTTTTAGGAGGTATTGGAGATCGAACCCAGGACCTTGTACATGGGAAGTAGGTGCTCAACCACTTGAGCTACATGTGCTCCCCGGGAATTTGTTACTGTGGTCTTCATCTCCAGTATTTCTGTTTGCTCCTTTCTATTATTTAATTTCTTCAAAAATTTTTCTTGTTTCTCTATCATTGTCTTGATTGCCTTTAATTTTGTCCTGGTTTTCCTGCAGCTCTTTCAGTAGATTTAAGACATTAAAAAAAAAAAAAAAAAAAGACTATTTGCTGTGTTCAAAACCTGGTCTTGATTATTGATGGTTTTGAGTGCTTTCTCTTGCTCATTTTCATGGGGCATTTTTTTCTTGATTCTTTGTATGCCTGGTAATCTTTTACCTGCACGGTGATATTTAAATAATTTAATGTGTTATTACTGGATAAGTCTCAAAGTGTCTGTTCCTTGAGCTTCTGTTGAACTCTTGTTATCAGGAGCTAACCATCCAAACCACCTTTCTTAGTTTTTGCATATTGGAATGTTAGTGCTTTCCTCCAGACTGAGCATGTCTTACAGTGCACTAAAGACCAGGCAGAACTGTTATCTGGAGCTCTGAGAAAGATGGTTCTTGTTTTTTTTTGCTTGTTGCTTAAAGCATCTGGGGGGAATGGGGAGTAGAGCCCTGGAGTGTCTTACTCTCTGCCATCTTGGTGACATCCCTGGTCTATTTTCAAGTTTTTCATTGTTTAATTTTGTGGTTTTAGTTTAGTAGCTGTATACCAGAAATCTGTTGGCTTCTATAAAGGGTGTTTATTTGGGGTAGAAGCTTACAGTTACCAGGACATAAAGTATAAGTTACTTCCCTCACCAAAGTTTATTGCCATGTGTTGGGCCAAGATGGCTGCCGATATCTTCCAAGAGTTCAGGCTTCTTGGGTCCCTCTCTTCCTGGGGCTCTGTTTCTCCGGCTTACCTGTACTCTCTCCACAAGGCCAGCTGTAGACCATCAAGTGAATAGCTCTATCTCTCTCCCTGGGTCTTCTGCCATGTCTAAGGAACCGTCTCTATTTGTCTGTGTTCTTCTCCTGTGTGTTCACTTTCTGGGCTCTAGCCCAAAACTCAGGATGAAGACTCCATCTCCATCCTTTGCTGTGTCTTTTCTCTGTGAGTCCCCGCCCACCAAGTGGCGGGGACTCAATGCCCTACTGACGTAGCCCAAAGTCCTAATCATAATTTAATCAATTAAAAGTGACACCTCTGACAGACCAGTTTACAAACATAATCCAAGAACTATTTTTGGAATTCATAAACAATGCCAAACTGCTACAGTAGCTTTACATAGCTAGTGAAAAGCTATTATGCCTTGAGTTAAAGCTTTAGAGTCCTTTCGTTTGCCACATCTCCTCTGTCCTTCCCCATATCTACATCCCCCCCCCCAACTCTATTGCAGTTATTATTGAAATTGCATTAGGTTTGTATATAGGGGCATTAACTGATTGTTCCCTTTGAGGAAGCATAATGAGTTGTATTTTTAAAAACAAATCAGTTTTATTGATATACATTAATAAAGCATACAATTCATCCAAAGTGTACAGTCATTGGTATTTGTAATAATGACATAGTTGTTCATTCATCATTTCAGTCATTATTAGCACATTTTCATTATTTCAATAATAATAATGAAAAACAAGAAGTTCTTCAGCTCTCAGTGTCTCTGTGCTGTACCACCCATGGTGTACATAGCTGCTATTTCTGGCTATTCTTGCACAATTATTTATTTACTTTGTAAGCAGTTTTGTATATATGGTATATATTCATATACCATAAAATCCATCCAAAGTGTATAATTAATGACTTTGAGTATAATCACAATGTTGTGCATTCATCACTGTGAAAAATTTTAGAACAATTTTGTTACTCCAAAAAGAAAAACTTGACACCTCTTACCAGTCCTTCCCCAGCCCTACTTAACTACTAATCTCATTTCATCTTTATAAATTGAATTATATTTACATTTTATATAAATGGAACCATATAATATGTAGTACTTTGGTTTCTTTCACTTAACATAATGTGTTTTTTGGTCTGATATTAACATCTTGTAGTGTTAACATACATTTGTTCAGTTTCAAAGAAAGGTGGTCTTAAGTACACAATTTTATCCATATTCATATTTCACATGTAGTTTTACTATGCTTTACACTCCATGTTACATTTTTTAGCTTTCCTTTTAGTAACATACATGATCTTAGACTTTCCCTTTAAACTACTTTCAGCCCCACATAATAGTACTGCTAGTTATAAACATTATGTAGGACTTTGACCTTTTTTTTTTTTTTTCCATTTTCAAAGATTAACACACATCCTTTTTTATCAGTTCCGCACAAGTTAATCCTCAGCTTTCCATTCTCTAACCTAATTCTATTCTCTGATGACCCATATTCAAGTTACTAACTCTATGCAATTACATAATATATTTAGTTCATAGTAGCACAATCATACAGAATTTCTTCTTTTGTGTCTAGCTTGCTTCACTCATCATAATGTCCTCCAGGTTCATCCATGTTGTCAAATGCTTTATGACTTCATTTCTTCTTAACAGCTGCATAATATTCGATCATGTGAATATACCACAGTTTGTTTACCGTTCATCAGTCTGATGGCCACCTGGGTTGTCTTCAATTTTTGGTAATTGTGAATAATGCTGCAATGAGCATTGATGTGCAGATGTCTGTTCATGACACTGCTCTCAGTTCTTCTGGGTATATATCCAGTAGTGGTATTGCAGGGTCACGTGGCAAGTCTATATTCAACTTCTTTAGGAACTTCCAAACAGTCCTCCAGAGTGGCTGTACCAGTCTGAATTCCCACCAACAGTGAAAAAGTGTCCCTGTCTCTCCCCATGCTTTCCAATACTTATAGTTCTTTTTTTAAAAAGATTTTTTAATTCATCCTCCACCCCTTGTTGTTCGTGCTTGCTATCTGCTCTCTGAGTCTGCTTGCTGTGTGCTCTCTGTGTCGTCTTCTTTTCTTTTTTTTCAGGAGGCACCAAGAACCGAACCTGGGACCTCCCATATGAGAGGGAGGCGCTAAAATGCTTGAGCCACATCTGCTCACTACTTGTTGCGTCTCCACATTGCATCTCTGCATTCCATCTCCTCCCCTTAGCAGCAGCACGCTGTCTTACTCATCTTCTTTAGGAGGCCCTGGGAACCAAACCCGGGACCTCCCATGTGGTAGGCAGGCACTCAACTGCTTGAGCCACTTCCGCTTCCCTCTCTGGCTTTTTAAATAGTAGCCATTCTCATAGGTGTGAAATGATATCTCGTTGTAGTTTTGACTTGCCTTTCTGTAATCATTAATGATGTAGAACATTTTTCATGTGTTTTTTTTGCCATTTGTATTTCTTTTGATAAGTGTTTATTCGAGTCTTTTGCCCATTTTTTAATTGGGTCATTTGTCTTTTCATCAATGAGTTGTAACATCTTTTTTTTTTCTTTTTGGTGAACAGTACTATGAGTGTCCTGTCCGTCCCCCCGTCCCCCTCCCCCCCGGCTTGCTGTCTGTATCTATTCGCTGGGTGATCTTCTGTGTCTGTTTCTTGCCTTCTCTTCTCATTTTTCTCCTCCAGGCTTCACTGGGATTCAATCCTAGAAACCTCTGATGTGGGATAGAGGCACCCTGTCACTTGTGCCACCTCAGTTCCTGGTTTCTGCTGCGTCTTGCCTTGGCTCTCCCTAGAGTCTCTCTTTTGTTGCATCATCATCTTGCTGCATGGCTTGGTGGGCCTGTGGCTCACCGGCTTGCCTTTTTTATTTTTTATTTTACTTTACCAGGAGGTCCTGGGGATTGAACCCAGGTCCTTCCATATAATAGACTGATGCCCAATCACTAGAGCCACATCCATTTCCTTGTAACATCTCTTTATATATCATGGATATTAAACCCTTATCAAACATGTGATTTCCAAATATTTTCTCCCATTGAGTCGGCTGCATTTTTACCATTTTGACAAAGTTCTATAAGGTACAAAAATGTTTAATATTGAGGAGGTCCCATGTATCTATTTGTACTTTGTTGTGCATGCTTTGGGTGTCAGGTCCAAGAAACCACCACCTACCACAAGGTCTTTAAGATGTTTACCTACATTTTCTTCCTGTGGTTTTATGGTCCTGGCTTTTATATTTAGGTCTTTTTTCCATTATGAGTTGATTCTTGTATAGGGAGTGACAAAGGGGTCCTATTTCATTCTTTTGGTTATAGATATCCAGTTCTCCCAGTACCATTTGTTGAAGAGACTGTTTTGTCCCAGTAGGTTTGTCAAAAACCAGTTGACCGTAGAGGTGAGGGTTTATTTCTGAACTATGAATTCTGTTGCACTGATCAGTGTGTCTGTCTTTATGCCAATATCATGCTGTTTTGACCACTGTAGCTTTGTAATGTGTGTGAAGGTCAGGCAGTGAAATTCCTCCCACATTGCTCTTTTTTTTTTTTTTAAGAATGCTTTTGGCTATTCGGGTGCACTTTCACTTACAAATGAATTTGGTGTAATTGCCTTTTATATTTTTGTAATAGAAGAGGAGGCTGTTGGAATTTTGATTAGTTTTGCATTGAATCTGTAAATCAGTTTGGGTAAGATTGACATCTTCACGATATTTAATGTTCCAGTCCATGAACACAGAATGTCTTTCTATTTGTTTAGGTCCTCATTGATTTCTTTTCGCAGTGTTTTGTAGTTTTCTCCATATAGGTCCTGTACTTCTTTGGTTAAATTGATTCCTAGGTATTTGAGTCTTTTTGTTGCTATTGTAAATGGAATCCCCCCCACCCCGATTTCCTCCTCAGATTGTTCAATACTAGTATATAAAAGCATTACTGATTTTTGTGTATTGATTTTGTATCCTGCCACTTTGCTGAACTCATTAACCCAAGTAGCTTTGTTTTAGATATTTCAGAATTTTCTAAATATAGGATCATGTCATCTGCAAATGGTGACAGATTTACATCTTTTCTTATTTGGATGCCTTTAATTAGTTTTTCTTGTCTAATTGCGCTAGCTAGAACTTCTAGCACAATGTTGAATAACTGTGGTGTCAGTGGGCATCCTTGTCTTGTTCCTGATCTTAGAGGGAAAGCTTTCAACCTTTCCTCATTGAGTACGATGTTGGCTGTGGGTTTATCATATATGCCTTTCATCATATTGAGGAATTTTTCTTCTACTCCTATCTTTTTTTTTTTTTTTTTTTTTAAGATTTATTTATTTCTACCCCCCTCCCCCCATTGTTTTGCGCTGTCTGTGTGTGCTTCTGTCTGCTTGTCTTCTCTTTAGGTGGCACCGAGAACCAATCCTGTAACCTTCTGGAGTGGAGAGATGCTGCTCAATCTCTTGCACCACCTGGTCTTCTGTGTCTCGTTTCTCTTCTGTATCTCTTTTTGTTCCGTCATCTTGCTGCGCCAGCACTCCTGTGTGGGCCAGCTTGCTTTTCATCAGGAGGCCCCAGGAATCGAATCCTGGACCTCCTACATGGTAGACGAGCCCAATTACTTGAGCCACAGCCATTTCCCCTACTCCTGTCTTTTGAAGTGTTTTTATCAAGAAAGGATGCTGGATTTTGTGGAATGCCTTTTCTATGTCGATTGAGATGATCGTGTGTTTTTTTTCCCTTCAGTTTGCTAATGTGGTGTATTACATTAATTGATTTTCTTATGTTGAAGCAATTTTGCATACGAAGAATAAATCCATTTGGTCGTGATGTATAAGTTTTTTGATATCCTTTTGGATTTGATTTGCAAGTGTTTTGTTGAGAATTTTTGCATCTGTGTTCATAGAGAGATTGGTCTGTAATTTTCTTATAGTGTCATTATCTGGCTTTGGTATTAGGGTGGTTGACTTCATAAAATGTGTTGGATAATTTTCCCTCCTCTTCAATTTTTTGGAAGAGTTTAAACAGGATTGGTGTTCATTCTTTTAAAAATGCTTAGTAGAATCCATCTGTGAAGCCATCTGGTCCTGGACTTTTCTTTGCTGCGAGATTTTTGATGATGGATTTAATCTCATTAAATGTGATTGGTTTAAGTTCTTATATTTCTTGTAGTGTCAGTTGTAGGTTGTTTGTGCATTTCTAGGAATTTGTCCATTTCATCTAGGTTGTCTAGTTTGTTGGTATACAGTTTCTCATAATACCCACTTTTTAAAAATATATCTTTTTTAATTTTAATTTTTATTTATTTCTCCCCACCCCCTCATTGTTTTTGAGCTTGCTGTTCATTGTGTGCTCATCTTTCTTTTTAGTAGGCATCGGTAACTGAACCCAGGGCCTCCCATGTGGGAGGGAGGGGCCTAATCACTTGAGCCACCTCTACTCCCTGCTTTGTTGTGTCTCTCATTACGTTTTCCTCATTGTGTCTCTTCTTGCATCATCTTGTTATGTCAGCTTGCCGTGCCAGCCCATCTCACCAGCTTGCTGTCTTGCTCGTCTTCTTTAGGAGGCACTGGACCTGAACCTGGAACCTCCCCTGTCATAGGCGGGAGCTCAATCACTAGAGACACATCCACTTCCCTCTCATAATATCCTCTTTTGATCATTTTTATTTCTGTGGGGTCACTCCTAACTTTCCCCCTTTCTTTTCTTATTGCATTTATTTGTATCTTCTCTTTTTTTCTTTGTAACTCTAGCTAGTGATTTGATCTTCTCAAAGAACTAGCTTTTGGTTTTGTTGATTTTCTCTATTTTTTTTGTTCTCAATTTATTTCTGCTCTAATCTTTATTATTTCTTTCAGCTTTTTTAATGATTGGGCTGCTGTTCTTTTTCTAGTTTCTCTAGTTCATTTAAATCTTTGAGTTTACCTCTTTCTTCATTTTTAATGTAGGTGTTTAGGGCTATAAATTTTCCTCTCAAGACTGCCTTTGCTGTATCCCATAAGTTTCTTTTTTCTTTTTTTAGGTTAGACAAGGGAGTAAAGAGTTTAATTAGGAACAAAAAAACTGGGAAAAGTACACGGTCCAATTCCTGGACTGCGGGCCTACTGCAAGGTGAGTTGTGTGCAGGGTCCCAAGACAGGTCTTTTAAAAGTCTTTCCTCCTCCCCCTTCATGATGTTGGGGGTGGGGCCCCAGCTCTTTGCTGTTTGGTTGGTTTCCCCACCTGTCATTTCTCAGGGGCTAATGGTGAGGCCTTTGAGGGTATCTGGGGCTTTCCCTCTCGTTCCAAATGAGATTCTCATGGCCGGAGTTTCGTGAGATCCCTCAGGAGGTTTCTAGGTGGGGTCGCACGGACATGATGTCTGTCGGGCCAGCTGCCTTCCCCCTTTCACTATAGTAACCTGCCTCCACTTCCCCCTCGGAGAGTTTACACCCTATTCTTAAGGGGCTACTAAAGGGTGGTGATCATTCTTCTGTAGCTTCTTTCTGCTGGTTAGGGTGAGCAGGCCCTACCTGACAATGTGTAAAACCCTCTGGCTATTGCAGTTGAGGGAATACAGGTCTGGCACCCTGGTTTGAGCTGGATGAAATCCCTGTCTGACTGATATGGCATTGACTCTGTAGGAAATAAACTTAATTAGAAATTAGAAGATACATGGTCCTGTTAAAAGGATAAAGAGTATGGTGGTAAGCAGGCCCCAAAAGGGGGCCAGCCATGACATACTGGACCATGACTGAGGAGGGCCAGCTGGCTTCAGAGACTGCATCCTCCCAAAGTTGATGGGAAACAACATTCTTCCTTGAGTTCTTTTATGCTATTGGTTAATTCTAGAGAGAGAGTGTGGTAGACCTGCTGGGTTTGGTTTAAATTGTCAACCCCAGTTCCCATGGAGGTGGTTATGCTTAGGACAGCTATGTGAGGTATGAAGAGAGGCACTTCCCTAGACATAAACTCACAAAGACCGAATAGGCAACAACAGGACAGGCATGTGGCAAGCAAAATAAAGAGAGTGCTTAAGAGAGCCATTCCTTTATCTTGTACACATGTTCATTAACTACTTAGAAAATGAATTAAATTTACCAGGATTTTTAACATGTTTAATATCCTTCTTCATATAATATAGAATAGAAGAAACATAGGTACACTCCTTAATACTAATGCACTAATGAATGCATAAGTTTCTCTTTGAGATGCAATTAATAGACCTAAGCTCCAGGTTTGCAGTACCATACATGTTGTCTCTCTATGGGAGGAGGCCATAATCCATTTGTGCTTGCTTAAGTTCTACTCACATTATTCAGGTAATTGTTACTGTACTTGGTATGTCCTTCACACAGTAAGCATGCTGCAGCCCAGTTGATCCTAGATCCTGTACGTTTGATAAGTGTGGCCTTGTTTTAATTTGTCTCAATATATTTACTGATTTCACTCGCAATTTCTTCTTTGACCCACTGATTATTTAGGAGTGTGTTGTTTATCCTCCACACATTTACAAGTTTACCTTTTTCCTATCAATTCTTGATTTCCAGTTTCATTGCACTGTGATCTGAGAAGGTGCTTTGAATAATTTCAGTCTTTTTATTTTTATTGAGAGCTGCCTTGTGCCCTAACACGTGTTCTATCTTGGAGAAGGATCCGTGGGTACTTGAGACAAACGTATAACCCACTGAGTTGGATGCAACATTCTGTATATATCGGTTAGATCTAACCCGTTTATCATATTGTTCAAATTCTGTTTCCTTGTTGATCTACTGTCTAATTGTTCTATCTATTGCTCTGAGTGGTGTGTTAAAGTCTTCAACGATTATTTTAGAGATGTCTCTTTCTCCCTTCAGTTTTGTCAGAGTTTTCCTCATGTATGGGTACCCTGATTAGGTGCATAGATATTTAATCTCCTGGTGGATTGTTCCTTTTAAAAATATATAATGGCCTTCTGTACCTCTTATAACTTTTTTGCATTTAAAGTCTGTTTTGTCAGATATTAGTATAGCTCCCCCTGCTCTTTTTTGGTTACTATTTGCTTGGGGTATCTTTTTCCAGCTTTCACTTTCAGCTGATTTGTGTCCCTGGGTCTACAGTGAGTCTCTTGTAAGCAGCATATGGATGGCTCATGTTTTTTTATCCATTCTGTCAGTCTCTATCTTTTGATTGGGGAATGTAGCAGTTTGACATTATTTATGAATTCCAAAAATAGATATTGGATTATGTCTGTAAACTAGTCTGTTCCTCTGAGCGTGATTAAATTATGATTAGGGCTTTGATTGGGCCATGCCAGTAGGGTGTTGAGTCCCTGCCCCTTGGTGGGTGGGGATAGAAGACATGGCAAAGGACAGAATTGGAGTCCTTGATATCCTGCATCTCTTCTGGGCCTTTGATATATTCCTTTTCTTGAGCTGTGTTTCATAGTTTCTTAGTATGGCTCATAATTTTTTGCTGATGTCTAGGCATCTGATTAGGATGGTAGTTTACTCAGATGCTCAATTTCTCTCTCTTCTGTAGGGATTTAATGGTGGGAGGCTGTGTGTTACTGCTGTCATTTGATTCTTGGTTCTACCTGGATCGTTAGAATTGTCCCTGTTAGTTGCTCAAAACTGGACTGTGGACCCAGTAATGGGTTGCAGACCCACTTCCTAGAGCCTTGGGGACAGAGGCTGTAAAAGCCAGAAAAAGCCTGTCTTATTTTTAATTTTCTCACGTGCACTTCCTTGGTCTGCCAGCAGACAGCGCTCTTTGGCAACCCTCTCAGTTCAGTGCTTGGTTGGAGTGTGTTTGCTGCAACATGGACTGTATAAATGTGGCATAGGTTCCTTCCTGGTGGTTAAGAGCCTTGTAATTCATACTTTCTCAGAGACAGTTCTCTAGCCTTTGCTGGCAGCTCCTTCCCTTTTCCCGGGTAGGAAATAATTCTACTCCCTTCTGCATCCTCAAAATCAATCTCGGTTAGTGGAGAGAGAAATTGAGCAGGTTGAAGCTGTTTAGTCCCAGATCTCTTCAGTTCATTGCTTGCTCCCAAGGCAAACAATGGCACCGCCCCACCTGGCCTAGATGGGCTCCTGGGATACTGCAGACCAAATTTGTGGGTCAGAAGTTGAGTCAGCCTTACGCTGTGTCCCTCTCTCTCTCCCCTTTCCTGGGGCGGTGGATCCCTGGATCTTCCCTTTGTCTGCAGCTTACTGGCTCAGAGGCCTGAAAATTCTAAAGTGTCTTTAGTGTTGGAGAGGGGCCAGGCAGTAGCAGGCACTGGTTTCAACTCTCAGAGTTTTGCTGTTGGGATTCCTCTACTTGGTCCCTCTCTCTTCTGGGTGGTGTCCAGGCTTTGCCTGGTGTCCTAAACCCTAGAAGATCTTTTTCCAGGCCATTTCAGCCTATCCTCTAGCTATTTTTTACAAGAGATGGTATCTTTCTAGTCCCACCATCTTCCCGGAAGTCTCTGCATGAATTTATTTTCACTTTTTTGACTAAGTCCTGTGAGTTGTAAAAGTATTTAATTTTGTGGAGGTCTTATTTATCTATTTTATCTTTTGTTGTGCATGCTTTGGGTGTAAGGTCCAAGAAATCACTACATGCCACAAGGTCTTTACGATTTTTCCCTACATTTTCTTCTAGAGGTTTTATGATTTTGACTTATATTTACGTCTTTGATCCCGCTCCCCCACCCTCTTTTTTTTAATTCATTTTTGAGTTGATTTTTGATTGGAATAGAGATAGGGGTCCTTTTTTATTCTTTTGGTTATGCATATCCAGTTCTCCCAGCGCCATTTGTTGAAGAGACTTTTGTCTTATTAACATGGATTTGCTAAGTTTTTCGAAAACATGTTGGCCATAGAGGTGAGGGTTTGTTTCTGGACTCTCAGTTCTATTCCAAAGATTGATATGTCTATCTTTATGACAATACCATGCTGTTTCAAAATTTTTTCCAAGTCACATTGGACACCATTTGCATTTCATTAGAATTCCATCCTAACAGTAAAATCACATAGCCCCACCACACAGAGAAGGGGGAAAAACTGTTTTGGCCCTCTGTAAAGGGGAGAAAAAGTAGCATTGCTTTTTGGAGGGCAGAGGAAACAGAAGAGACGGTATTTGAAGGCTTTCGTGGCTCTGAGCTCCCTTGGAGAGAGTTGAGGTTCTTTTGCCTGGCAGTGGTCTGTCTGTATTATCATAGGCTCAAATTTCACTCCACTGCAGGCTTGCCTTATTCACTTATTACCATCCTGTTTTGACCACTGTAACTTTTTAATATGTTTCAGTGTCAGGCAGTGAAATTCCTCCCACATTGCTCTTCTTTTTTAGAATGCTTTTGGGTGTTTGGGTTCACTTTCCATTCCAAATGAATTTGGTAATTGCCTTTTCCATTTCTGTAATAGAAAAGTAGGCTGTTGGAATTTTGCTTGGTATTGCATTGAATCTATAAATCAGTTTGGATAGGATTTACATCTTCATGATATTTAGTCTTCTAGTCCATGAACTTGGCATGTCTTTCCATTTGTTTAGATCTTCATTGATATTTATTTATTTATTTAGCATTGTTATGTAGTTTTCTGCTTATAGGTCTTTTACTTCTTTGGTTAAATTGATTCCTGGATATATGAGTCTTTTTGTTGCTATTGTAAATGGAATTTTTCCCCTGATTTCCTCAGATTGTTCAATACTAGTATAGAGAAACATTACCCATTTTTGTGTGTTGATCTTGTATCCTCTACCACTTTGCTGAACTCGTTTAGTTCCGGTAGCTTTGTTGCAGATATTTCACAGTTTTCCAAATACAGGATTATGTCTTCTGCAAACAGGGTTTTACTTCTTCTTTTCCTGTTTAGATGCCTTTTATTTATTTATTTTCCTTGTGTAACTGCTTTAGCTAGAACTTCTAGCATAATGTTGAATAACAATGGTTGACAGTGGGCAACCTTGTCTTGTTCCCGATCTTAGAGGGTAACCGTTCAACCTTTCCACATTGAATACAATGTTGGCTGTGGGTTTTTCATACATGCCTTTTATCATATTGAGGAATTTTCCATCTATTCCTGTCTTTTAAAGTATTTTTACTAAGAAAGGATGCTGGATTTTGTCTAATCCCATTTTTGCGTTAATGGATATGATCACTTTTTTTTTTTTCCTCCAATTTGTTAATGTGGTGTATTACATTAATTGATTTTCTTATGGTAAACTAGCCTTACATACCAGGAATAAATCCCACTTGGTCTTGATGTATAAATTTTTTGATATGCTTTTGTAATTCATTTGCAGGTATTTTATTTAGAATTTTTGCATCTATGTTCATTAAAGAGTCTGTAATTTTCTTTTCTTGTGGTGTTTTTATCTGGCTTTGGCATTAGGGTGATATTGGCTTCATAAAATATGTTGTGTAATTTTCCCTCCTCTTCAGCTTTTTTGGAAGAGTTTATACAGGATTGCTGTTCATTCTTTTAGAAATGCTTGGTAGAATCCACCTATGAAGCCATCTGGTCCTGGACTTTTCTTTGTTGGGAGATTTTTATGTTGGATTTAATCTCATTAAATGTTATTGGTTTAAGTTCTTATATTTCTTGTAGCATCAGTTGTAGGTTGTTTGTGCAATTCTAGGAATTTGTCCATTTCATCTAGGTTGTCTAGTTTGTTGGCATACAGTTTCTCATAATATCCTCTTTATGATCCTTTTTAATTCTCCGGGGTCGTAACTTCGCCCCTTTCATTTCTGATTTTATTTATTTGCATCTTCTCTCTCTTTTTCTTTGTTAGTCTAGCTAGGGCTTTGTCAATTTTATTGATCTTCTCAAAGAACCAGCATTTGGCTTTGTTGATTTTCTCGTTTTTTTTCCCTTCTCAATTTCATTTATTTCTTCTCTAATCTTTATTATTTCTTTCCTTCTGCTTACTTTTGGGTATGGTTTGCTGTTCTTTTTCTAGTTTGTGCGGTTTAGTTTTGCCAGAGTTTGCCTCACATATTTTGGGGCACCTTGGTTAGGTGCATTGATATTTACGAATGTTATTACTTCCTGGTGGATTGTTCTTTTTATTAATATATAATTGCCTTAAAAAAAAAATATATATATATATATATATATAATGGCCTTCTATATCTCTTGTAACTGTTATTTTTTCTATTTCAAGTTTGCTTTTTCCGATATTAGTGTAGCCACCCCTTGCTCTTTTTTGATTACTGTTTGTTTGGAGTATCTTTTTCCAGGCTTTCACTTTCAGCCAGTTTGGATCCCTGGGTCTAAGGTGAGTCTCTTGTAGACAGCATATGGATGACTTATGTTTTTTATCCATTCTGTCAGCCTGTATCTTTTGATTGGGGAGTTTAATCAATTCACATTCAATGATATTATTGTAAATGCGTTATATACTTCTATCATTTTATTCTTTGGTTTTCATATGTTATATCTTACTTTCGCCTGTCTTTTTACTCTTTTGTTATCCTTTCTTCTATACTCTTCCCTAAGCCTCTCTATCCTGTCTTTTTCTTTCAGGCTGTAAGGCTTTCTTTAATGTTTCTTGCAAAGGTGGATTCTTTTTTGTGAACTCTCTTAGCTTCTGTTTGTTTTGTGAATATTTTAAACTCACCTTTATGTATGAAGGAGAATTTTGCTGGGTAAAGAATTCTCGGCTGGCAGTTTTTCTCTTTCAGTATCCTAATTGTATCATACCACTGTCGTCTTGCCTCCATTTACTGTTTCCTCACATGCACTTACTTGTTCTGCCAGCAGATGGCACTCTTTGGCTGCCCTCTCAAGTCAATACCTGTTTAGCATGTTTGTGGCAGCAGGGACTGGATCATTGTGATGGAGGATACTGCATAGAAGCTAAGAGCTTCCTAATTCAAACTTTCTCAGAGGTAGTTCTCCATCCTTTGCTAGCAGCTTCCTCCGTTTTCCTTGGCAGGAAATAATTCCACTCCTCTCTGTGGCCTCAACATCCAGTCCGTATCAGCATAGAGGGAGATTGAGAGGGTCAGATCTGTTTAGTCACTTGCTGCTCCCAAGGTAAACAATAGTGTGGCCCCCCCCCTCCCCCCCCAGCCTGGAAGGGCTTGTGGGACACAGCAGACCAAATTTGGGAGTCAAAAGCTGAGTCAGCCTTAGGCAATGTCTCTTTCTCTCCCCTTTCCTGGGGAGGTAGATCCCTAGGGCCCCCTTTGTCTGAGAATTCAAAAGTGTCTATACAATGGGAGCATGCTGGCAGTTGCAGCTGTGTTTTTTTGTTTTTGTTTTTGTTTTTTTAAAGATTTATTTATCCCCCTTCCCCGTTGTTTTGCACTCGCTGTCTGCTCTCTTTGTGTTCTGTGTCTGCTTGTCTTCTCTTTAGGCGGCACCGGGAGCTGATCCTGGGACCTTCCAGAGTGGAGAGAGGCTTTTCATTCTCTTGCATCATCTCAGCGACTTGTTCTGCTGAGTCTCTTATTGTCTCTCTTCTGTGTCTCTTTTTGTTGCGTCATCTTGCTGTGCCAGCTCTCTGTGCAGGCCAGTACTCCATGTAGGCCTGCACTCCTGCGCGGGTCAGGTCTCCACGCGGGCCAGCTTGCTTACACCAGGAGGCTCTGGGAATCAAACCCTGGACCTCCCATATGGTAGACGGGAGCCCAATCACTTGAGCTACATCTGCTTCCTGCAGCTGTGGTTTTTAACTCACAATTTTGCCATTGTGATAACTTTTCCTTTGCCTCTCTCTCTTCTGGGCGATGTCCAGCCTTCCCCTGGTGTACTAAACCCTAGAAGATTTTTTCCAGGCTGTTTCTGCCTGCCTCTAGCTATTTTTCCTGGCCAAGAAGAGAGTCCTGTGTCTTTCTAGTCTGCTGTCTTCCTGGAAGTTACCATAAATGGAAGTTTTTCCATTTATATAATTGTACTTGTTTACGTTTTGGGGAATTTCCCTTTATTTAGGTTCTACATAATTCTTTTACATTTATTCCCTGATACTTTTTGTCTTGTTCTTCTTACAAATGCAATTTTTACATCTTTTTGTTAAATTGGTTTTCATTTTCAACCCATTATATTTGGTAACAGCTTTATTGATATATAATTCACCTTACTATTTCCCTATTTAAATTGTTCAGTTTAATGGCTTCCATTATGTTCACAGAGACATGTAATCATCACCCCAGTCCAGTCCAGAACACTTTTATAACCTCAAAGAGATACATACCTTTTCTAGGTATATATCGCAAAGTTGAAAACAGGGATTCAAACTGGGACTTGTGCACCAATGTTCACAACAGCAGCATTGTGCACAATAGTCAAATGATGGAAAGAATCCAGTGTCCATCAACAAATGAATGCATGAAGAAAATGTGTTATATGTTGAAGTAATGTGTCCATAATTTGTTAAGCTGCCTTTTGTCTGTTATTTTATTTTTTGAAGTTCAAGTGAAGTTTAAAAAGTTTGTAATGAAGAAAAATGGAAAATGTGTATATATGCAGTGGAATATTATTTAGCCATAAAAAGGAGTGGCGTTCTGATATATGCTACAACATGGATGGTCCTTGAAAACATGTTGAATAATATAAGGCAGTCACAAAAGGACAGTTACTGTGTTTCCACTTATATGAAATATCTGGAGTACACAGATTTATAGAGGCACTAAGTAGATTAGAGGTTGCCATGGGCTAGAGCTGGGGAGTTGGGATGGACAGTTACTGCTTTTGTGTGTTGAGAGTTTCTGTCTGGGGTGATAAATAATGTAATTAATATCATTGAATAATATCCTTAAAAATTGTTACAGGGGAATATTTTATGGTATACACATGTTCCCACAACAAAAATGATTTGAAAAAATACAATATGGGAGTGGGTGTAGACCTGTGGTTTGAGTACCTGCTTCCCAAGTATGTGGTCCTGGGCTCAATTCCCAGTACCTCCTTTAAAAAAAAAAAAAAAAAAAAAAAAAGATACAATAAACTTCCCCTATTCACTTAATTTTTTTAAAAGATTTATTTATTTACTTTTTTATTCCCCCTGCCCCCCCTCCGCTTGCTGTCTGTGTCCATTCCCTGGGTAATCCTCTGTGTCTGTTTCCTGTGTTCTCTTCTCATTCTTCTCCTCCAGTCTCACTGGGATTTGATCCTAGGGACCTCTGATGTGGGAGAGAGGCACACTGCCACGTGCGCCACCACAGGTCCTGGTTTCCGGTGCATTTCGCCTTCACTCTCCTGTGTCTCTCCCTTGCTGCATCATCATCTTGCTGTGTGGGGCCTGGCTCGCCTGCACACCTTCTATTTTTATTTTACTAGGAGGTCCCAGGGATAGAACCCGGGTCCTTCCATATGGCAGACGGACGCCCAACCACTTGAACCACCCCCTCCACCCCCATTCGCTTTAACTATCATCTCCTAAATTCTCATCTACTTCATCTCTAAGAAGCTACCAGTCTACTTTCTTTCTTTATTTGCCTATTTAGGACATTTCATTTAATTGTAATAATAAATATTTGTCTCTTTGTGTATCCCTTATTTTACTCAACATAATGTCCTCAGGGTTCCTCACGTTGAGCATTTATCAGAGCTTCATTATTTCCGTGGAATCGTATTACATTGTATTTACATACTACATATTGTTTATTCATTCATATGTTGATGGGCTCTTGGGTTATTTCCTTCCTTTTGCTATTATGAACATTGGGTTTCTGTGAATATGTGCAGCATTTTTTTTTGTTGTTGTTTGTTTCTTTTTAGAAGCCACACTTTGTTTCTATTTAAAAATGCTCTATGTGCAGCTTTTTGTATGGATATAATTTCATTTCTCCTTGGGTATGCACCTAGGTGTGGAATTATTGCGTTAAATGGTAACTCTGTATTTAACTTTTTAGGAATTGTCATACTTTTTGAAAGTGCTGCAACATTTTACATTCTCTTTTGCAGTGTAGGAAGTGTTTTGATTTCTTAATTTCCTCATCAACATTTGTTATTTCCTAAGTTTTTATTACAACCATCCTAGTTGGTGTGAAGTGTGGTATACCTTTGTGGTTTTCATTAGCATTTCTCTAATGTCTAACATTGAGAGTCTTTTCATGTGCTTATTGGTCATTTACATATCTTTTGGAGAAATTTCTATTCAAGTCCTTTACCCATTTGTTAATTGGGTTGTTTGCCTTTTTTTATAGTGTTCTTAGAGTTCTTTATATAATCTAGATATAGGTCCTTTGCCACATAAATGATTTGCAAATATTTTCTCCCATTCTGTGGGTTTTATTTTCACTTTCTTGATGGAGTCCTTTGAAGTACATTTTAATTTTGATGAAGTTCAGTTTGTCTTTTTCTCCTTATTTTATTTTTTCCATCTTTTGGTGTCAGATATAATTATCCTTTGCCAAATTGAAGCTTACAAAGGTTGCCTGTATGTTTTCCTCTGGGAGTTTTTTTTTTTTTTTGAGGTACTGGAACTGGCATTCAACCACTAAGCCACATCAGCTCCCATGTTGGGTTTTTTGTTTGCTTGTTGTTTGTTTTTCTTTTTGTTTTTTTTTTTTTTGTTTGTTTGTTTGTTTTTAGGAGGCACCAGGATGAACCTGGGACCTCCCATGTGGGAAGCAGGTGCTTAACCTCTGGAGCCACATCTGTTCCCCTCTGGGAGTTTTTTCTCTTTTTTTAAACAAACCAATTTTATTTGAAGACTCATTTTTAGGTTAACTTTCACCATTATCCAGTTTGTAACAGGTGAACCCCAAATCTGATTTCCTAGGCACAAGCAAGCTTGACAAAGTTAAACACAGATTTCAAAGTTGAACACAAAGTTAAGCACATATTAATTAATTTTATTGATACATATCAATAAAGCATACAAATCATAGAAATCTGTTTTTTTTTTTTAATATTTTGGCTTTTTCATTTAGTTCTGTGATCAATTTTGATTAATTTTTGGACATTGTATGAGGTGTAAGTGTCTAAGTTCATTGTTTTGTATAAGCACCAGTTGTGGAAAAGACTATTCTTCCCTATTGAATGATCCTGGTACCATTGTTTATTTATTTATTTATTTATTTATTTATTTAATCCATTTTAAACCCCCCTTTCCCCATTTGCTGTTTTGTGTCCATTCGCTGGACAATTCTCTGTGTCTGTTTTCTGCCATCTCTTCTCATCCTCCTCCTCCAGTCTTCACCAGGATTTGATCCTGGAGACCTCCAATGTAGGAGAGAGGTGTTCAGCTACCTGCGCCACCTCGGTTTCTGGCTTTCAGAGCTTTCGGAGCATCTCGTCTTGTCTCTCCCTGTTAGGTCGTCATCTTGCTGCATGGCTCCCGGGGCCTGGTGGCTCACCAGCACACAGAACCTGGCAGCCCATGCGCCTTCTATATATATAAAAATTTTTTTTTTTTTCCTTTTCTTTTTAATTTTACCGGGAGGTCCTGGGGATCGAACCCAGGTCCCTCCATATGGCAGACGGACGCCCAACCGTTTGAGCCACATCCGCCCCCATGGTACCATTGTTGTAATCAGTTGTCCAAAGATAAATGGTTCATTTCTGGAGTCTCACTTCTATTCATCTGATGTATATGTGCATATTTATGCCAGTATCATACTCTGTGATTACTGTAGGTTTATAGTCATTATTTTCTTTATTAAAAAATTTTTTTTTATCTTTTAAAATTTTTACTTTTAATTATTTTTTTAATAGTCATTTTTGAAACTAGGAATATTGAATTCACCAACATTGTTCTTTTTAAGATTGTTTTGGGTAGTCTTTTTTTTTTTTTTTTTTTTCTTTTTTTTTTAAGCTTATGTATTCTTACATAACTCTAAAAGTGATCTACATGGGACTCAAATATTTTCACACCAATATTCAGAGCAGTATTATTCATAATTGCCAAAAGATGGAAGCAGTCTAAGTGTCCATTGACTGATGAATGGATAAGAAAATGTGGTAATATACATACAGTGGAATATTACTCTGCTGTAAAAAGGAATGAAGGTCAGATACATAGGACAATGTGGATTAACCTTGAAGACATCATGTTAAGTAAAATAAGCAAGGAGTAAAAGGACAAATATTGTATGATCTCACTGATTTGAAACAATTAGAATGAGCAAACTCATATAATCAGAATATAGAATAAAGATTACCAGGGGACAGGGTAGGAACAGGGAATGGGAAGTCAAGGCTTTAAAATATATGGGGTTTCTATTTGGAATGGTAGAAATGTTTTGGTAGTGGATGGTGTTGATGGTAACAAAACATTGTGAACATAATTAACAGCACTGAAATAAATATCTGAATGTGATTAAAAGGAGGAACTGTTAGGTTGTGTATATGGTAATAGGATAATAATAAAAGTAAAAATCCATGTAAGTACACTACACAAACAGTGAACCCTAAGTTAAACCACAAACTTTAGTTAATAGCATGGTTATAAAATTGTGCTATTATCAATTGTAACAAATATTCCACACCAATGCAAAGTGTTGATATTGGTTTGTATGGAAATCCTGCATTTTATGCATAATGGTTCTATAAACCCACAACTTCTCTAATAAAGAAAAATAAATGGAAAAAAGGAAAAAAATATGAACTGCAGCTTATTTACACCAAATTAATATATCAAAAAAGGTACAGAACAAAAATGCCGAAAGAGGATGGGAAGAAATGAGTGCCAATGAAACTATCACCAAGCTTCCACACAGCAGCTAAGAAGAAATGTGGGACAGGGACTATGTTCATCTCATGGGAGCCTGGAACCAGTCTTACGGGCAACCTTAGTGTTCTTGCTGTTTTCTTTTTTTTTTTTTTTTTTTTTACCGGGAGGTACCGGGGATTGAACCCCGGTCTCTCCATATGGTAGACGGACGCCGAACCTTTTGAGCCACATCCGTTTCCCTTTGCTGTTTTCTTTGTCTGTGTTTGGACTAGTTTTTCCCTGCATCCCTTTTTTAATGGTCTTAGATTGAACAAAATTAAACCTCTCTCTGTATATCAGTAACAATTTAATGTTAGTCACGTTTTAGGCATAATTTCAATGTCTTCTAATAAGTGTTTTTTGTTGTTGTTGTTGTTGTTGTTTGTCCATTTTAGATACTTTGAAAAAAGCATTTTTTCCCAAAACTTTACCCTGGGTGCTATTAAAAGAACCACAAAACCATAAGGATGGAAGGGCTAAATTTTTTTTTCTTTCCTTTTTTCTGGTTTACTACAACTCCCACCACAAGTTCCGTTTTGTGTTTTCTGTTCTTACCTGTAGGGGCCATGAAAATGTAGTATCCCCATGAGAGCAAAATAAAGTGGTGTGATTTGGATACCAGTTTTAAGTCTCTTTGCTCTTGGCCAAAGGCTGTTCACTGAACAGTTTCACTACTTTCATGGATTTGAAATCAGGGATTCTGGCAACTTCACCAAATAGCCTGGCACTCAGTTGAGTCATGCGCAAGGCATAGTCTGAAAGTGAAGACATTTCTTGAGTAGCAAGGAACAAGAATTTCTGGCCCTGACCTTCCTCTCATGCATTTTGGGTATTTTGGGCCCTTGAATTTCCATATTAATTTTAGAGCCATATTAATATAGTTTTCAGAGCCTATATTTTGTACTTTTGTTAAATTCACAAATATTTTAATCATTTTTTGATAGTATAAATGGAATTATTTTACTTTGTTTTTGGATTGTTCTATGCTAATATATAGAAATAGAATTGATTTTTTTTTTTGATCTATTTATTTTTTATTTAATTTATTTTTTTATATTTTAAAAGATGCTTAGATTACATAAATGTTACACAAAAATTACAAGGATTCCCATGTTCCCCACTTCCCACACCTCCCATAACATCCCACATAAACATCTTTCATTAGTGTGGCATATCACCTGCAATGGATATACACATCCTGGGGCTTTGCCATTAAGCATGGACCATAATTCACATTGTAGACCACACTCTCTCCCACACAGTTCTACATATTATATGCTGATGTAAAATGGTCTATATCTGTCGTTGTAATGTCACTCAGGATAATTCCCAAGTCCCAAAAAAGCCCCTGTATTACAACTGTTTTTCCCTTCCCTGCCCCGAAAGCATCCAGTGGCCACTGGCCCTACCTCACTGTTGTAATTTCTTGCATTGCTTGAATCACAATATGTCTACAACAGAATACCAGTGAGTCCAATCCTGAGGAGTTTGGGATGGTGATGTCCACTCCACCTCCAACTGAGAGGGGGCTTATATCCCATGGATACGATGGATGGGATTATCCTTCCTGCAGCTGCAGACTCTCTCCATTCCTTGGGATGGCCACTGTCCATCATCATCTCCTCACCAGGTGACTTGGGTGAGTCCTTTGAGCTGTAGAGTAGGAGTTGCAGCTCCACCAAGATTCCAGACACAGCTGGCACATGGGCAGGCCAAGGGCTCCAGTCTCTGGAAGTATACCTACAGACTCCAGTATTTACATATAGGTTTGAGTAGAAGGGACTGATGGACCATATGCAGGGAGGACTCATTTGAGTCCAACTCTGTCACTCTCAGAAGCACAGATTCCAAAGTGTAGCCCACTGATAAGGCATCAATCTCTGGAGCTCTCCCCCCTTATATAGGGCCTGGGTGTCTCCAGAGCCCTCAGGAGCCCCTCTGTGTGGGGTGATATCCACTTTGGTGTTTAATGAGATCCTACTGAGGTGTGCATAAGTGTGTTACCTCTGGGATGACCTCCCGATTCTCTTTGAAGTCACTTAGCCACACGAACTCATTTGTCTTTACCCTTTCCCTCTTTTATTCAAGGTCTTTTTCCAGTTGTATTGCCGGTTGGCACTTGGTGTTAATCCCTTGTTGCCAGGGAGGCTCATCCCTGGGAGTCATGTCCCATGCTGAGGAGAAGGTAATGCATTCAGATGCTGAGTTTGGCTTAGAGAGAGGCCAGATTTGAGCAACAAGGAGGCTCTCAGGTGGCAATCCTTAGGCACCCCATAACAGTAGGCTAAGTTTTAATTACAAGAGCAAACACTTGTAAGGCTAATCATCAATAACAAGAACCCATTAGTGGACCATCCTCCTTTGCCAGACACTGCCCCTGCACTCGGGGGACTGTTGCTCCTCCCTTGGAGAATGTGGCAGAGCTCTCCAGGCTGGGAATTCAGTATTCCCTCATTTATTGAGTGATTGTCCACCCACTGTGACCATGCCCCACTCCTTTATCATTTGGACAGTTTTATATATCTTTCATGTATATTCAGATGAACTTCCTCCCATGAATCCTCTATCTCAGACACCCCTCACCAATGATCCTCTGCAGCCCCCATTGTAACCCTTCTGTGATCTAAACCTTCCTTGAAGATGAAGCCCATATAATAACCAAATATAATTAATAGGAAAATGAAATAATAATGATAAGCTTAAATGTAAGAGATAAAATACATGAAAACTCAGAAAAAAATAAACTAAATATAAAAATATATTTAAAGGATTGGGACATTCAAAAAATGGGGGAAAATTTTTTTTTAATTATTTTTTTTTTTCCTTTTATCACTACATTATTGGGTGTCCAGTCTGTACTATGACACCTTCCCCCTCTCACTCCCCGGTGTCTCCCAAATTTTCATTTAATTTTCAAAGAAGTTTTAGGTCACAGCAAAGTCATGCACAGAATGCTAGAGACTCTCATATACGCAACCTCCTCCCCTTTTCCTCACCCCATATTAAAACTTTTTTATGTGGATGGTAGCAATGTTATAACTCTTATACAGATAGTGAAACATAGCTACGAAACATTGTCAGTGGTTTACAGTATAGTTTACAATTTAGACAGTACAGTGTGATAATTCTTGATGATATTTACCATGTCCTGTGTCCATTACTGTAAGGTAATGAAAAACATTTCCCCTGACCACTAAATACCCTGTTTGATCTTTTCTGTTCCTTCCTCCCCGTCCCCCTGGGGCACATGGCACCCCCCTGTCTTGACTCATTGGATGACAAGATTCATAATTACATGTAGTAAGAGGTCTTGACACACTGATTATCCTCCCCTGTTAGGATCTACCCTTGTTCCTAAGAGACACCTACCTGTCTGTTTCTGGGTGAATCGGTCCTCCCAAAGATGGGGGTCCATCTCCTTCCCACTCACCGTGTGGGTTTCCACTCCCCGATACAACACATTATGACAGGATGAACACTCATACATTCCCCAGAAGCCTACTCCAGATGCGCCCCATCTTGAATGCCCCCCCCAACCTACATCCTAACCCAGTGATACTACCTTGTCACATTGTCATAAGAGCATTCCCACTCCTGCACTTTCAACCTCATACCCACAAATGCGATGTTTACCTAGTCCCTCTCCCATCTCTCTTCCCAGTATCCTGGGTATTCTAGCCCACCCTTCCTAATCTACCCACCTGTCATCCCTGCACCAACAAACCCAGTAATATCACTGCACACCCGTCCTATCCTTCAATATGCAACTATACTCTATCACTTTACCATAGATTATGTCCGTATGGGTGATGGCTCACAACCTTCTGTTCTCTTTCTCTCCCTTGTTAACCTGTCTTTTTTTTTTTTTTCTTTTTTTTTTTTTTAGATTTTATTTATTTATTCATTTCTCCCCCCCTTGCTGCTTGTGCTCGCTGGGTCAGCTAACCACGCCGTGCAGGCGGGCTTGCCTTCACCAAGAGGCCCCGGGAACTGAACCCAGGGCCTCCCATATGGTAAACGGGAGCCCTACTGATTGAGCCACAGCCGCTTCCCTAACCTATCTTTCAGACAGTGGTTCTCAGAGACTGCTCACTTTCCTCAATTCAAATCAGTGATGTCATATACTGTTCATCCTTCAATGCTTGGCTTGCTTCACTCAACATAGGTCTTCAAGATTCATCCACGTTATTCCATGTGTTAGCACTTTATTCCTTCTTACAGCTGAGTAATTTTCCATTGTATGTATGTACCACATTTTGTTTATCCATTCATCTGTTCATGGGCACTGGGGCTGATTCCAACTTTTGGCAATTGTGAATAATGCCACTATAAACATTGGGGTGCATATATCTGTTCGTGTCTTTGCTTTCAATTCTTCTGGGTATATACCCAAGCAGTGGAATCGCTGGATCATATGGAAGATCTATTGTTAGTTTTCTGAGGAACTGTCAAACTGTCCTCCACAGTGGCTGGACCATTCCACAATCTCACCAGCAGTGGATGAGGGTTCCTATTCCTCCACATCCACTCCAACACTTAATAGTCTGCTATTTTTTTAATAGCCGCCATTCTGACGGGTATAAGATGGTTTCTCATTGTAGTTTTGATTTGCATTTTCCTAATACCTAGTGAGTCAAACATTTTTTCATGTGCTTTTTAGCCATTTGTATTTCTTCCTTGGAGAAGTGTCTTTTCAGGTCACTTGCCCATCTTTTAAATGGGTTGTTTGTCTTTTTATTTTCGAGGTATAGGATTTCTTTATATATGCAGGATATTAGGCTCCTATCAGATATATGGTTGCCAAATATTTTCTCCCATTGGGTAGGCTGCCTTTTTATTTTCTTAATAACGTCTTTTGAGGTGCAGAAGTTTTTAATTTTGAGGAAATCCCATTTATCTATTTTTTCTTTTGCTGCTCATGCTTTGGGTGTGAAGTTCATGAAACCATTTCCTATTACAGGGTCCTGTAGATGCTTCCCTACATTATCTTCCAAGGTCTTTATGGTTTTGGCTCTTATATTTAGATCTTTGATCCATCTTGAGTTGATTTTTGTCTCAGGTGTGAGATGGTATTCTCTCTCATTCTTTTGGATATGGATATCCAGTTCTCCAAGCACCACTTGTTAAAGAGGCCATTCTCTCCCAACTGAGTGGGCTTGGTGGCCTTGTCGAATATCAGATGACTGTATATGCGAGGATCTATATCAGAACTCTCAGTTCGGTTCCATTGGTCAGTATGTCTATCCTTGTGCCAATACCATGCAGTTTTTTTGTTTTTGTTTTTGTTTTAATCAAACAATATTTTACACAATATATTTGGTTCATAGTAACGCATTCATACAGTATTTATCCTTTTGTGTCTGGCTTGCTTCACTCAACATAATGTCCTCCAGGTTCATCCATGTTGCCATATGCTTTATGACTTCATTTCTTCTTACAGCTGCATAACATTCCATCGTGTGATTAGACCACAGTTTGTTTATCCATTCATCTGTTGATGGACACCTTGGTTGTTTCCAACTTTTGGTAATGGTAAATAATGTTGCTATGAACATTGGTGTGCAGATGTCTGTTCACATCACTGCTCTCAGTTCTTCTGGGTATATACCCAGTAGACCATGCAGTTTTGAGCACTGTAGCTTTGTAGTATGTTTTAAAGTCAGATAATGTGATACCTCCAACTTCATTTTTCTTTTTCAATATGTCTTTGGCAATTCGGGGCCTCTTACCTTTCCAAATATATTTTGTAGTTAGTTTTTCCAGTTCCTTGAAAAATACAGTGTTGATTTTCATTGGGATTGCATTAAATCTGTAGATTAGTTTGGGTAGGATAGACATCTTGATGATGTTTAGTCTTCCTATCCATGAACAGGGAATATTCTTCTATTTATTTAAGACTTCTCTGATTTCCTTTAACAGATTTGTGTAGTTTTCTGTATGTAAGTCCTTTACATCTTTAGTTAAATTTATTCCTAGGTATTTGATTCTTTTATTTACTATTGTGAATGGTATTTTTTTCTTGGTTTCCTCCTCAGATTGCTCATTATTGGTGTCCTGAAATGTTACTAATTTTTGAGCATTGATCTTATAGCCTGCGACATTACTGAACTCCTTTATAAGTTCTAGAAGCTTTGTTGTAGATTTCTCAGGGCTTTCTACATATAGGATCGTGTCCTCTGCAAATCATGAAATTTTTACTTCTTCTTTTCCAATTTGCATGCCTTTTATATCTTTTTCTTGCCTCAGTGCTCGAGCAAGTACTTCTAAGACAGTGTTAAATAGGAATGGTGATAGTGGGCATCCTTGTCTTGTTCCCGATCTTGGAGGGAAGGCTTTTAGGATTTCACCATTGAAGATGATGTTAGCTTTGAGTTTTTCATATATACCCTTTATCATATTCAGAAAGTTTCCTTCTATTCCTATCTTTTGCAGTGTTTTTATCAGGAAAGAGAGCTGTATTTTATTGAATGCCTTTTCTGCATCTATAGAGATGATCATGTGATTTTTTTCTTTCAATCTGTTTATGTGGTGTATTACATTGATTGATTTTCTTATATTGAACCATCCTTGGATACTCAGGATGAAACCCACTTGGTCATGGTGTATAATCCTTTTGTTATGTTGTTGAATGCGATTAGCAAGTATTTTGTTGAGGATTTTAGCATCTAGGTTCATTAGAGAAATTGGTCTGTAATTTTCCTTTCTTGGCATATCTTTGTTTGGCTTTGGTATTAGGGTAATGTTGGCATCATAGAATGAGTTAGGCAATGTTCCTTCTACTTTTTTTTTTTTTTTGGAAGAGCTTAAGCAGGATTGGTGTTAGCTCTTTCCGGAATGTTTGGTAGAATTCAGCTGTGAAGCCATCTGGTCCTGGGCTCTTCTTAGTTGGGAGGTTTTTGATGACTGAGTCTATCTCTTTACTTGTAATTGGACTGTTGAGTTCATCAATTTCTTCTTTCGCCAATGTAGCTGTTTGTGAGTTTCTAGAAATTTGTCCATTTCCTCTAAATTATCATTCTTGTTGGCATATAATTTTTCAAAGTATCCTCTTACGATACTCTTTATTTCTGTGGGGTCAGTAAGTGATATCTCCTTGCTCATTCCTTATTTTGTGTATTTGCATCTGCTCTCTCTTTTTCTTTGTTAGTCTGGCTAAGGGTTTGTCAATTTTATTGATCTTCTCGAAGAACCAGCTTTTGGTTTTGTTTATTTTTTCTAGTGCTTTCTTTTTCTCTATTTCATTTAGTTCTGCTCTAATCTTTGTTATTTCCTTCTTTGTACTTCTTTTAGGTTTAGTTTATTGTTGTTTTTCCAGTTCCTCCAAGTGTGCAGTTAGGTCTTCAATTTTAGCTCTTTCTAAAAAAATCAATAGAATTTATTTTTTTATATTGATATTCTCTCTTATAACCTTATTGAATTTATTAGTTTTAATATTTTTAAAATGGATTTCTATATAGAAGACCATGTTATCTGTGAATAGAATAGTTTTACTTCCTTTCTAATCTGGATGGCTTTTATTTCATGTACTCCTTTATTATTAAAACTGTTTCTTCGTTTTGCTACATTAGTAGTTTTCAAAGTATGTGTGGACCCTGGAGGTCTCCTAGACAGCCTTTCAGTGGGTTTGTGAGGGAAGAGATTTTCCTTTTTCATGATGCTGAAATTTTTATGATAGTGCAAAAGCATGGTGGCTAAAACTACTGACCCCTTTAATCAAAAGAAGGCAGTGGTATGAACTGATTTTGTGTGTGTGTGCAGGTCTTTTTATTTTTTTTATTTTTTTTATTTTTTATTTTTTAGGAGGCCCTGGAAACCGAACCCAGGACCCCCTATGTGGGAGGGAGATGCCCAATTGCTTAAGCCACCTCTGCTCACCCTGCTTTGTTGTGTCTCTTGTTTTATTTTTCCTCCTTGTCTTTCTTGTTGTGTCATCTTGTGTCAGCTCACCATGTCTGGCTGTTGAGTCAGCTCGCTGTCTTGCTTATCTTTAGGAGACACTGGGAACTGAACCTGGGACTTCCGTGTGATAGGCAGGAGCTCACTTGCTTGAGCCACATCCGCTTCCATGAAATGGTTTTTGTGTTCTTTAATACAGATGACTTGCTGTTTAAGAAATAAATTCGCTTAATGTTATTGATAGAGTAGATTACTAGTTTTATTATTCCCAAATTTTGTGTACTTGTGTTTTTAATATTCCATGTGATGAAATGAGAAGTACACAGAAAGCATTTTTGTGGTTAGATGGTTGTCTTGAGGAAGAGCACTTATGTGAGTGGTTTGTGGGTCGAACTAACTGCTTTTTTCGTGGAACACCATGTTCATGTTTATTTGTAAGAATGACTCACAAGGTTTTCCAGATTTGAGTATTTGGCAGGCATTTTCTTGATCAAATGAAATGAACCCGTCTCTTAAGGAAAAATGAGAATGTTAGTTGCCAAAGGTAACATTTGAGCTTTGGTGATAAATTTGGAAAAGCTTGTATCTGGCACTATTACCTTGACAGATGCCCAATACTTAAAAGATTTTTCTGATGAGATTGTTGGGGATATTAATGAAAGCCGATTTTTGATATCGTATAATGAAAAGTTTTAACAACGGAAAGATCTGCATAGCCTAGTAAACCTATATTCCAGGTTGTGATCAGTGTATGATGTTACAAAATCACACACGAGGGAAGCGGCTGTGGCTCAATCAGTAGGGCTCCCGTTTACCATATGGGAGGCCCGGGGTTCGGTTCCCGGGGCCTCCTGGTGAAGGCAAGCCCACCCACGTGGTGCGGTTAGCTGACCCAGCGAGCACAAGCAGCAAGGGGGGGATAAATGAATAAATAAATAAAAATCTTAAAAAATAAAAAAAGAAATCACGCACGGGATAAAGATCGATTCAAAGGACAAGATACACTGATGGATTTTAATGTATCAGGGTATTGATGTGGTTTCACATTCCACATTGAAACTAATATTTAAGAAATTACCATTCATTTACTTTCATATCAAAGAAGGTTATCCAAAATTACCTGAAAAGGCTATGAAAATACACCTCCCGCTTCCAACTTCAGATCTCTTAAGGATGAATTTTCTTCCTATTCTTCATCCAAAATAATATATGCCTACAGACAGAATGAAGCAACAGTCAGTGAGAATCCAGCTGTCTTCTGTTAAGCCTGACCCTGGCTAAAGAGATTTGCAAAAATGTAACAGGGAGCCGATGTGGCTCAGTGGTTGAGCACTGGCTTCCCACATATGAGGTCCTGGGTTCAATCCCCGGCCCTGGTACCTTAAAAAAAGTAAAACAGTGGCATTTGTCTCACTCCTTTTTTTTAAAAAAGGAAAACATACATATAGTGAATTTTAAAATAAATTAGTAGATAAGTAAATATGTAACCGTTTCTTAGTAAATATTCATATATGTAAATCACCTAAACATAAGCTCTTTTGAGTCTTTTCAATTGTTCAACGTGTGAAGGGTTCCTAAGTCCAGAAAGTTTGAGAATTGCTGGGCTGCAATCTTAAATTTTTTCTCTTTCTTACCCTGGGTTTTGTTATTCCTCCAATCCCTTAAGTGTGGAAATTACCCAAAGTATAGTCCTTTGCTTTGAATTTTATGAAGTAGTGGAAGTGAAGACTCCATTTCCTCACATGACTTCATCACATTCCAGACAACTTTCAAAGTATATTTCCCTACTCTGACCAGTTTCCTGAGTGTCCGTCTAATAACTTAAAGTATTAGACATCTGCATGTTTTGTTTCATTCTCAGATTCAGCAAAACTCAAACTGAATCCTTCATCTTAAACTCATATTTATTTTCCTGCTTATCAGAATTTCTCACATCTGAATCTGTTTTACTTCTTTCCAGATCTTGGACCAGTGTCTCTGGAACTTTAATGTAATTATGAATTACTTGGTTATCTTATTAAAGGTGCATATTCTCTGGTGTTTCTGCATTCTAAATAGCTACCAGGTGATGGTAATGCTGATGCTTCTGGTCCTTGGAACACCTTTTGAATAGTATGGACTTGGAACATTTTAATTCCATTAAAATGTTCTGTTGTGCTATAGAATATAGTACTATTTACTATTGTACTATTGTGGTGCATATCAATTCTCCCCCCCCCCCAAAGATTTGTTTGTTTGTTTGTTTGTTTATCCCCTCCCCCTCGTTCTTTTGCGCTTGCTGTCTGCTCTCTGTGTGTTCTTCTGTGTCTAATTGTCTTCTCTAGGCAGCACCAGGAACCAATCCTGGGACCTTCCAGAGTGGAGAGAGGCTGCTCAATCTGTTGCACCACCTCAGCTCCCTGGTCTGCTGTGTCTCTTATTGTCTCTCTTCTGTGTCTCTTTTTTGTTGTGTCAGCTCGCTGCACCAGCTCTCCAGCTCTCCTACGTGGGCCAGCTCTCCTACGAAGGCCAGCTTTCTTTTCAACAGAAGGCCCCAGGAATTGAACCCTGGACCTCCTATATGGTAGATGGGAGCCCAATCACTTGAGCCACATCTGCTTCCTGAACTGTACTTTAAAAAAATGCATAACCACAATGTTATTGTCATAGTTAAACAATTAAGAATAATTTTTTAATATAAAATACTAGAGTTCAAATTTCTCTTAAAAATTTAAAAAAGTTTTTTTTCCACCATTTGAATCAAGAGTCAAAGTCTATTGCAGTTGCCGATTTAAGACTTTTATTCTGTAAGTTCCTCTTTTTTTCCCTTTCTTCTTTCTATGTATTTATTGAAGAAACTTCTGATTTTGTGGGTCATTTAGCCCATAGCTCCCCAGTTTGGGTTTTGTTGATTGTATCTTTAACTTTTGGTGTGTCTCCTGTATTCCTGAAATTCGATTAGCTTTAGAGGCTTGATAAGATTAGGTCTGAGTTTTTTTTCCCCCCTAATACGGTTTTATAGGTTATATTGTTTTCCACGTCACATTTGCCTCCTCTCCCCCACCCCCTTTTTTTTGGTGATACCAGTGGCAATTACATAGATTTATTATGTCATACCCAGTTGTAAAGCAATGATATTCTAAATCCCATCATTCTTTCTTTATTAGCTTGACTATATCTACTGAGAGAAGCTTCCTTTCCTTATGTGTTTAGTTACTTTGTAGTACTGTTTATACAGAAAAGGGCAGGATAAATGTCTGTTTCTCCCTTTGTTATTGATTTTCAAAATAATGAATTCAACATTTTTCACAGGTAATCAGTTTTTTTCTTCTTTTTTTTTTTTAAGAATCATTGTGAACTCATGGACTTAAAAATACTGTTTTTGCTCTTTTTTTCCCCACCTAAGATACAGGGATTACTTCATACCATTTTATAAAGAGCATTTTGTTTTTTTCCTTTTGCTCCCAGTGCAGTTTTCCATTGTCAGGATGTATTTAAGTTGTCTTCTATTAATAGACATTAGGTTATTGCCAATCTTCAAAAAAATGCTGTGATGAATATCCGTCAAGGGTGTCCTTATATCTATAGGTAAAAGAAGCTTAAAAGAGCAGTTGCTGGCTCAGAAGTTCAGTGCATTTGTAATTTTGATAGATAATGCCAAATTGTCTTCAGTGATACGTGAAAGTGTCTGTTTTCCCTACAATTTTGCCAACAAAGTAGTTATCAAACTTTTTGCCAACCTTATAAGAGCAAAATAGCATTTCAATAGTATGTTTGAGCCATGTGTGTATCATTTTCTGTTCAAATCCTTTGCCCATTTTTCTCTTCAGTACTGTTTTTTTTTTTTTTTTTTTTTTTTTTTCCTTATCTTTTTATATGAGCCTCAAATGCTTTCTTGCAGGGAGTGGGTGTGGCTCAGTGATCCAGTGCCTGCTTCCCATATACAAGGAGGATCCAGGTTCGATTCCCAGTACCTCCTAAAGTTTAAAAAAATAAAAAAATAAAAAAAAAAGCTTTCTTGTTATGCATATTAGTGGTTGGTTAGTGGCTTCAAGAAGCTCCCACTGCTGTTCTCCAAGCTTCCTGGCTTTTCTTTCTCCCTCTCACCCTTTGCTGACCTGTGTAATGATTTGGTGAGAGAAACTGTTGCTGCCTCACCCTCCCATCTCCCACACCACATATGAGTTTTGAGTTATTGCAATAAAAGTGCTTTATGTTGGCAAAAAAAAAAAAAGAACTAGGTTGGGAGGCAGATGTGGCTCAAGCGATTGGGCTCCTACCATACGGGAGGTCCAGGGTTCGATTCCCAAGGCCTCCTGGTTAAAGGTGAGCTGGCCCGAGCAGAGTGCTGGCCTGCCCAAAATGATGCAGCAAAAAGAGACAAAGAAGAGAGACAATAAGAGACAGAGCAGACCGAGGAGCTGAAGTGGTACAAGAGGTTGAACAGCCCCTCTGTACACCGGAAGGTCCCAGGATGGGTTCCCGGTGCCACCGGGACAAGCAGACACAGAAGAGCACACAAAGAGCAGACAGCGAGCACAAAACCACGAAGGGGCAGGGGGGTGCATAAATAAACAAAAATCTTAAAAAATAAAATAAAAAAAAAAAAGAACTAGGTTTTCTATTATGTAAAGCTATTTGCTGAAAGCGAAAAAATTGCTAAAGTATTCTCCATTTAATTTTTTTGAAAATGGTTTTATTGGAACTGAATGTCTTCATCCATTTTCATATTGAAGGAAGTGTGGACCTCATGGTTTAAAGCTGTAAAGAGTTGATTGACACTAGTAAGTGTAAAAAATGCCTGTAAAGGTTCAACTCTGCTTGTATTTCTTTTTAAAAATCAGGTTAGTTATTGATTTTTGTCCAATGCTCTGGTTGTAAGGTTTCATAGGTCTTGAGTAGTTTGCTTCTAATCTTATTTTACTATTAGTCTTATTATTTTTAGTGCCAGATTTTGCATACGATGAAGTTTCTCAAGAATGCTTTATGTGAGTGTATAGTAGGAAATGCCTATATAGAGACATTCACATGTTCTCAGTATGATACCCTTAGTTTTCAGCTGCCTGATTTACCCAAGACCTGATCTCTCTGGTTCAACATCTCCAGAGAGGAAACTTAGTCTTTAGCCATCTTGCTTGTTTGCATTGGGGGCGGGGAATAAAAGATGTGTGTGAGGGTGTCTAATTGCTTCTTAGTAAGACTTTAATCTTTTTTTTTTTTTTTTTTTTAATGCTCTACAAGCACTCCTGAATTTAGAGTGTTTCAAATTCCTGTGCCTTTCTGAGGTTTTGATGGGACAAAACCAGCCTGTTTCTATTCTTCTCCATTATCAGCCTGGTTTTTTAGCTTGCTTCTGGTTTACTTAGGTATTGTTTTCTCCCCACTTTCAGTTCTGTCTTCTGCTATTTCTGCCCTTATGTGTTTGTTTTATTTTCTCCTGTGATTTTAGTGGAGTTTTGGGAGGGAGAGGAGCTTAAAAGGGTATGTTAAATCTGGCATACTAGAAAATTTAATTTTGAAATAAGTCAGATATGTAGAAAAGTCCTAAAAATAAGGTAAATATGTAATTGACAGATATTATAGATATTAACATTTTATATTGACTTTTAAAAATTTATTTATTTATTCATTTATTTATCTATTGCTCCTCCTTCCCATTATTTTGTGCTCTCTGTCTGCTCTCTGTGTGTTCTTCTGTGTCTGCTTGTCTTCTCTTTAGGCAGCACCGGGAACCGATCCTGGGACCTTCCGGAATGGAGAGAGGTGCTCAACCTCTTTCGCCACCTCAGCTTCCTGGTCTGCTGAACCTTTTATTGTCTCTCCTCTGTGTCTCTTTTTGTTGCATCATCTTGCTGTGCCAGCACTCCTGTGTGGGCCACCACTCCTGCGCGGGCCAGCTTGCTTTTTTCACCAGGCGGCCCCAGGAATTGAACCCTAGACCTCCTATATGGTAGACGGGAGCCCAATTGCTTGAGCCACATCTGCTTCCCTATACTGACTTTCTTTAAGAAATAAAAATTTATATCAGTGAAAGCACACCCTTTATTCTGTTTATCTTTTTCTTCTACAGGTAACCACTATCCTGATGTTGTTGTGCCGTTGCATTATATGTATTTGTAATATAATTGTATATGAGTTTATAACAACACAGTGTTTTTGTGAGTGTTAAAAGTTAACAAATGATACCATACTGTCTGTTCCTTTTTTAACTTGCCTTTTCCCCCAACATTTTCAATTTGACTATTAGACATTTTGATAAATGGAGATTCAGTTTACTAACCTAATTATCCATTTGCTTCTAATGGACAGTGCTTTTCATCTTATTCACCTCCATCTATATACTTCTTCAGTCATCCTGCTAATATTATTCTTTTCTTATTTTTTCTTAAGTGTCTCCTCCATTGAGTTTACTTTTTTGACTTACGGTGTATTCTTTTTTTAAAGATATATTTTTATTTATTTATCCCCAGCCCCTCATCCTTTGCTCTGTTTGTTGTGTGCTGGTCTTCTTTTTTTAGGAGGCACTGCTCCCTGCTTTGTTGTATGTCTCATTATATTTTCCTCTTTGTGTCTCTCGTTGTGTCATCTTGTTGCGTCAGCTCACTGTGCCAGCCTGTCAAGTAAGCTCACTGTCTTGCTCATCTTCTTTAGGAGGCACTGGGAACTGAACCTGTACCTCCCGTGTGGTAGGCAGGAGCTCAATCACTTGAGCCACATCTGCTTCCCTACAGTGTATTCTTGCAAACTACCCACGAATAAGGGATTGAAATAATTTGATGTTTTACATCTTTAATGCCAGCCTCCAAATAGGTATAGTATGAATTTTGCACACAAGAAGTAACTTTTGGGTAATGGGGCCAGTTCCTTTTCTGTTTTAACTTTTAATAGTATATATTCATTGTTTTTAAAAAATGTCATAGTTTTGCAAGACTTAAACACAATTTTGCTGCAGGCCCACTTTTCTCTCCTAGAGGTAATCACTTTGTATTTTATGTTTGTTTTTCTTAGCCAGCTATTACCTGCTTGTGTCTAAATAATAAGATTATTTTGTTATTTATTGATATATTTTTGAACTAGTCTGTTGACTTCCTCCTCACCATGACTGTCCTTTTTTTTTTTTTTTCCCCTTTTCTTTTGAATCAGTATTGTGTATTTGTTATTAGGACTATATAAATATTGTTTACTGCTGAGCTAGGTGGTATACTTTCATTACATTTCCTAACTTGTACATTTTTTTTTTCCATTGCTGTAATTAGTTTTCAAGTTTTTGTGTTGTGTGTATTTGTTTTCTGTCTTCCCCTATTATAATTCCTCTGTAAGCTTGCAACATTGAAACATTCTTTTAAATCAAATATAAACTACTCTTTAAATTTAGTTTCCCCCTTCCCCCCATCCTCAGAACCATCTTGCTTTGAGCTCTTTATTCTCTTGCTGCTCTCTGAATTAGTGTTCTTGGTGTCCCTTGTACAGTGAATCCCTTCCTACTCCCTATTCTAAGATGGGTTATCCACTACTATTTGCTACACAGTACCTTACTTGGTTTCTTCTTGACATTTATCACAATATTTATGCATATTTTTATTTATTCATTTACCTCTTTTTGTCCTTCCTCTCTCACTAGACTAAGGCCCACGAGGCAAGTACTGTCTGTTTCATTCACCTGTTTTATGTCTAGTACCTAGCACGTACAGTGTTCAAAAAAATACTAAATGAATGAATAAATGATGACTCCTAGACAATGAAAATTTATAATGCTATGGGTTATGTTATCTTGTTGGCCTCTCTCTGTCTAGCATGGAGTTTACAAACTATGGCCTGTGGGCCAAATTGGTCCAGTCATCTTGTTTTGTAACATGGTGATCCTTTTTGTTTATGTATTGTATGTGACTGCTTTCATGACAATATAGCAGAGTTGCATAGCTATGATGGATTGTGTGGCCTATAAAGCCTAAAATAAAATATCCTTCCAGATTTAACTTTTAGATTCCTTTCATAGTAGTACATACTATTATATGAAATGCCAGAATGTCATTTAGAGTCCAGACAGGGAATTGAAGAGGGAATTTAATTAAGGGAAATAATTACACAGATGTTAGAGGTTTGAAAGATCAAAAAGGGAGCCTTGAGGAAACTCACATGATGGTGTTAACTGCAGGAAGCAGCTAATCTCCCCTGATGCTGGGGGAACAAAGGAAAGAGACTGGATTTGTCAAAATCTAGTAGCTTAATGTGGTGCCCAGTGATGATGATAGGACACAGACTTTAAGGAAGTGATTCTGTCTGGCTATTGCTGGTACCTCTGAGAGGGATGCCGTGAGGCTGGTTTCAGACATAGCAAGCTAATGAGTCTTTGGGCCTTGGCCCTTCCTTCTGCTTAACCGTCTTACTCTAGTGCCTTTTTGACTTTGAGGAAGATCTTACCTGGAAGCCAGCTGGAAAATGAAGCTTGTAGCTTAGACAGTCCTAGTCTAAGCATCACAAAGCATAGAACAGAACAATAGATTCGGGGTTGAGAAGACAATAACCAAAATAACCAGAAAAGTGTTTTTTTCCCCCCTCTAAAAAAGATGCCTGTTAAAAGTCTGTTCTCAAATTGGTCATTAATTATATAAACCAACAATTATTTTTGAAGCCAAAAGAGAAATTATCTGAAATATTTGCATTTATAAATCTAGGCTTTATTTTGAAGTAATATTTTCAAATTATTTTAGCATTATTCATTCATATTTTTAAAAATTCTTTCTACTTTATTTCAGTATCAGATATAGAAGGTGGTGATGGACTGCAGCTCAGAAAGGAACATACTCTCAAAATATTTGCTTATATCAACTCCTGGACACAAAGGTATGCATCTTTAAGTATTTTAAAATTTAACTTTGTGATTTATATTTTTAAATTGTTTTTGTCATCAAACTTTCCTTTTGGTATGTTGGGTACTTTCAGTCATTGATGACAATTTATCCGTATCCATTAAATTTTCCTATCTCCATGTTCACGAGGCCAGTCATGGTTCTGTTCTTGAAACATGAGAATAAAATCAATTTCTTTATTTTACCCCACCTTCATTATCTAGGAATGTAGGAATGTTTGAAATTCTGAAGAATAATTATTTCAAAAGATTAAAGAAAAAGCATTTTTTGGTAGGGGATCTAGGAGACCGTCTGATTCTTTTGGAAGCCACTTGCTCTTTGTTCCTTTCCCAAAATAATTATGTATATTAGATTGACTTTTAAATAATACATATGTTGAGAACGTAGAAAATAAAGTTTTAGGAAACGTGATAGTTGAACTTCATATATAAGCAAAGTTTATAACAAAGACCTGCAAATTCCTGGTCCTTGAAGTGATTTTATCTTGTAGTGGAAAATAATTCTTTTTACCCTTGTGCCTATTAAGTTTAAACTTTTCAGTCTTTCTAAAATAAAGAATGTTTGAAGTACTGTGAACAGTGGTTAATTAGCTTACTAAATATGGTGATACATAAATTAATGTCCTGAGGCACATAGTCCAGCTGATTATAAAGGGTTTAGCTGAATAGTTTAATTTCAGATATTATTTACTGTACAATGTTATCCTGTTTTCATTTTCTTTCTGTCAATAAAAATGATAGTTATATTTGTTCCTAAAAGGTTTGTAGGTTTTAGTTATTAAAACTGGGTACTGGCATCATTGCATCTCTCTTAAGTATCAACTATCTGAATTTCTTTTGACCGATTTTAGCAGTGGTGACTAATTCCTTTCATTACAGGTGGCATTGATAAATGCATATGTCACAATACTAACATGTTAATATTTTTAAATTATTAGTAGTTATGTTAGTCAGGGTTCTCTAGGGAAACAGAATCAACAGGAGATATTTGTAAATAGTATGAGATTTTATAAAATTCTCTCACATGACCGTGGGGATGCACAAGTCCAAATTCCACAGGCAGACTGCAAACCAGGGGCTCCGATGAAGGTCCTTGATGAGTTCCCAGGAGATGTTGGCTGTCTGAAGCTGGAAAATTCTCTCAGTGCTGACATCACTTCCCCTTTTAAGGCAGTCATCTGATTGGATAAAATGTCACTCATTGCTGACAGCCATCTCCTTGGTTGATTGTCAGCAGTGGCTATAGCCAAGTCACCCTTGATGAGGGGAAGTCCATGTTGCTGAGCCCATGCAAAACCTCCATCCCTACTTCCATGGCCACTTTGTTCATGAGCCCATTGAGCAGTGACAGGAGTAGCTGGGAAAAGAGGCTGAGCGTTAGCCACAGAGTGGGTCATCTTATCCACTTGATTATTAAAATCTTCCTCTGCTGAAATCACCCTCTGGTGAGCATTCACATGGGACACAAATATTTTCATGTTTTTTTGACCACTCAGAAAGGTCTATTCACATACCTCTTTCACAGACATCTTTGTCACCAATTTTCTAATCATGATCCTTCTGAGTCCCTGACCATCCAGCCAAACAATTGGCAACAACCCATGAATCAGTGTACAAACACACCTCTGGCCATTTCTACTTTAAAGCAAAATGAACAACCAGGTGCACTGCTCAAAGTTCTGCCTACTGTGAGGATTTGCCCTCACCACTGTCCTTCAGGGATGTCCCAGAAAGGGGCTGCAGTGCTGCAGCTATTCACTTTCGGGTGGTACCTGCATATTGTGCAGAACGATCTGTAAACCAGGCTTGAGTTTTCTCTTCCTCAGTCAACTGATTGTAAGGAGCTCCCCAAGAGGCCAAAACTGTGGGCTGGGAAAGAGAAGGTAACATAGCAGGGGTGGTGACCATAGGCATTTGGGCTACTTCTTCAAGTAACTTCCTTGTGCCTTCAGGACCTGCTCGAGCCCTATCTCGTATATACCACTTCAACTTTATTATGGAGTGCTGCTGTGCACACCCAACTTTATCGTTTGGTGGGTCAGACAATACCCAGCTCATGATAGGCAACTTAGGTCACATGGTAACTTAGTGGCCCATAGTTAAACGCTGAGTCTCTACTAAGGCACAGTACCCGGCCAGAAGCTGTTTCTCAAAAGGAGAGTTGTTATCTGCAGAGGATGGCAGGCTTTAATCCAAAATCCTAAGGGTCTGCATTGTGATTCTCCTATAGGGGCTTGCCAGAGGCTCCAGATGGCATCTCTATTTGCCACTGACACCCAAGTGGTAATGCAGCTTGCACAGCAGTCTGGACCTGTTGGAGTCTCCTCTTGTTCTGACCACCAATCAAAAATAGCAGCTTTTCTGGTCATTTGATAGATGGGCTGGAGTAGCACACCCAAATGAGGACTGTGTTGTCTCCAAAATCTGAAGAGAACAACTAAGCATTGTGCCTCTTTTTTGGTCGTAGGAAGGACCAGATGCAGCAGCTTATTTTTCAGTGTAGAAGGGATATCTTGACATGCCCCACACTACTGGACACCTAGAAATTTCACTGAGGTG
The DNA here is from genome assembly GCA_026826555.1 of Tolypeutes matacus. Lineage (NCBI taxonomy): Eukaryota > Metazoa > Chordata > Mammalia > Cingulata > Chlamyphoridae > Tolypeutes > Tolypeutes matacus. The sequence continues at coordinate 26,129,247 of JAKSZT010054030.1, forward strand.
GAAAACCCCAGTATTTTTGTTGGATTTATCTCCCATCCTCCCTCACACAAATGCCTTACCAATAAGTCTAGAGTCATTGCTACTTCTTGTTCACTAGATCCTATCAACATGATATCATCAATATAATGGACCAGTGTGATGTCTTGTGGGAGAAAGAGATGATCAAGTTCTCTGCAGACAATATTATGACATAGGGCTAGAGAGTTTATATACCCCTGAGGCAGGACAGTGAATGTATATTGCTGGCCTTGCCAGCTGAAAGCAAACTGTTTCTGGTGGTCCTTACTAACGGCAATTGTGAAAAAAGCATTTGCCAGATCAATAGCTGCATACCAAGTACCAGGGGATGTGTTGATTTGCTCAAGCAATGATATCATATCTAGGACAGCAGCTGTAATTGGAGTCACCACCTGGTTAAGTTTACGATAATTTATTGTCATCCTCCAAGATCCATATATTTTCTGCACAGGCCAAGTAGGAGAGTTGAGTGGAGATGTGGTGGGAATCACCACTCCTGCATCCTTCAAATCCTTGATGGTGGCACTAATCTCAGCAATCCCTCCAGGAATCTGGTATTTTGCTAGGTAGTGGCAGTTCTGGTGGCTTCCACTTGGCCTTTCCTACCATAATGGCCCTCACTCCACATGACAGGGATCCAGTGTGGACATCCTGCCATTTTCTGAGTATGTCTGTTCTGATTATGCATTCTAGAACTGGGGAAATAACCACAGAATGGATCCGGGGACCCACTGGACCCACTGTGAAATGGACCTGAGATAAAACTCTATCAATCACCTGACCTCCATAAGCCCCTACCCTGCCTGGTGGACCACAGTGACGTTTTGGGTCTCTTGGGATTGATGTCACTTTTGAGCCAGTGTCTAGTAATCCCTAAAATGTCTGATCATTTCCTTTTCCCCAGTGCACAGCTACTCTGGTAAAAGGTCATAGGTCTCCTTGGGGAAAGCTGGGAGGAAGATTAACTATACATTTTTGGCAGTTTAACAGGATCCTTCCCCAAGGGGACCTGGCATTGTCCTCATTCAAGGGGCTCTGGGTCTGTAAACTGTCTCAAGACTGGGAATTGATTAAGGGGTCGTGATTCTTTGTGTCTGTAATTCAACTTAGGGTTTTGTTCACTCAACCTAGAACCCTTCCGCTTATACAGATCAAGTAGGAGTTTAGTAGACTGCCCATGTATTTCACTTCTAGGTACCCCATGAGCTATTAGCTAACGCCATAGCTCTATGGGACTCAGACTCTTGATTGCTGCTTTGAATCTGCCTTTCATTGGGGTAGCCACACCCACCTTGTCTTTGGTGATTAACTGCTGATAATTGGCTTTTACTGGCCTGCGAACTGGTCATCCCCATAATGTTTAAGGATTCTAGTTCTATTACAGCAGTTCCTACAGTAATAGCTGGGCTACAGAGAAGAGCAACCACAGAGCTCTTCAGGGAAGATGGAGTTAGTACTATAATTTTATTCCCCACAGTCCTGGTTAAAGGTGTGTCCTCTGGACATTGCTGGGGTGGGTGGGCAGGTCTTAATGGTAAATTCATTCTAGCATTCCAATCTCTCAAAGCCTTTGAATTTCTTCTTCTACTATATATGAGGGTAAATTGGGGCATCTCAGCCTCAGACATTTTAGGCCGTCTTTTGGTCCATGTTTCAGTGAGCCACCCAAACAAACTGTTAGAGTTCTTTCTAATCTTACCTGGAGCTACAGCACTGAATCCAGAATTTTTGCTTAGTGGGTCCATATCAATAAATTCAGCCTGATCCAACTTTATATTCCTTCCACCATTATCCCGTACCCACACACATTCCCCCGATTTCTGTCCATATAAGTTGGAAAACTCATACATTTCTTTTACAGTATAGCGTACTTCCTCATGGGTCATACTTTGTACTTCACTTTTGGGGACTTGTGATCTTAGTCTAATAAGAGAAGAGGGGTGGTGGGGCTAAGGAGAAGGATTAGAAATGCCTTACAAGCTACTGACCTTAGGGCATTCCTTTGCATTTTCATCTGCTTAGTTTCATCTGATTAATGTCTTCAGGCCGGGGTTGGAAGGCAGATTCCTCAGGGCAGGGTAGAGTTTGGCTGGTACCTGCCTCAGGGCAGGGAGGAGGTCCAGACTCCCTGGGGCAGGCAGGGGGCTTGGCAGTGCAAGCTTTAGTTTGGCTGGTACCTGCCTCAGGGCTGGAAGGAGGTCTGGACTCCCTGGGGCAGGCCATCACAGGTTAATCTGGTAAATCTTAGCATTATTTAGGGTTCCAGTGTCTCCACCAATATCATCATCAACCCATATGTCTCCTTCCCAATCCTCAGGGTACCACTCCTTTCCAACCAATCCTTCACTTTAACAGCATACACCCAGGTTGAGATTTTAGATTCCTTTGTGTAACTCTGCTACAATGAGAGAGTGAGTCTGGTTTTCAGAGATTTCAAATCTGTGGCTACACGAAACAATATTTTCTTTGAGCGGCACACAAAGAAACTTTCACATCACTCATGCAGCATTTCAAGTTGCAAATTTGAAAAAAGAAAGTGCATGCCTTTCTTTTATAACTGTATCCAGAGTATCTAGGAGGAGCCAGCCAAAATCATTGTACCTTTTGATTCCACAAAACTGTTAAGGTGTTGAGAACACTCTCACTCAGATCCATGCCTCTTAAAGGGATGAAAGTAGGATATCCAGTGGTGATATTTTGCGTATCTCCATTGCCAACTTATGCCATGGACTGTAAGTGGACTCTTGATTATTGGATACGGAGTCTTTAGTATCCTTGAGTCCACTTAGAGTAGAGATCCAACTGCAAAACTCCCAGAACCAGTTCAGAAATCCCATGTTTAAGATTCTGTTCCTCAAGAACCACTCCTGATACCAAGCTGTATTAGTCATGGTTCTCTAGGGAAACAGAACCTACAGAAGATATCTGTAAATAGTATGAGATTTGATAAAATTCTCTCACTTGACTGTGGGGATATACAAGTCCAAATTCTGCAGGCAGGCTGCAAACCAGGGGCTCCGATGAAGGTCCATGATGAGTTCCAAGGTGACATTGGCTGTCCACAGTCTGGAAAATTCTCTCTGAATGCTGAAATTACTTCCCCTTTTAAGGCATTCAACTGATTGGATAAAATGTCATTCATTGCTGACAGCAATCTCCTTGGTTGATTGTAGATTTAATCAACCATCTATGCAATCGGCTCACTGATGATCAAAGTCCATAAATATCCTTGCATTATAATTAGCGCAGTACTTGCTTGACCGAACAACTGGGCACAATTACCTGGCCTAGTTGAAACATTAGCCTAACCATCACAGTAGTAAAGTGATTTGCTGAGAAATGTCAGATGTGAGACATAATTTAGAATTTATTCTAACTGTAGCTAGGTGGAAACATGCTATACTAGAAAAAAACACACTTCTAATTTCAGGACGTATGGGTGTGCCACTGAATAAAATTAAATTCATAGAAATACAGTCATTTCCTAAAGTTTCACCATTAGTTATTGGTAGAGCTGGGGTGAATGTTAAATTTTCTCATTGCAAGCCCACTCTTAACATAGATATATACTCATAACTCCTACTTCATGAATTCTTTTTTTATGTATTTATTTCTTTTATTAGAAAAGAAATACAGAAAATACAGAGGTTCCATATATGCCCCCCCAAATCAGTAATATATCACATTAGTATGGTACCTTTGTTACAATTATTGAAACAATATTATTAAAATTATATTGACTATAGTCCATACTTCATCTTAGAGTTCACTGTTTGTACCTGTTTTCTTATTTTTTATTTTAAAAGTTTTTATTTTGGTAACATAGATACAGACTAATATTTCCCCCTTAAACTACATTCAAATATATGTTTCAGTACTGTTAGTTACATTCACAGTGTTGTGCTACCATCACCACCATCCTTTACCAAAACTTTTCCATCAGTCGAAACAGAAATTCTGTATCAATTAAGCATTAACTCCCCATTCCTTACTCCTACTCTCACCCCTGGTAACCTGTATTCTACTGTCTGACTCTACAAATTTGGTTATTCTAATTTTCCTATCAGTTAGATCATACAGTCTTTGTCCTCTTGAGTCTGGCTTTTCACTCATCATGAAGTTTTCAAGGTTGATCCATGTTGTTGCATGTACCAGAATTTCATTCCTTTTTATGGCTGAATAATACTCCATTGTAGGTATATACCACAGTTTGTTTTTCTGTTCATCTGTTGATGGACATTTGGGTTGCTTCTATAGATGAATAATTATGAATAATAACACTATGAACATAAGTGTGTAAATATCAGTTTGTCCTGGTTTTCAGTTATTTTGGGTATATACCTAGAAGTAGGATTATCAAATACGCAATTTCCAAATATTTTCTCCCCATTCTGTAGGTTGTCTTTTGACTTTCATGATGAAGTCCTTAGCACAAGTTTTAAATTTTGATGAAGTCTCGTTTATTTTTTCTTATGTATGGAATCACGTCATCTTCAAATAAGGCAAGTTTTACTTCTTCCTTTCCAATTTTGATGCCTTTTATTTTTTTTTCTTGCCTAATTGCTCTGGCTAGAACATCCAGTACAGTTTGAATAACAGTGATGACAGTGGGAGTCTTTGTCTTCTTCCTGATTGTAGACGGAAAGCTTTAAGTCTTTCACCATTGAGTATGATGTTAGCAGTGAGTTTTTCATATCTACTCTTTATTATTTTTAGACTGCTTCCTTCAATTCCTAGTTATCTAAGTGTTTTTAACCAAGAAGGGTGCTGTATTTTTGTAAAAGCTTTTCTACATGAATTAGAATGATCATGTGAATTTTTTCTTCCTTCATTCTTTTAATGTGGTATATTACATTAATTTCTTGTTGAATTCCCCTTGCATACCTGGGATAAATCCCACTTGCTCGTGGAATTCTTTTAATGTGTGTTGTTGGATTCAGTTTGCAAGTATTTGTTGAGGATTTTTACCTGCCTTCATAAGGAATATTGGTCTGTGGTTTTCTTGTGATATCTTTTTTTTTTTTTTTTTTTTAACCGGGAGGTCGCGGGGATCGAACCCGGGTTCCTCCATATGGGAGATGGATGCCCAACCATTTGAGCCACATCCATCCCCCTCTTGTGATATCTTTATCTGGCTTTTGCATGAAAGTGATGTTGGCCTCATAGAATGAATTATGGAGTTTTCCCACCTCTTCTATTTTCAGGAAAAGTTTGATCAAGTTAGGTATTAATTCTTCTTGGAATGTTTGGTAAAATCACCTGTGAAGCCACCTGGTCCTAGGTTTTTCTTTGTTGGGAGGTTTTTGATTACTGATTCAGTCTCTCTACTACTTATTGGTGTGTTGAGATCTTCTGTTTCTTCTTGATTTGGTATAGGTAGTTTGTATCTTTCTGGATATTTGTTCCTTTTATCTAGGTTATCTAATATGTTGCTGTACAGTTTATAGGATCCTCTTATATTCCTTTTTATTTCAGTGGGGTTGGTAGTAATGTCTTCCTTTTATTTTCTAATCTTAGTTATTTGTGCCCTCTCTCTGTGTCAGTCTAGCTAAAGGTTTGTTGGTTATATTGATCTTTTCAGAGAACCTATTTTTAGTTTTCTTCATTCTCCCTAATGTTTTCTGTTTCTTTTAAATCTCCTCTGATCTTTATTTCCTTCCTTACTTTGCCTTTATGTTCAGTTAATTCATTTTCTAGATCCTCCAGTGGTGAGGTTAGGTCTCTGGTTTGAGGTCTTCGTTCTTTCTCTGCGTTTTGTTTTATCCCTTGCACACATTGAGCATCTTTTTTTTTTTTTTTTTTAAAGAGATACTGGGGCTTGAACCCAGGATCTTGTACATGGGAAGTGGGGCCTCAACCACTGAGGTATACCTGCTCCCTGAACATCATTTTAAAACAGATTTTTCTCCCATATTTCCAAAGTCTGGCATCTTCATTATGGTTTCTGAATTTTTATCTTGTTCCTGTGAATGGGCCATCATTTCCTGTTTCTTTGTTTATCTTGTAATCTCTTGTTGCACAAGTATATGTTAATATTTTGAAGTGTTAATTCTGGTATTGATTTCTATGTTGTCTCTTCCTTAAGTTTGTATCCAGTGAGTGCCTGGTGCTAACAAAACACAAACCACCCAGTGCATTATGTTCTTTGTTGATTGACTCTGATTTGGCTGGTGGTCTCCTTCATACTTTAACCCTCTAGTCAAGATCAGCCCAAGGTTAATGGGAAGTTCATAGTCCTCTCAGTCTTTTCTGAGCCTGCATCTTCTCCTCAACTTTTACTTACTCCTGGTTTTAGCAGTTTTTCTGGTTTATATGAATTTGTATGCTTTTTCTATTCTCAGTGAAATAGACTTTCTTCACAAGTTGCTTCTGCCTACAGGGCAAGGTTTTGGAGGGTGAGTTAGAGATGAGTTTCCACCTTTAGTTTTTCAGGCTGCCACCTGATAAATAGACACTGACATATAGGTATCCCAGTATGTACATAGGTATAGTTAATCTACAAAAGTGATTCTTAACTTGGGGTTAAGTCTTGATAGTCCATAACTGGGCCTTAAAGAGCTAATGAATGCATGGCATTACATATAAAAATGGGAGAAAAGCGTTTAATACCTTTCATAAGATTATTGAGGGAAGATTATCAGTGGTCAAGAATCATTTTTCTACGGGAAGCGGCTGTGGCTCAATCAGTAGGGCTCCCGTTTACCATATGGGAGGCCCCGGGTTCGGTTCCCGGGGCCTATTGGTGAAGGCAAGCCCGCCCGCACGGCGTGGTTAGCTGACCCAGCGAGCACAAGCAGCAAGGGGGGGATAAATGAATAAATAAATAAAATCTTTAAAAAAAAAAAAAAGAATCATTTTTCTAGTATATTGACTGGTCTGTAGGTAAAGGAGAATGTTCACTTAAAAATAAAATAAAAATTTAATATTGGTAAGTATTACAGTGTTTTTTTGTATTTTTTATTTTATTTAAGCCAAATATTTATTATAACTGAATTTGGGACAATGCATATGATCAAAGTTAAAAATAAAGAAACAAACAAACAAAAAAAAAAATAAAGAAACATCACAACTCAAAATAATGAAAACTTTTGATTTATATCCTTGATTTGAGGTTGTGAGCAGTACAAAAATTTTACAAAAATTTGATTTTACTATATATATGTTTTATAATCTGCTTTTTTCATTGTCAGTTGTGACCAAATTTTATCTGTATTATCTTTTACCAAAGATTATCTGTATTATCATTTTTAATTGCTGTAAAACCAGTCAAAAGGTGACACTTTTTAAAATCAATTTTATTGATATATATTCATAAAGTATTCAGTCTATCCAATGTGTACAATAAGTGGTATTTGGTATAATCAGAGTTGTGCATTCATCATTTCAATCAATATTAGTGTTTTTATTACTACAATAATAATAGTAATAATAACAAACATACAAAAACCATTACTCCTTAATAATCACCTCTCATTCTCTCTCTCCTTCCCCTGCCATATATAGCTGCTGTTCTGTTTCCATCTCTCTAATTTGTATTTTGTATAGCTAGAGTCAAACCATATGTAGTACCTTTTGTCTAGTTTGTTTCACTAAGTATATTTCCTTTTTTTACCCTTAATGGAAGATTGTTAATATATGACTATACACTATTGTCCGTAGTTTGCTTTGGTTGTATTTTTGCCCATTAACATCATATATCATTAATAACATTGTCCTCTTTCAAAGAATAAAAGTCCTATACATGCAATATTACCCATACACATATTTCCCATGAGGTAAAATATTTCCTTTTAGCTCTTTTTTTTAATAGAGGCATTTAGGGCTATATATTTCCCTCTCAGGATTACCTTTGCTGTATCCCATAAGTTTAAGTTGTGTTCTCATTTTCATTTCAATATATTTACTAATTTCAGTTCCAATTTCTTCTTTGATCCACTGATTATTTAGGAGTGTGATGTTCAGCCTCCACACATTTGCAGATTTACCTCTTTCCCGTCTATGATTGATTTCCATTTTGATCTGAGAAAGTGCTTTGTATAATTTCAGTCTTTTTTTTTTTTTTTTGGCTCTCTCATCTGTTTGCTTGTTGTTTGCTTGTTTTCTTTGCTTCTTGTCTGCTTGTTTGTTTTTTCTTTAGGAGTCATGGAGAACTGAACCTAGGACCTTCCATGTGGGAGATGAGCGCTCAACTGCTTGAGCCACATCTGTTCCCTCAGTCTTTTTGTTTATTGAGATCTGCTTTGTGACCTAACATGTGGTCTGTCCTGGAGAAAGAACCATGAGCACTTGAGAAGAATGTATAACCTGCTGAGTTTAGGTGCAACGTTCTGTATATGTCTCTTAGGTCTGGCTCATTTATCATATTGTGGAAGTTCTCTGTTTCCTTGTTGATCTTCTGTCTAGTTCTATGTAATGATGTGAGTGGTGTGTTGAAGTCTCCAGCGATTGTTGTAGAGATGTCTGTTTCTCCCTTTAGTTTTGCCAGAGTTTGCCTCATGTATTTTGGGGCACCCTGATTAGGTGCATAGATATTTATGATTGTTATTTCTTCCTGGATGATGTGTCTCCTTTATTAACATATTATGGTCTTCTTTATCTCTTATAACTATTTTGCATTTAAAGTCTGTTCAGTTCAATATTAGTATAGCTAGGGAGGCGGATGTGGCTCAACTGGTTGGGCGTCCGTCTCCCATATGAAGGGACCTGGGTTCGATCCCCGGGACCTCCTGGTAAATAAAAAAAAAAAAAAAAAATTAGTATAGCTACTCCTGCTCTTTTTTGGTTATTGTTTACGTGGAGTATCTTTTCCCAATCTTTCACTTTATGCCAGTTTGTATCCTGGGGTCTAAGGTGAATCTCTTATAGGCAGCATATGGATGGCTTGTGTGTTTTTTTGTACCCATTCTGTTAGCCTATATGTTTAGCCTTTTTTTTTTTTTTTTAAAGATTTATTTATTTATCCCCTGTTATTTTGCGCTCACTGTCTGCTCTCTCTATATTCTTCTGTGTCTGCTTGTCTTCTCTTTAGGTGGCACCAGGAACTGATCCTGGGACCTTCCGGAGTAGAGAGAGGTGCTCAGTTTCTTACGCCATCTCAGCTCCCTGATCTGCTGCGTCTCTTATTGTCTCTCCTCTGTGTCTTCTTTTTGTTGTGTCTACTTGCTGCACCTGCACTCCTGCACGGGCCAGCACTCCTGCTCAGGCCAGCTCGCTGCACAGGCCAGCTCACTGCACAAGCCAGCTTGCCTTTCACCAAGAGGCCCCGGGGAATTGAACCCTGGACCTCCTATATGGTAGACGGGAGTCCAATTGCTTGAGACACCTCTGTTTCCCAGCCTATATGGTTTTTTTTTTTTTTTTTTTTTTTCCCAAACAATTTATTGAAGTATATCATTCATACATGAACATACATAAACAATAAGTGTTCAGTAAATATTGTGAACTTAAAAAACAAACATGCATCACATCATACAGGGCTCCCACACATCACCGCACTACAAATACTTTGTATTGTTGTAAAACATTTGTTAACAAATCATGAAAGAGCATCATCAAAGTATTACTACTAACTATAGTCCATGACTTACTCCCCTATACTTTTTTTTAAAAAAGGATTTATTTATTTACTTTTATCCATTTTTACACTCCCTCTCCCCCGTTTTTGCTGTTCTTGTGTCCATTCGCTGGACACCTCTGTGTCCATTGCCTGCCCTTTCTTCTTATCCTTCTCCTCCTGTCTTCACTGGGATTCGATCCTTGGAACCTCCGATGTGGGAGAGAGGCATCCTACCACCTGCGCCACCTTAGTTCCTGGTTTTTCCGTGCATCTTGAATTGGCTCTCCCTTGTGTCATTCTTCTGTTACGTCATCATCTTGCTGTGTGGCTCACGGGACCTGACGGCGCACCCGCGCACAGGGCCTAGGGGCTCACTGGCTTGCGGGGCCTGGGGCCTTACCTGCTTGTGGGGCCTGATGACCTGCGCGCCTTCTCTATTTTTTTTTTTTTTTTTTTTTTTTTTTTTCCTTTTTACCAGGAGGTCCTGGGGATCGAACCTAGGTCCCTCCATATGGGAGATGGACGCCCAACCATTTGAGCCACATCCGTCCCCCGGCTATATCTCTTAAGGTTGACTGATGATACCTAGAGTTACAGTCATTTCCCATATAGGATGGTCATTTAGTAAATCAGGCTTAGTTTATAACCAGCACTCTAAAAACCAAACCTACGGAGAAAAACTAGGTCTGGGGACACATGTATTGGTTTCTAATATAGCGAATGTTTAGCCTACCCTGATTATCACAAAAATCAGGACAGCAAGGATATTCATGTAGCCAATATGTTTTGTTTGGGGAGTTTAATCCACTCACATTCAATGATATTATTGTAAATGCATTATTTACTTCCACCATTTTATTCTTTGGTTTTCGTATGTCCTATATTATTTTTGTCTGTCTTTTTACTCTATTGGTTATCCTTTCTGCTATTCTTTAGCCATATTGTCTTCCAAGTCATTGATTTGATTTAGCAGATTTGTATGAATCTCATTGATTAGTTGTTTCAAATCCTGTGATATATTCCTTTGCTTGAACTGTATCTTCTATTTTCTTCTATGATTTCTAATATTTTTGCTAATATATTGACATCTCATTATGCTGGTGAGTTTACTATGATGCCCAGTTTCTCTTTCTTGCAGTTAGGAATGTTAGAAGGCTTTGTGTCAATGCTATTCTTTGATTCTTGGTTTAATCTGTCTAGCTCTTTAGGATTTTCCCTGTTTAGTTGCTCAAATTCAGGCTAGGATCCAGTAATGTGTTCCAGATCTGCTTCCAAGGGCCTTGAGGAGGGAGGAGAGCTTTCCCATCAGTTCTTTCTCTTTGCCCCTCTCTCTTCTGAGTTGTGTCCAGCCTTCCCCTGGTTTCCTAAGCCCTAGAATATCTTTTCCAGGCTACTGCTGCCCGTTTTCTAGCTATTTTTCTGGGAGAGAAATGAGACCTTTCTCTCTAATCCTCCATCTACTCAGAAGTCTTCCAGAAACTATTGCTTTTTAATAGATTTATGTATGTGGTCCACTCTTTAAAGCTGTTTTTTATTTTGGCATCAAGAAATTAGACCAGTGAGATAGTGACATTGACCAATATTTAAAGTATTGCCTTTCTGAAAGTAGCTCATAAAGCATTTTTCCCTTAGATATCTAAATATTGTACTTTATTAGTGTCCTGAATACAACAACAACAAAGCACATCTATGACATCACGAGACAATTGGAAACATGAACACTAGATATTTGATTGTATTAATAATTACTAATTTTTGGTGTGATGATAATAGTATGGGTATAATAAATGATTCCTTGTCTTTAAGGGGGACATAATATTATTGGGTGTAATAATATGGTATTTGTTGCAGCTGAGTACTTAGTACATGGGGCTTCATTATACTGTTCTGTCTACTTTTGTATATGATGAAAGTCTCCATGTTAAAGCTTTTTTTTTTTTTTTTTTTTTTTAAAATTTTTTTTTTAATTAATTTTAAATTTGTAATGTTTTTCCAAAATAATTAAACGTAATTTAAAACTGGCAAGGGAGTTGCAAAAATACTAATCTCATGCAAAGTACTCCAACATGCCTTCACCACCCCCCAGATAAAAAGATCCTCCAATTTTAGCATTTTGCCATCTTTGCCATATCATTCTATTTATCATCTACCTATGTACCTACCTACCTATGTCTTCAACATTTGAGAGCAGATCACACATCATACCCTTTGAACACATAATACTTATGTGTACATTTTCTAAGAACAAGGATATTCACTTATATAATGACCTTAGGTGTAGTTAAGTTTAAGAAATTCAACACTGATACAAAGATTACATTCTAGGGAAGCGGATGTGGCTCAATCGATAGGGCTCCCGTTTACCATATGGGAGGCCCCGGGTTTGGTTCTTGGGGCCTCCTGGTGAAGGCAAGCCAGCCCGCGTGGCACGATGAGCTGACACAGCAGGATGACCCAACAAAGGGAGACAAGCAGACACAGAAAAACGCACAGCAAATGGATACAGCGAGCACAAGGAGCAAGGGGGGACAGATAAATAAATAAATAAATAAATAAATAAATAAATAAATAAATAAATAAATAAATAAATAAATAAA